>AWOL01S0000908.1:40709-78528 GCA_000715115.1 Nicotiana otophora
GATGAATCTCACAACGTAATATAAAAAGGGAACTAATACACGTAAATCCTCCAAGACAATACAATATAACATAGTATAGTGAAATAGGAAGAAAGTAAAGGCAAATGAGCAAGTAAAGGCATGAGACAGGTAAAAGCATCCATCTATTAATATGTAAGAGCATGTAAAAACTAAAGGAGGACAATGAATAAAGGCATGAATAAGTAAGAAACATGTAGCAAATAGAGACATGTAACAAGTGAAAGCATGTATTTAACAAGTAAAAACATGTAGCAAGTAAAGTATGTAACAAGTAACAATATGGAATCAATGAAGACATGGTATAATTAAAGACATGCAATTAAGTAGTATACCTCGCATGCTTGAACCCATGACAACATATATACACTCGTTACACTGCATATACGTCGTCCCCATACATAAATCACATAGAAAATAGACCAATCAAGTCCTAATTCCCTCAAGTCAAGGTTAACCACGACACTTACCTCTTCCCGTAATACAATCAACAATCCAACACTATTTTTCCTTTGGAAAAAGCCTCCAAACTACTCAAATCTAGTCAATTAATATTTAAACAAGTCAAAACAAGATTTAGAATTAAAGATAAAGGTTCAATCTTTAACATAATTAAAAAAGTCAATAAAAAGTCAACCTGGGCCCATGAGGTCGAAATCCGAAATTAAGATCAAATCCCGATTACCCATTCACCCCTAGCCCGTATATGTGATTTATTTTGCAATCCGATCTCAATTTTAGGTGTAAATCTCAATTTTACATAATTCCTAAATTCTACCCAAAACCCCCAATTTCTATTCTAAAACTCCTTGCATGATGATGAAGTTCGTGAAAAAGTTATGAAAATTGAATGAAAACAAGTTAAGATTACTAACTTATGAAGTTGGGAAGAAATTGCTCCCCAAAAATGCGTCTTTATGGAATATAGGTCTAAAAAATGGTACAAAATGAGCTAAGTCCTGAAATGCCCACATTTTACCCAGTTGCTGGTATCGCAATGGCGATATTCGTAAATGTGAACCACTGATCGTAAATGCGATCAGTGCCTGAGCACTTCAATTGTGGAAAATATGACTCTACCTTCATATTTGCGAAGGCCCCTCGGCTCTTAAATGCGAACCCAGCTTCGCAAAGCGAAGCTGCGCCTAGCCCACCACTGATCGCAAAAGTAAAGCCCCTCTAGTTTGCCAATACGACATATTCTTCGCAAAAGCGAAGTCACTAGTCCCATATCACAAATGCAAGCCTGACATCACAAATGCAAAACTCACATTTGCGAACAGGTGCTCGCAAATGCAAGACCTGTAGATTGATTACACCATATTTTTTCAACAATTCAAAAATATCCGCAACCCATCCGAAACTCACATGCTCCCCTCGGGATCCAATACGACCATTATCACAATTGTAATAACAACATAAAAACTCACTCGATAGCTCAAATTATCAAAATAACATCAAAATTCAATAATCAATCATTAAAACTCAAGATTTTTAAGTTCAAAACTCATTTTTTCAACTTTTTACATAATGCGCCGAAATGATCTCAGGTCACCTGGGACCCCAACCAAACATGCGTACAAGTCAAAAATTATCATATCAACCTATCGGAATCGTCAAAACACCGATTCGAGTTCGTTTACCAAAAACATTGACCATGGTTAACTATAACTATTTTTGAAGTCAAAAATCACATTTCTCTTTAAATTTCACATATAACTATCCGAAAATCAACACGGGCCACGCATGCAAGTCATAAATCATCAAATTGAGCTATAAGAAGTCTCAAAACAAAAATAAGAGAGCTAATACTCAAAACGACCTATTAGGTTGTCACATTCTCCACTTCTAAAAGAAATATTTGTCGTCGAACAGACATAAAAATGTACCTCGAGTGGAAAAAAGGTGTGGGTATCTACTTCTCATAATGGAATCGTACCCCAAAGTAGCCTCCTCGATCGGCTGATCTCTCCAACACACTTTCACATAAGGAATATCTTTATATCTTATCTTTCGAACCTGCTGGTCTAGAATAGCCACCAGCTCTTTCTCATAGGTCAAATTATCATCAAGCTGCATTGTGCTAAAGTCTAAAACATGTGACATATCTTTATGGTACTTTCGAAGCATGTAAGCTTAAAATATCAAATGTACCCCTGCTGGGCTAGGAGGAAATGCAAGCCTATAAGCAACCTCCCCAACTCTTTCCAAGGTCTCAAATGAGCCAATAAATATCGGGTTCAACTTACCCTTCTTCTCAAATTTCATCACGCTCTTCATAGGCAACACTTGGAGAAGAACCTTCTTACCTTCCATGTAAGCCAACTGGAGAATGACATCGCCTCCCATATAAGGCCTCGTATGAATTCATATAAATGCTCGAGTGGTAACTGTTGTTGTAGGTGAACTCTGCCCATCCGTCCGAGAATGGTCTGGTCGGACTGCCCATCCGTCCGAGGATGAAATGCAGTAATCAGCTAGACCCGCGTGACCAACTCACACTGCACAGCTCTCCAAAATTATTTTGTGAACTGCATGACCGAGACTGAAATAATAGAAACTGGCCCTCCAGGCAGGCAGATAATCTCCCGAATGTAATCTGAGCCAACTGCTCTGAAGAATAGGATATCATCACCTGAATGAAGTGTGCGGACTCAACCAATCCGCAATGACCCAAACAACATAATACATTATCATGGTCCGTGGTAAGCCTACCACAAAGTCCATGGTAATGCGCTCCCAATTCCACTGTAGTATCATCAACTTCTAAGTCAACCCGCCCAGTTTTTGATGTTCATACTTCACCTATTGACAATGACCTACAATATCTTTCTTTATTTTCTTGTAACGACTCGACCGGTCATTTTGAGTACTAGTTTTCTTTTTCTGTATTATGAGACCTCACGTAGATTTATTTGATGATTTATGAGTTGCGTGCATGGTTCGTGTCATTTTTCAGAGAACTTATACATTACAATTTGATGAAAATGTGATTTCTTTACTTTAAAAATGACTAGAGTTGACCACGGTCAACATTATTGGTAAATGACCTCAGACTGGTGTTTTGATGATTATGGTAGGTTCGTATGATATTTTTGGACTTGTACGTATGTTTTGTTGGGGTTCCGGTTAACCTGAGCGCGTTTCAGTGCATTATGTAAAACATTTGAAAAATTAGTTTCAACTTCAAAATCTTGAGTTTTAATGGCCGATTCTTGATATTTGATGATATTTTGACGATTTGAGTTAGCACACGAGTTTGTATAATTTTATTACAGATGTGTGCATGTTCGTTTTGGAGCCCGAGGGGCGCGATTGTGTTTCAGATGTATTACAGGATTTTTGACTATTGAGGAATGATGGTGCATCAGGTCTGCAGATCTCACATTTGCAAGGACCTGATCGCAAATACGAGCCTTGCATTTGCGATACTGGGAAGGGATAGGACACTTTGAAAATGCGAAGTCTGAGGAGCATTTGCGATAGGTGGGTTGATCGCATTTGCGACTCTTTTTTTGCATTTACAAAACTGGCCTGATTGGTGAAGTTTTGCTAAAGCGAAGCTTGGACCGCATTTGCAAAGATTGTCTAGGTATTTTTTGCATTTGCGATATTTGTGATGCTCAGACACTGTTCGCAATTGCGAAACAATGATTCGCTTTTGCGATGGTTACAATTGCGAACAATAACGTCAGCAACTGGTAAAATGTAGGTATATCCAGACTTAGCTCATTTTCACCATTTTCAACCTTAGACTCCATAGAGGCAATTTTGGAAGTGCCATATCTTCCCAAATTCACTGGTAAGAAACTTTAACTTGTTTTCAATCAATTTCAATTACCGTTTCATGAATTTTATCATCAAATCTATGAATTGCAAAGTAGAAATTAGGGATTTTGGGTAGAATTTAGAGATCTTGTAAAATTGAGATTTACACCTCAAATTGAGGCCGTATTTCAAAACAAATTACATATTCGGGCTCAAGGGTGAATGGGTAGTTGAGATTTGGTCCGAATCTCGAATTTCGACCACATGGACCCGGGTTGACTTTTTGTTGACCTTTTCAATTATGATCCAAATCGAACCTTTTTCATTTGTGGGTAGTCTCTAAAGAGAGTTGTGAATTGTTTGAACGATACATGGCTAGATTCGGTTGGTTTTGAGGCTTGTTCTAAAGAAAAAGACATGTTGCGATTTTGATTGCGTTTTGGAAAGAGGTAAGTATCTTGTCAAGCTTTGTTGAGGAAGTTTTCATACTAAATGATATTTTTGGCTACATGTGGGGATGATGCATATAAGATGTGACGAGCGTATATGCATGTGCCAAGGTTTCCATGCCTGGGAGGGGGAGTTACATGCTTCTTTGTGTTTTGTTGAACTTGATGATCCCTCGATTTACGCTTCACATGATTCTATGACTGATGAGTATTATTATCTGTGTTAGAGATCATGTTAGGACATATGGAATCTTAAATGTATTTTAACATGCTGTTATTGAGACTAGTTTACATACTTAACTTGATCGTAGTATCACGAACCTATATCTACACCCATTATTGCATTGTTACTAGAGCTTCTTTATCCGTAATAAGAGATGATGACTGGAGTCTTAAGGAAATATTTGGCATAATGGGTATTTCCATTCGACTAATGTGATATTGGCACTATGAGTATTTTCGTACGATTTGAAATGAGATTAGTTTGTTGGTTGTAACCGTGCAAAAAGGAAGAAAGTTGGATTACTGTTATGATTACTCGTTAGTTAGGCATGTACATGCTCTCTACCTTGGTTCCATATAGACTATTTGCTTTGTATGTTACTTTCACCTGGTGTTCTTTATGGACTTTACCTCTATGTTTCCTATGTGGTCTCTTACTATCTTATCTAGGTACCTACCCTGTTTGTTACCATTACATCTACGATTTTACTTGAGTTATTACTGCTACCTGCCCTTACTTAGGTCATGCTCTTACTTGTTGCCAACCTCTAAATGTTACAATGCCCTTAATTGTCACGTAATTTACTTGTACATGTCTTTACTTATGACTTTCTTTCACTTACTACATATCTTCACCTTATATATGCTTTTACATACCATATGGCTTCACTTATTTTATGCCGTTACTTGATACATGCCTCTACTTGCTACATGATTTCACATATTGAATGCCTTTATTTTATCCCTGTTCTTACTTGACAAACATCTTTACTCGTTTCATGTCATACTATTCTTTGCTTAACTGGATTAGATGACTTTTAGATTAGTTGTGTATTATTGTCACGCCCCAAAACCGAGGAGCGCGACCGACGCTCAACCGAGTGAACCCGACCGAGCAAGCCTGTTAGATTCATTCTACCCAAACTCATCCACGAATAGAGATAATACATATTATCATTAATTAGACGAAAATGTGTTCACGTCTACAATACCAATTCATTTCCAATAGTTTTATCATTTTTAAAGTCTAAAATGGACGAGTAATACAACCACAACATAACATAGTTTGTCTTTCCCCAGAACCAATACACAACCCACACTATGTCTAAGAAGCCTCTATATATAAAGAAGAGTACAATGATAATACCGGCAACAACGCACCGGCTATACCTCAAGCCGAATACACAAATTACAAAAGATACATGACCCCGGAATGAAGCGGGGCTCACCAAGTCAGCAGGGAATAAGGTGTACTGCTATCACTGATCAATATCTCCGGCTGTGGAACCACCTGCATCCATTTAAAGATCCAGCGCCCCCGAAAAAAGGGACGTTAGTACCATCGAATAACACTAGTATGTATAACTAAACAGTCTCTCAATAGAATGCAAAATAATACAAAAAAGATTATCATAATATCAATGAAAGCTTTAATTAACATCAAACCTCAATTTAGGATCAAGGCAGTGTTTAAATTAATTCCCATATCTCACATTGGGAGATTTTTATTATCGATATACCATTGTAAACAATACCATTATTCACAATATCAGTACCACTGTACTCTTAGAACGGAGTCCGATCACGACCCGATCGGCTAGGCCATCTCATTAGAGACATCAACCACAATTTCTCTCAATATCAATACCACTGTCTTTAACACGGAGTCCGATCACGACCCGATCGGCTATGCTATCCATTAGGGACATCAACCACAATTACCATTTCAATTACAATTTCCAGGACAATCACCTCCATGTGTGCAGCATGGTGTCCGATCACGACCCGACTGGCTAGGCTGTCTTATTTGAGACATCAACCTTTTTATATCAATCATTACATTCCGTATTACTTTCAGATCATTTCATTTCATTGGCACTAATGGCCATAATTATAAGATCATTCTTGGCACGTTGGCCATATTCAGTATTTCATGCTCACCTTATCAGTTTCAAATATCATTATCATCGTCAACAACAAATACAATTCAAATCCAGGTGTGTAGTACACATGTGAGCAATTTAGAGTCTAAGGCACATAGAGATATTTCACAAAATTTGGCATAATAGCCTTCATTAGAACTTGACTTAAAGTCGAAATATTATTAATGCACAACCCATATTTTAACACATTCTCAATTTGTAATATAACATTAATAAAGCATTTGGGATGCTTGTTGAACATATATTATTCAACCCAATCTTACTCGGAATAGCCAGTTTCATAATGAACCAATCAGGACTTACATAATTTACATGAATATCGTGGGATTCAATTCTACGAGAAGAGTTTAGCCAACATACCTCACTTGAGCTTCCTTAAACTCTAAAATGTTCCGGAATTCTTAGCGACTTCAATGTATTGTAGAAATATAACAAATTGAATCAAAATTTGGAAGACGATCATGGTTCTAGCTCATTTGAGCATTTTATCAAACACTAGGTGTGCACAAGGTTTTAAGGTCTTTTTATGGAGGATTTCATCATCCCACAACCTAATCTTTACCATGCGTAGTTCAACAATCTTCCTACACCCCTTGATATCACATGCATGTAAAATAATCTACTCTCATGCCCAAAAATTATTTTGCTAATTAACCATTTTTAGATGATTTCGAAATTAGGGTTTAGGATGTAGAATCTTACCTCCAGGATGAAGATCAATTGAGCTTGCCTTCTTAATCTTCCAAAACTTGAGCAAGAATTGAAGAACAATTATTGAAGAATACCTTATCACTCTAGGGCACTCTCTCTCACTCTAAAATGTCAGATTATCTCTCAAAAAAGGCCCAAAACGTGTATTTAACGAAGTAGGGTCGGGTTTTAAAAACCCAAAAATGAAGCTCCGAAACAAGGTTCTGCGGTCGCATATGCGACCACATAATGGTTATGCGGACCGCATATCGGTCGCATAATTGGTTACAAAATAGCCAAAAGAACTGCCTGTGTATGCGGTCGCTATGCGATCGCATAGTCGATCGCATAACTTTTTCTAGAATGGCCCTCTCCTACTCACTTCTGCGGCCATTATGCAGCCCGCAGAGTGATTATGCGGTCACATAATGGACCGCATAAACGCACTTTTTCGGAAACGTAGGCATTGTTCAACCCAAAAGGTCCAAGCCGTGGTGAGCAAGCTCGCCGCGTAGAATTTCTATAATCCTCAAATGCGTAAGCCTAGTTCGACACCATAAAATGTTATTTTCTTTGCATATTTTACCAGGCCTTACATTTAAGTACTTTAAAATTTTCCGGGGTGTTACCGTTATGGTTTGTGGAAGCCTTGTCATTAAATATGGTAGACTAGCTTTTGATACTGGACTGCCCATCTTACTCTGTTTGAGTTGTATTACCTAGTTAAAAATTGCGTGTTTGTTTTCTTAGTGTTATGTTGTGAACTTTTCCCGCGTTTGGTTGTTGTTGTGGTTTCACATGATATTACTCTATATTGGGATCGAGTTGCACGCCACAATAGTGTTTATTGATAATAGGATCGGGTTGCATACCGCAACAGTATTTATTTATAATAGGATTGAGTTTCACGCAACAACAATATTTATTGATATTGGGATCAGGTTGCACGCCGCAATAATGTTTGTTAGTGATGTTTGGTTATGGTCCTTGTGCGTAATTTCATGATTATTTTTTCCTTCGTAAGAAATGGTTATGAGCTTACGTCTTGTTACCATGTCTGTTAAATTGCTCTATAGCTCTCCAGTTGATGCTCTCCCTATTATTCGACATATATCTTGCCTTTTTTTCCTGCTTATCATCTGCACAGGTACATAGTAAGTGAGTATCTTTTGACTTAAAACCTCGTCACTACTTCACCGGAGTTAGTCAGGATACTTACTGAGCACATGGGGTCGGTTGTACTCATACTTCACGTTTGCACTTTGCATGCAGATCTTGGAGCTACGTAGCTGTGGAAGACACATCCTTTAATTAAATACGTTTTAGTGTTCCCGATTCAAGCTACCTCTTGTTCATGGAAGATTAGGACATAAGTTCTATTTATGTAAATTTCAATCAGATATTGTATTTATTTTTCTTATCAGTTTTATAAATCTAAATCATAGTGGCTCATGACTTGTACTAACAGTCTTTAGGAAATTGTATGGAATTCAGTTATTTTCATTCTTGTTTTTATTGACCGTTTACTTGATTTACCTTATTCTATGTTAGGCTTACCTAGAATTGGGGTTTGGCACACAACTAGGTGGATTTTTGGTCATGACGAGTTGGTATTAAAGAATTAGGTTCATAGGTTTTACAAGTCATGAGCAAGTATCTGGTAGAGTCTTGCGGATCGGTATGATGCCATCCATACCTAGCTTTGAGAGGCTACAGGGCATATCGGAAACTTATCATCTTTCCTTCCTTATCGTGTGACTTTGTTTCAGCTTGAAGTTTATATCTTTAATTTCCCTCCACTCACTCGCACGTGATGTTGAGCACTCGATATCTATGGTACACCATTCGCTTGTGGTGTCGGGGATGGGATGCAAAGTGCTATGGATAGTTGATAACAGTCTCGATGTGTTGTGCAGTTTTGGGAAATGGATGTGTCGGTGGATCTTCCGATTGTTCATTTGAAGAATGAAGATGAATATTATATCTTGTTGATGAGTGTAGACTCAAGAGGATTAATTGGTTGTCTTGTTGTTGTGACGTGGTAGGGTCAATGGAAGGTGTTGATTTGAGGCTAGTTGGTAGGTTATCTCAAGTGAGAAGATTTGAGGTCGTGTGTTTCGTATGAGGCTTGTATTCGGGGGAATGTATATACTATCATTTCAGAGCATTTGAAGAATTTGGATTGACTATCACAAGCGTGAGTATGCACTTGGCAGAGTCTTTGGAGTGTTGTATAGCTAGTGTTACATAAGTTTATGAAGTATTCAGCTGATTAGCAGTGTGAGATCGGGGCAGTTATATAGGAAGAGTACCATGGGTTTTCGTATGGTGTGTTCTACGGCTTCGAGCTAAGTAGGGGAGTCTATTATCGACAATCGGATTGCATGGTCATGCATTATATTAGTTCTTGGACTAGGATATACTTGTGGATTGACTATGGTTTAAGAAAGATTTCAGCAAAGATGAGTTTAAGTAAGGGAACGGTCGGATGTATGATGTACTATACCTTATAGGTATATATAAGTCTAGGGATGATTATGGCTGATCCTCGCTGTGGATGTAGTGTGCTAGCAAAAGGAATGAATTGGTTGCTTCTTTTGGATATTCATGTGCTGGTAGAGTGAGATTGTTTGGTGATTATTGGCTGCATATTAGCGATTAGAGAAAGGTGAATTACCTTCGAGAAGGTTTCAACGGGCTTAGGGCTCATATGTGGTATTTAAGGATTTTTGGATTTGTGTATGAATAGGACTTGGGGCTGGCATTGGATGGTGTTGATACTTGTGAAACATCCATATCATTAGTGATTCTACATTGCAGTATTACAAAGGTGAAAGAAATAACTCTAGATTCATTAGAGGGTCCTCCAAGATAGGCTTTTTCATGTTAAGGTACTCTTGGTTTTAGCAGTCTACGTGACTTGGTTGACTTAGAAGCATTTAGTTCTATTGACTTGGTTATGTGCAAATGGGGTTCGAAGAGTTCGTGACGATTTTGACCATGGCTCAAGGTTGAAGTGTTCTACGGGTATAAAAGGTGTGATGTGTGTGATGGTGTCCTCCTGGATTGAGTTAAATGGAAGGTTCTTGGTTGATGAGGTGTTCATCCTTCTGGTGATTCAAAGTTGATTAGGAGATTTTCGTATTTTACAAGTTAGCATGATAGTTGCGGTGCGCCGTGTGGGATCCAAAGTTGCGAGCATAAGGTTCAGATTTATCTACGAAGGGAAGGTCCTGAGTTCTAGATTGCATGGACGATTTCAGATGTTTAAGAGAATGCTGACACCATTTAGTATCACCGGAAAAGGGTGTGCATATCAGGAGATGCATTGTGCAATTTGCGGATGCTTGACTAGTGCTACGATGATCACCTAGTTTTGGGCTGCAGAGGTTCAGGTTTCAGAAATGTTGTCCAGAAGGTTTATGTGAGTATTTTCCATGAGATGATTGTGTACGGGTGATGTATTAGTCATTTGAGTAGTGGAGTTAGGACAGGATATGGAGATTCCAGTATTCATGAGGCATAAAGACTAGATGTTCTCATAGGCAGACTATACCTTGGTTGCAGACTGTGAAGTTATGTTGAGCATTTGATAGCTGATTGTATGTGTTATGGATAGGTTGCTATGGGCTTTTGGAAGGTTATTTACCTAATTCGGGGTGACCGGAATTGGTTTGGGGGATGTTTGTAAGACTAATATGAATGTGTAATCTATATCAGATCGAGTTTTCTTACTCTTACGCAGTTGCTACCATGGGTATATCATCGGGCATAATGGATGCTATTCGTGACCTAGTCTATGTTATGTGTTTCTATCTTATGCTATGACGGGTTGTGAGGCTACTTGATTATTCACACGCATTTTGTAATTCTGTTTAGGCCTTGTGGCGATATATAGGTGAGATGGGTTTCGTGATGTTGATTTAGTTATTGCACCTTAGCGGTGCTTTCCTTTTTCCATATTGTATTATGCTTATTCATCTCCCTATAGTTATATTTGTGCATTGTATCATGCTTGATATTGACGCACATCTACTTAGTGAGCACGAGCATTATGGCTCGATGGGTATCTATATGTGGATTGATATGTTTGGGATTTGGTTTTGCGCCGCAACAAAGTTATGTGGGATATCCTTCCATGTGTTTATTTTGTGTGTCTTTTTACCCTTTGTGGGATGAGTTCATGAAATTATGCTTTTGTTATTATATTAGTTGTACTTTTTGGATAGTCCCCGTACATTGTTTTCCTTCAACTTTTGGATATATCTGAGTTATTGATTGATTGGTGTGCGTACCGTGTTGTGTGAGGTTCCATGTGCCTCTTGGTGTGACTTCTCGGTTGGGCTACTTGTAGGGGCGAGACAAGGTTTTTGGATCTGTGATTTGCACTATCATATTGGGGGATAAGGAATGTTTGGAAGAATAATACCATATTTTCGCTTAGAATTTGGCAATGGTCTTTATCGGACGAGAGAGCTCTTCGACTTATTGATTTCATTGGTGGTTATGAGTTTATGCATGTTTCTTTTATAATTAGCAACATTGTGAAGGTCCAGAACGAGGTTTCATATTATATGAAGTATATTACCGGTACCGGGTGTGGTAATGAGCAGCTATTCTGGTCGGATGGTTACTACTGTGAGTACATGAGTTATGGGTACATCGTGTGGTTTGATCTTGGCAGTGTATTGACGGCTTGATGCAACATAATGAGACTGATACAATGTATATCTACAAGGATTGGATCTTATAGGGATTTTAGATGTTTGGATTTAGTTCCACGCCCTGTGGGCTAAGGCTGAAGTAAGAATCTTCGATCGGGGTCGTGTTCATAGACTTATATGGACCAAGATGTCATAGGATCACACATGAGTATGGTTATGATGAGTTTATTCATCTATTTGATGGCTTTGGAATGAATCAAACATTCGTGGACGAACGTATGTCTAAGTGGTAGAGAATGTAACGCCCCGCTGACCGCTTTGAGTACTCGTTTCCTTTTTCTGTGTTCTGAGACCTCTTGTAGATTTATTTGATGATTGATGAATTGCGTGCATGGTCCCTGTCATTTATCGGAAAACTTATACGTGAAATTTTGAAGAAAATGTGATTATTTTTATATTAAAAATGACTAGAGTTGACCACTATCAACGATTTGGGTAAACAACCTCGGATTGGTGTTTTAACGATTACGATAGGATTATATGATGTTATTGGAGTTGTATGTATGTTTGGTTGGGGTCCCAAGTGACCTGAGCGTGTTTCGGCACATTATGTGAAATATTTGAAAAATGAGTTTTAATTTTAATAGTCTTGAGTTTTAATGGTCGATTCTTGATATTTGATGTTATTTTTATGATTTGAGTGAGCGAGTTTGTCTGATGTTATTGCACTTGTGTGCATTTTCATTTTGGAGTCGAAGGGGCTCGGTTGAGTTTCGGATGTGTTACATAATAATTTTTAACTGTTGAGGAATGTTGGTGCATCGGCTCTACAGATCTCGCATTTGCGAGACAATGCTTGTATTTGCGATAATGGGAAGGGGTAGGAGGCTTCACAAATGCGATGTCTAAGGTACATTTGTGATAGGTGGGGTTGATCACATTTGCGAATCTTTTGTTGCATTTGCGACCCTGGCCAAATTGGGAAGCTTCGCAAAAGAGAAGCTTGGACCGTATTTGCGAAGGTGGGAACTTTGCAAATGCGAGGTAGTTTTGCATTTGTGATATTTGCGATGCTCAAACACTGTTCACAATTGCATTTGTGATATTTGCGATGCTCAGCAAAAACTCACAATAGAGAATTTAGCATATAACTTCTTCTCCCTCAAAGTCTGGATCACGATCCTCAAGCGCTGCTCATGATCCTCACGGTTGCGGGAATCGTCAATAAAAACTATGATTAAGGAATTAAGATAGGGCTTAAATACATTATTTATCAAGTGCAGTGGTCAGCCCAAAAGACATCACCAGAAACTCATAGTGAGCATAGCCGATCCTGAAAGTCGTCTTCAGAATATTTGAAGCCCGAATCTTCAATTGATGGTACCCTGATCTCAAATCAATCTTGTAGAATACCCTAGAACCCTGAAGATGATCAAATAAATCATCAATACGCAGTAGTGGAAATCTGGACAATAACCTTGTTCAACTGCCGGTAGACAATGCACATCCTCATATAACCATCCTTCTTCTTCACAAATAGTACTGGTGCACCGCAAGGTGACATACTAGGTTGGATGAAACCCTTATTAAGAAACTCCCATAATTGCTCCTTCAATTCCTTCAACTCTATTGGGTTTATGCGATACAATAGAATAGAGATGAGTTGAGTGCCCAACATCAAGTCAATACCAAAATCAATATTCTAGTCGGGTGGTATGCCTGGCAGGTCAGCAAGAAACACATCTGAAAAATCACTCACCACTGGAACTGACTCAATAGTAGGAGTATCAACAATGACATCTCTCATGAAGACCAAATACGCCACACACCCCTTCTCAACCATCTGCTGAGCCTTCAGAAAAGCACCACTCTACTAGGAACATGATACATGGAACATCTCTACTCTACCCTAGGAAACTTCGGCATCGCCAACGTCACGGTCTTAGAGTGACAATCAAGGATAGCATGACATGGTGAAAACCAATACATGCCCAAAATCACATCAAAATTGACCATACCGAGCAACAAAAGATCAACCCTAGTCTCACAACGCCCAATAGTAACCACACACGACCGATATACATGATCTACCATAATAGAATCACCCATTGGAGTAGATACTTGAGCATGCATATCTAAAAAATCACAAGGTATATCAAATAATGAGAAAAATAGGATGACACATAAGAGTAGGTGGAACCGGGGTCAAATATCAATGAAGCATCCCTGTGGGACATTGAAACAATACATGTGATCACAACGTCACAAGGAACTACCTTTGGACAGGAAGGAAATGTATAGCAACGGGCCTAACCACCTCTTATTCGACCTCCCCCTCTAGGGCGGCCTTGAACTTCCTGTGCCCCACCGCTAGCTGGCTGTGCGTATGGTGTAGCTACTGGTGCTGATATCATAGGTTGTATGCTCTACTGTGGAACTCTACTCAGAAGTATAGGGAAATCCATCTTGAGATGACTCACGTCTCCACACTCGTAGCAACCAGTCCTATAAGGCTGCTGAACCTGATAACTTGAAGAACTGTCTATAGAACCCTGAGCAGATGGAGCACTATAAGAACTCTGTGTCAGCATCGCGCTGAATGGTGATTGAATTGGCCAGGCACTGTACGAACTGTGAATATTTGCAAAAACCTCGAGGAATATGACTAGCTGCCGGAGCAGGCCTAAAAGAACGACCTCTGTTGTTATGTGATTAGCCTCCAGATGACGCACTTCTAAAATCACCCAAACCACGAGGCCTCTTGGCCTCCCACTCTTCATGATCAAGCTTGCGAACCTGCTCTAAACATCTACCAATCTTGACCACCTGGTCAAACCTAGCATCCGTCATGGCATCTGAGCCAAACTGTGACTTAAATCATAATTGAGGCCATTAATGAACCTTCAGATCTTCTTCCTCTCTGTGGCAACAAAACATGTATCATGAGATGCCAAATCAACAAATCTCATCTCGTACCTGGTCACAGTCATACCCTCTTGTGTAGCTGCTCAAACTCCCTATGAAACTCCTCTCTACGAGTTTGTGGGACAAAGTTCTCTAAGAAGAGGACTAAGAACTCATGCTATGTAACTGGTTATACGCCAACTGGCCTTCTTGAATCACAAGTTTGCCAGAATCTGTAGGATACCCCTGTCAGCTAAAAAGTAGTAAAGGCAACTCCATTGGTGTCCACAATACCCGTTTTGCGAAGAATTCGGTGACACCGATACAGAATGCCCTAAGCATCCTCTAACTCCCCTCCACTGAAATCGAGAGGATCAAGCCTCTTAAAGCACCCCAATATCTTTTGCTCCTCATCAGTCGTAGGTGAACCAACGTCGGCCCGACTATTAACAACTGGCTGAACTGGTAACACCCCTAGCATCTGATAACTCTAAGCTAGCTGCTTCGGTGTACGGGTGGTAGGAGTCTATGCTCCTCCCCCAGCCTATGAGGTAGCCGGTGCAACTGGTATCATACCCGCCTGAGCCAAGATGATGCCTACGCTCAAGATCTAAGCGAAGGCCTCCTACAGACTTGGTATAACAATAGGTATTACCGGTGTTTGAGCTGGTCCCACCGGCTCAACAATATCTGGAACCTACTCCTCCATTGGGACGAATGGTGGCTCTGCATGTGCTGCTCTATCTATAGTGAGAGCCCCACCTCGGCCTCTAGCTCAGCCCCGACCTCTAGTGGCCCCTACCTGGTGGTATTGGCGCATGCCCGCCTAATCTGGCTAAACGTGTCCTCACCATTGGTGAGAGAGTAAAAGAGTAAAAGTTCAAACTTCAGAAATAACAAATCCGAAAGATAACAATGTTAGAAAATTAAGTGTTTCCTAACAAATCGATAGTTTCTCGAAGATAAGTACTGACGTGTTCGTACCAATCCACAAGTCTATACTAAACTTTCTTATGACCCGTAGAACCTATGAACCTAGAGCTCTGATACCAACTTGGCACGACCCAAAACCTTCAACCGGTCGTGATGGCGCCTAACTCACTTTCTTGGCAAGCTATCCAAAACAAAACAAAATATAAATACTGAATTAACAAAAGTAGTAAAAGTCTAAAGCCAAATAACATAAACAATAGTGTCGATACAAAAAACAAATCCCCCAAAACTGGTAAATACAAAGTCATGAGCTCTAAACGAAAATACAAGTCTGAAATGCTAAATAACAAAAAAAGTCTAAAACAAAGATAACTGTACAAAATGAAAAGAGACGCCAAGACTGCGGTTGAAATGCCGCTCTACCTCGTCTCTCAGATAACTCAACAAGCAAAACTCTGTTATTAGCGGCTTAGTCCAATGCCTGGATCTTCACAATTATGTGCAGAGTGTAGTATGTGTATAACCGACCCCATGTACTTAGCAAGTATCATGACTAACCTCGGTAAGGTAATAGAAGCAAGAGTTAAAAATGATACTCACTAATTACCTGTACAATTCACCAATCCAACAAGCAGAGAACAATAATATGATCAAGTCATGAATCACACAAAGAACAACCTTGGTGCTCCCAGTTACAAAACGAACACTACTTTGTCAAAAATCCAGCATATAAATAAGATATACAAATAAAGCAGCCAGTCAAGGATGTTGCAAGTTAAGATGAAATGCAACAATTGAATCAAACACTGGCCAACATTTCCTCATAATTTCCATAACAGTACAAAATTGCTGATAAATGTTTCTTAATCTGTGTGTACACAACAAAGAAGAAACATAAGAGGGTGACCCTAGGGGGATGAATCATTATCCATACACTGCACGGTGTAGTCACGTGCAATAATCATAATCCGCCTAGCATGATCACATCCTCGATAACATAATCCACCCGGCTTGGTCACAAACTCAATATCATAATCGGCCCAGCGTAGTCACATGTTCAATATCGCAATCCGCCCGGCATGGTAACATGCTACCAGTCAAGACCATGTCACACAGCAAACAAATATATAAGCATACATGTATATGATCAATGAATATTATATTTTATACTCCTTGACTTGTATAAGTGACATGCTAAGGTGTCTGCATGTGCATAATGTGATAACATAGAACAAATCAGGCAATTGCATCACTAATGTAGAAATTATCAAGTTCAATCAAGAGATTTACCTCTATGTAACCTCAATCATGGATCAAATAATTCCCAGCAGGGTACATGTATAAGAAATATCACAACACGAAGCTTAGCAACTAATTCAAGGCATATCAAAGCCTAAGTACTACCCTTGAGCATGGATAAAGACCCCCGTGCACCCACATAGGCTCAACCCAGCACATGTGCGCCACCTATATCACGAATCTATCAAAAACAACTTTAGCAACTAGTGCCTCAAAAACGTTTAGGTAAGATACTTACCTCAATCAAGCCAAAACAATCCTATAATAAGCCCTTCTCGCATGAATCAACCTCTGGACGACTCGAATCTAGCAAAAATAACATATTATCATCGATAAAAGCCATAGGAAATGATTACAAGCAACAAAGCTAAGATCTTTAACCAAAATAAAAAAGTCAACCCAAAAGATCAACCCCGGGCTCGTACCTCGAAACCCGACAAAACTCACAAATTTCGAACACCCATTCTGATATGAATCCAGTATATGTGTTTCATCTAATTCCAACCTCAAATTGATCCTCAAATCATCAAATCACACTCTCCTAAACCATAGTCCAAAAAAACCCCCAAATTCCACCTTTAATTCATGAACATTAGGTGTAATAATGTATGGTTAATCAATATCTAACTCCAAATTTGAGTAAGGATCACTTACCCTTTCAATTATGATGAAAATCCCTCAAAAGACCGCCTCCCACCGAGCTCCACAACTCAAAAAATGAGAATATGACTAAACCCTCGATATTAAATATTTTCTCCAGCAAAGTCACACATGCGGTCACTTAACCACTTCTAGGGATCAAGGGCCACATCTGTAGTCCCCTCTAAGCGCCCGACCTTCCACTTCTTCATATCCTTTCTTCGCACATGCGAGTCTGCTTATGCAGACTCATACCGCTCCTACGCAAACGCATCTATTCTCTTGTGCCCATATTTGTAGACTTCTTCTGCAAGTCCAAACTTCTGCACCTGCACAACATTAGCCGCACCTGCGATCAAACCCCCGCAGATACGCAAACACCAGAAGTAAAAATCTTCAGCAATGTAGCATAGTCCAAACTAATTCGAAATCAATCCGATACACACCCGAAGCCTCTGGGACACTATCCAATTACATACCAATCCCAAAACAGGACACGCACCTACTCAAGGCCTCAATTAACAAAAAAAAATAATTCAAAATCACGAATCGCACCTCACTTCAAGCATAAGGAAACTAATGAACTTCCAATTTCTAATTCTCATGCGGAACCATATCAAATCAACTCGGATTGACCTAAAATTTTTCAAGCAAGTCTCAAATGACACACTGGACCTATCCCAACTCCCGAAATAAAAATTCGAATATGACATCAATAACGTCAACTCCGTGCCAAACCTATCAACCTTCCAAACCTTCAACTTTTCAACTTTTGCCTAAGAGAAACAAATCAACCTACATACCTCCAAATCCAAATAAGAACTCACTCCTAAGTCCAAAATCACAATACGAAGTTATTGAAACTACCAAAATACCAGTCTGTCATCTACACAAAAGTCAAGCTTCGGTTAACTTTACAACTTAAGCTTCCAACATTGGAACTAAGTGTCCCAATTCACTCCAAAACCTTTCCAAAACCATACCAACTACCCCAACAAGCCACAATTCAGGCTTTAACATAATTGAAAAAGTCAACATGGGACCATGTGGTCGAAATCCAAAAATAAGACCAAACCCCGATTACCCATTCACCTAGAGCCCAGATATGTGATTTGTTTCAAAATCTGATATCAATTTGAGGTTTAAATCTTAATTTTACAAAATCACTACTACCCAAAACCACTAATTCTTACTTCAATAATTCTAGATTTGATTATGAAATTCATGAAAAAGTAATGAAAATTGAATGAAAACAAGTTAAAATTACTAACCTATGAAGTTGGGAAGAAATTTCTATCCAAAAATTGCCTCTGGGGAGTCTAGGTCTAGAAAATGGTATAAAATGAGCTAAGTCTCGAAATTCTCACAAATTACCCATCTGCAGCTATCGCAATTGTGAACTCTTATTTTTAATTGTGATGTTCCCAAATGCAAACCACTAATCGCAAATGCGATCAGTGTCTGAGCCCTTTAATTGTCGTAAATGCGACTCTGCCTTCGCATTTAAAAATGCCCCTCACCTTATAAATGTGGACCAAGCTTCGCAAAGGCGAAGATGTGCCTAGCCCACCAGTGCCCAACACCAATAATCAATAACAACACATGATATAATAATGATAATAAATGATAACAACTTGAGAGATATCATGTTCAACTCGTTCACAAATACGGAAAATTAGACATGCTTTTTGAGTATAGCAGTTAAACCGCCAATTTTACCACCAAAATCACTAAAACATGACATTATCAAGAAAACTGAGGTTTCCAACTTTCAAAAATAGGTAAGACATTTCATTTACCATTTAGCTCGAGGAAAATTCATCTATATGCCTACATGTAAATTACATGTCAAGTCAATAATGTCATATTACCATCTAGCATAAGGAAAATACATCCTTATGCCTACATGTCAAATATACATGTCAAGTCAATAACGTTGTAGCAAAGCCATCAAGTATACTCACACTCAGCATGCTCATGGTGCCAGGCACAAGTGACCCTCACCATCACACACAACCATACACATCACTATACGGGTGACTGACACAAATTCCCCTCACCAAAGCAAATATATGACCATGTGCCTGAACTCACTGTGAATACTGGACTCCGGAATGGCGGATCCTTGCCCAAGTGCTGATTGGATATAGTACAACAATCAATATCATGTAGCTCAACATTGGGTCTGGGGCACACATCGCCCCCTAGACAATTATAAGGCCCCGTAAAATTTCCTAATGATTTAAGACCTTAAAATGTACCAATGGTGAATGGAGATGACATTTTTGAGTTCAAAGTATACCTACGGATTGGAAATACATAATTTGGCCATGGAAATTTACGAGGGAAGTGGTTTGGAGCATGTTAATGAAGTTTAAAAGTGAAAATGGTTTTGGTTGGAGCAAGTTGAAAATGTTAAGTGGAATAGGATGTCCTAAGTCGTGCACCCCTTGCCTTTGGGCAAGTATAACCCTCTCAATATAAAAGTATATTCTAGTAGATTTTGATTTTACGTGGTTTTAAGAGGGTAAATATTTCCTAAAAGTTTAAGGCCTTAAAGCGCGTCTTGAGATCTCCACTTTTAATTTTGCATGCTACGAACGGCCACAGATGATGTTATTATGTAAAAATGATTTCATACTTATATGAAGGTTTGGAAGTCAATTCGGGTCTATATAATAGCAAGCTATCAAATGAGGGTGAGTGGGGAAACAAGAAATGGAAAAAGGAAAAACAACTGGGAGCATGCCTGGGGTCCGTGCAACGCGTGCATTGTGGCATGCCAGCCCTCTCAACAAATTTGAAAACTAGTGGCGTATAGGCAATTGGTGTGGGACATGGCACGCTACCCCCCTGTAGCCTTTGTTAAGTACTCACTTTGGGGGTTCATTTCCCACACTTCACTTGGACAGATTTTGGAGCTCTTCTCCAGTCTCTCAAGGCCACCAACTCCTCTCTTCTTCAAGGTAAGCAATCCCCATTATCTCGGTGTGAAATCCTATCTTCAAAGGAGGGGTTTGCATGATTGCTTCCAAAAGGTAATTATTTACCCTTAAACTTACATGCATGGATTTATTATGAGTATGTGAGAATTAATTAAGTATTGGAACGTATGTGATAGTGATTGGAAGCCATATATTCCCAATTTAAGTTCATAGCCATTGTAGAGATTGAGGGGTGGTTATTTGGTAGAATTTGTTGCTTGGGTGTGGATGGTCGGATATGCATGTGATGCTGGAAGGTATAAACTATTTAAGGATAATAGTGGGATGGAGTGTTTGTAAGAATGGTGGTATTTGGATGAATGAACTCCATGGTTAAGAATTGTAGAGATTTATGCCTACTAGGTGTTCGATAAAGTTCCTATATGACCTAAATTATAGCAATTGCTACTAATATTGATCCCGTTGGATGTTGTTATTGTAGATTGAAGTTGCTTAGTTTAGTGGATTATTGTAATATCTTTAAAGGGCGAATTTGAGGTATGTTGGCTAAACTCCTTTTCCAGAATCGGAATCCAAGAGTTCCTCGTAAGTTCCAAATGTGGTTTGTTCAAACTCCCATTCAAACTATTACAAATTGCTTCCAAAGATTGATTTACCTAAATTCTTATGTACTCCATTCACGTTCGAATTAATCCTATCCTATGATGCTTCGTCTTCACGGGAAAATGTTCAAATATGATTGTTATAATTAGTGTATAAGATTTGAATCCATGTGTCAATTGTAAATCACCATATGCATGAGTTGACGCTATAGATATCATGCTCCCCTTTTGGGAAAAGTATTCCAAGAATAAATGGTGTATTAGTCGCTTATGATTTTAACTTGTGTTTCGATTGCCAATTATTATGCTCCACTCTTTGAACGAAATGCAATGTGTTCAAGGCACTCATTACTAATGAACTTAAAGATATAATTTCTAAAATGTTCTATATATTGATGTTTATGATAATGATCCTTGGAAGTAAGAATTGAAAGTGTGAAATATGAAATGCAGCCACCGTGCTATGAATGATGAACACTAGGTTTGCCCAAGAGACCCAATAAAATAAAGATGCTGTGAGTGGTTAAAAGCGCTAACGAAGCAATAGATGGTATGAAAGGCTATGGGATGAATACATTTATTTTTCTATTTCATTTATATACAAAAATATGTTTCGGTGTATCATTAGCGAGCCGAGGAAGGGTGGGTTGCCAAATGCCCACACCCAAAACTACACGTGCTGGTGTAGGAGTTGATTGAGGGGCAAATACCCCATTATATTGTGATGAGATTATTCCCCTTAATTGGGATGAATTTACTGCTCTCATCTGTCCTTGCCCCCATGTCAACCCATATGACATTGTGGGGAGATGACTTAGCCGATCGGGTGGTGATCGGACACCGTGCCACGCACATGGTGGTTCCTTCCTCTTATCATTATATTTGACTCATATCACAATGTCGATTCATATTCTTTCATGGTGAGATGGCTTAGACAGTTGAGCGATGATCGGACTCCATACTCGTGCATGGTGTGATGATCGGTGGCTAATGATCTCCCAACCAAAAATGTTAATGCTCATTTGAAAATTGTTTATGTTTTAACTTGGCTCTTGGATATTATTGGTTTTTCTTGATGCTTTCATTATTATCTCCTTCTTATATTGGCATTCTATTCCATGAGAGGTTATTTAGCTTTACATACTAGTACTATTCCATATGGAGTAACGTCCCTTTTGCCGGGGACGTTTCATCTTTAATGGATGCAGGTGGCTCCGCAGCAGGTGGCTCGGGTTCTTGATAGGTGCACCTCTTCTCAGTTTATTCGGTGAGCCCTATTCTACTTTAGGGCCTTATGTCATTTGATTTTGCACCTCGTGTTTTGAGGTATAGTTGAGACTCGTCGCCGACACTTCCATATTGTACTCTTGTTTACTTAGAGGATCCGTAGAAGTACTGTGGGTTGTATTTTTACTTGGGATCACAAACCAATGATGTTGTTGTATTTGTCGGATGTTCCACTTCTAAACTATGAACATGTAATGTTTTGGTAATCAAGAAATGAAGCTCTTATAAGAAAAAGAGTTGGTGTTGTAGATATTATTCTCTTGAACGGTTTAACTCTTTATACTTATCCTCAATTATTCATGGTTATGGTTGAATGGTATGCACTAAGTAGGCTTGCTTTACTGGGATGTCTAGGTTGAGCGCCGATCGCACTTTCCCAAGGTCGGGGTGTGACAACAATACCACTTAGCCCAACGTGGGGCATGACATACACGTCACCTCAATACCAATAACTATCATCCCAACGCGTCGCCTCGACGCAAGCGTCGCCTCACTATCAATCAACATGGCTCTATGACTAAAATTAGTCATCAATCGGCTCAAGTCTCCATATGCCAACATCTCACAGAAACATAATCCAATATATAAACAAAATAACAACGTGCCACAAATTCAGCTCAAGCACGTGTCACGTACAAGGACACCAATGATATGTGAGATACATATAAAAAGTGCACAGAGACAGAGATATAACAAAACAACAACAACCCAGTAGAATCCCACCAGTGAGGTTTGGGGAGGGTAGAGTGTACGCAGACCTTACCCCTACCCCAGAGGGGTAGAGAGGCTATTTCCGGGAGACCCTCGACTCAGAGACAGAGATATAACACGCAGATAAAATTATTATGGCTGAACAATATGACTACGGCTAAGGCAAATAGCTCAACATAGCAATATCATGTCTCAAATAATTAAACAGATAACATAGACTTGATTTTAAACAGGAATAAAAACTCACACAGTCATGCAAATGGAGAAAACATGGTATCAAAGGATCATGATAGCAAAACAAGGCATATAAAGGCCTAAGAGCTACCCAGATCATGATAAATCACGGAGCACGCATACACGCTCGCAACCTTGCATATACGTCAACCCATCACATAACAAATACCATATCCAATGGGAAAATACCCTCAAATCTATGTTTAGATATGTTACTTACCTCGAACAAGCCAAATCCATACTCTAAAAATGTATTCTCGCGCGAATCGACTTTTGTGCTACTTAAAGTTAGCAAATAGCAACTCAAAAACATCAAATAATGCCATAGGAATCAAACCCAAACAATAAAGGTCGAATCTTTAATAAAATACTCAAAGTCAACCAAAAGGTCAACCCGAACCCACACCCCAGAACCCGAATAAACCCACATATATTGATAAACCATTCGAATATGAGTCCAACCATACTAGTTACATCCAAATCCAACTCCGAATTGTGTTCAAAACCCAATTATTCACTTTAGAAAAGGTGTGAAAAAAACTCTCAATTTATCTTTTAAATTCATCAGTGAATGCCAAAAATCAAAGATGGAATCATGTATAATAATTAAAACCGAGTCGAGAAACCTTACCCCAATCCAAGTGGTGAAAATGCCTTAACAAATCTCACAAATCCGAGCTCCTAATCTCAAAATGTGATAAAATGAACCACAACCCTCGATATGTAATAAGCGGCCTTTGATTTCGGCACTTGCGGACAAACAGCCGCATCTGCGGCACCTCTTATGCGGTTACCATATTGCATCTGCGAGAATCAATCAACAGGTCACTTACCGCATCTACCACATGCCAACAACTTCTGCAGCTCCGCAGGTGTATCACCTCAAGCGCAGAACCGCAAAATGCTCAGTTCGGCCAAGTTCTGTAGGTGCGCACCTCCAACCGCAGGTGCAACTTCGCATCTGCGATCGATTCTCTACAGATGCGACCACACCAGGACCCTGCCAAAACTAGCAATAACCAACATGATCCAAAATGATCCGAAAATCACCGAGCCCCACGGGACCCTATCCAATCATGCTAACAAGTACCAAAATACACTACGGACCTATTCGAGGCCGCAAACCTCACAATGTAACATCAAAATCACGAATCGTTGATCAAGATTAATTCCTTAAGTTCATAAACTTCAAACTTTGAATCAAGTGTTCGATTCGAGCGTAACCAAATTTGAAATCCAACCAAACTTTACACACAAGTCCCAAATGATAAAATGAAAATATTCAACCTTCAGGAACAACTATTCGAACTCGATATCATCAAAGTCAACTCCAAGTCAAAGATGGAATCATGTATAATAATTAAAACCGAGTCGAGAAACCTTACCCCAATCCAAGTGGTGAAAATGCCTTAACAAATCTCACAAATCCGAGCTCCTAATCTCAAAATGTGATAAAATGAACCACAACCCTCGATATGTAATAAGCGGCCTTTGATTTCGGCACTTGCGGACAAACAGCCGCATCTGCGGCACCTCTTACGCGGTTACCATATTGCATCTGCGAGAATCAATCAACAGGTCACTTACCGCATCTACCACATGCCAACAACTTCTGCAGCTCCGCAGGTGTATCACCTCAAGAGCAGAACCGCAAAATGCTCAGTTCGGCCAAGTTCTGTAGGTGCGCACCTCCAACCGCAGGTGCAACTTCGCATCTGCGATCGATTCTCTACAGATGCGACCACACCAGGACCCTGCCAAAACTAGCAATAACCAACATGATCCAAAATGATCCGAAAATCACCGAGCCCCACGGGACCCTATCCAATCATGCTAACAAGTACCAAAATACACTACGGACCTATTCGAGGCCGCAAACCTCACAATGTAACATCAAAATCACGAATCGTTGATCAAGATTAATTCCTTAAGTTCATAAACTTCAAACTTTGAATCAAGTGTTCGATTCGAGCGTAACCAAATTTGAAATCCAACCAAACTTTACACACAAGTCCCAAATGATAAAATGAAAATATTCAACCTTCAGGAACAACTATTCGAACTCGATATCATCAAAGTCAACTCCAAGTCAAAGATGGAATCATGTATAATAATTAAAACCGAGTCGAGAAACCTTACCCCAATCCAAGTGGTGAAAATGCCTTAACAAATCTCACAAATCCGAGCTCCTAATCTCAAAATGTGATAAAATGAACCACAACCCTCGATATGTAATAAGCGGCCTTTGATTTCTGCACTTGCGGACAAACAGCCGCATCTGCGGCACCTCTTACGCGGTTACCATATTGCATCTGCGAGAATCAATCAACAGGTCACTTACCGCATCTACCACATGCCAACAACTTCTGCAGCTCCGCAGGTGTATCACCTCAAGCGCAGAACCGCAAAATGCTCAGTTCGGCCAAGTTCTGTAGGTGCGCACCTCCAACCGCAGGTGCAACTTCGCATCTGCGATCGATTCTCTACAGATGCGACCACACCAGGACCCTGCCAAAACTAGCAATAACCAACATGATCCAAAATGATCCGAAAATCACCGAGCCCCACGGGACCCTATCCAATCATGCTAACAAGTACCAAAATACACTACGGACCTATTCGAGGCCGCAAACCTCACAATGTAACATCAAAATCACGAATCGTTGATCAAGATTAATTCCTTAAGTTCATAAACTTCAAACTTTGAATCAAGTGTTCGATTCGAGCGTAACCAAATTTGAAATCCAACCAAACTTTACACACAAGTCCCAAATGATAAAATGAAAATATTCAACCTTCAGGAACAACTATTCGAACTCGATATCATCAAAGTCAACTCCAAGTCAAACTTATGAACCTTCCAAACTTTCGAATTGTCAACTTCCGCCAATTCAAGCCAAACATTTTGGAAGCATCCAAATGCAAATGTGGGCATAACCCCAACTCCAAAATCAATGATCGGACATCACAGAACCATCAAAACTTCGATCCGAGGTCAAATTCACAAAAATCTAACTTATTTAACACTTCCAACTTAAGCTTCTAAATTAAGAATCATTCTTTCAAATCAATCCGGAACCACTGCAAAACTAGAAACGACTATGAATAAAAGAGTGTAAATAGTCAACAGTCTCACAACCCATTGTAGCATAAAAGAGTAACACATGGAACATATCAGAACATTAATAAGATCAACTCTAATCGATGTCACACACCTAACACTAGTTGTGCGGAGTAAGGAAACCCGATCCGATGTAGAACACACATTATTATTAGGCCTACCAAAGGGCACCCAAATTAACTCTGATCATCCACGAATAGGTGAATAACCTCCCAAAATCCCCGACAACCTATCCATAACACATACCACCTGCCGCCTAAGTTTCGCCATATCTTCACTGTTCGCAACCAAGAAACAATCTGTCTACGAGAACTCCCAGTCTTCAAATCCCTAGAACACAAGAATCTCCATATCCGATCCCAACTCCACAACTCAAATAACTAACACATCATTCATGCACAATCATACAACAACAACCTAGTGAGATCCCACAAGTGGGGTCTAGGGAGGGTAGTGTGTACACAGACCTTACCCCTACTCCGGAGGAGTAGAGAGGTTATTTTCGGTAGACCCTTGGCACAAGAAGGAAAGAGATAGTGTATCAGTAACAGCAATGGAATCAAGAAAGATAACACTAGCAACACAATAACCAGAAAATAGAGAGCAAAGTAGTAACACTAAGCAGTAACAAAGGCCCAGTACTATAGACGCACGGGAATAATATATACATAAAGAACCACTAAACATACTACAACCTAACTTAAGACCCTAATGAAGTATTAAGAACACAACTGGAGCCTTCCATTTGACCCCACCTAGTTGAAAATTACTATACCCAACAAACTCCTTATGCCTATGGAAAACATCCGTCCCAAGTCATGGTTGAAACCATCAAGAACTTTTTAAAACCCATTTACACATAACCAAGCCATCAGAACTGAATCCCTCTAACTCAACCAAGTCACGTAGGCCGCCAAATTCAATATTGCCACAAAACACCGGTAAAGCCACACCATACCAAAAGAACCAATCACATTTATTACCATTCTGACCCAAATCACGACCAAGCTGACCCATTTCTTTGAGTTCCTCTTGACTTGCCTCTGACTTGAGATATGGCAGGAGCCACGGGAACCACTCTAACCTCGGTCAATGCATCAATGAAACTAACTATCCTGGCCATATCCTCCAGAAATACTGGCGTGGAGACAAAACCCTCTCGTTGATGAGCTGTTACTAATGCCTAAACATGTTCATCAACAATATGATGCTTCACCTGATCTACCGATGGTTCCAGTGACGCTGCCCTAGTGAGCCCACAATAGATACTATCATCTCTATATTGATCCACAATACCCTACAAGGCCTACTCGTGACATGTGAGACCCTTTGAACCCAGAGTTCAGATACCAACTTATCATGAACCAAAACCTAGAAAAGGCCATGATTGCACCTAACTCGCTTGCTAGGCAAGCCAACACTTAACAACAATTATAAAACAAGATTATTAATTCATTAACTATCACGACCCAACCTCGGGTCATGATGGATAATCAACACTATGTGTCGATCATCACTAAACTTGTTGATAATCTACTAATCATGAATAAAAAATGATAAATGGAACAAGCATAAGCATAGATGATAAGAACTGTATAATCTGGAAGTTGACAAGGCTAACACAAGCTGACATATAAAAACATACTAACTACAAATGTGCATATCTACAGGCCTCTGGGAGTGCTGAACTGAACGAGTACTAGATGAAGCAGGGCCCCGCAATAACCCAACTAGCTGACTGTAAACATACTAAAAGATAAGCAACTTCGGGAGTAAGCAAAGTGACACCAATAGCTGGTGGATGGCTTACTGATGTGGCTCAAGCGCTGATTTATTTGTACATGCGCGACATGAAATGTTGCACCCCAAAAGGGACGTGTGTGTGATACGTACAAATTATGTAAGGTGGAAAGCATATCTAAAGCATACTAAAGTATGACCGTAAGCTAGAAATCTGAATATAAGCTGAAAGTTAAATAAGAGTCTGATATAGCAACTGATATGGAACTGAACTGAAGTTTAAGTTGAAATTGTGCTGGAACTGAACTATTATATGAACCGGTACCTTTCTGGTGTTATGGGCTATACCCCCCTAATCAGGTAACTGTACATCCGAACTTGCCTCATGTATAGCCATGTAATGAGAACTATAGCTATGTATGTGTATATGGTGCATCCAAATCTTCAGTGCATGAACAATCATTGCTAGCTCCAAGTCATGTGTAGGAATATTCTGCTCGTGCTTCTTGAACTATTTGGAAGCATAAGCAATTACCTTTCCATGATGCATCAGCACACAACCTAGGCCAATCCGAGAAACGTCACAGTACATAACATAATCCTCTGATCCCTCTAGAAGTGTAAGAATTAGAGTTGTAATCAACCTATTCTTCAACTCTTGCAAACTTCGCTCGCATTCATCTAACCAGTGAAATTAGGTTGCTTTTGTGTTAATCAAGGCAATGGCATTGCAAGGGAAGAGAACCCTCTATGAACCTCATATTATACCCTGCCAAACATATAAAACTACGTATCGTAGTTAGTTTTGGCCAATTATTCACTGCCTCTATCTTCTGACCATCTACTTTGATGCCCTCTAATGATACTATATGTCAAAGAAATGCTACCAAACTCAACCATAATTCATCTTTCAAGAATTTGGCATAAAGCTTCTGGTCCCGAAGGATACCCAACATTGTGCGTTGATGCTCTACATGTTCTGATCTAGACCTGGAATATACCAGAATATCATTAATAAGTACTATCCCAAACACGTCCAAACACGATGTTCATACATTAGTCAGCTCGAACGACATCACCAGAACTCGTAATGGCCATACCTGGTTCTGAACGTTGTCTTATGTATGTCATACTTTATGACTCTAACCTGATGGTAGCCTGGTCACAAGTCTATCTCCGAGAAACACTTACCACCCTGAACTTGGTCGAACAAGTTATCAATTAAGGGAAGGGGATATTTGTTCTTGATCGTGACCTTGTTCAGATGTCAATAATCTATGCACATACATAGGGATCCATCTTTCTTTTCACAAATAATACTAGTTCTCCCCAAGGAGAAGTGCCGGGTCTGATGAAACTCTTATCTAACAGATCTTTCAGCTGCTTCTTAAGTTCCTTTAATTCTACTAGTGTCATCCTATAAGGAGGAATAGATATTGGTTGCGTACCCGGCCCTATATCGATGGGAAAGTCAGTTTCCCGCTTTGGAGGAAGTCTTGGAAGCTCTTCTTGAATTACGTCAGAGAACTCCTTCACTACCGAAATTGATTCAAGAGTCGGTGTTCCCTTCTCTATGTCTCGAACATTAACTTTATCATATAAGCATCCTTTGGCGATCATCTTCCTTGCATTAAGGTACGAAATAAATCTACCTTTTGGCAACACAGAAATACCATTCTATTCTATCACTGACCCTTCTGGAAAATTTAACTGGACCTTCTTCGCTCTACAATCAACATTAGCATAGCAAGAAGACAACCAATTCATACAAAATATAACATCAAAGTCAACCATTTCAAACTCAAGCAAGTTAGTTGTAGTACTATGGTTGCTAATCACAATAGTGCAACCTCTAAAACCACGCCTATCTACTATTGAATCACCAACTACGGTGGCTACCTCAAGAGGTTTAGTGGCTTCTCGTTCTATCCCAAACATAGTAGCAAGAAAGGGAGTAACATATAATAGAATAGAACCAGGATCTTTCAACACATTCACATTATGAGAATTCACTGATAAACTACCTGTAACCACGTCTGGTGAAGACTCCCGATCTTGACAATCAACTATAGTGTAGGTATGGTTCTGGGGACTACCTGTAGTAGGAGCTCCACCTCGGCCCGCTGGTGTCTGAGGAACTTTCCCTTGTGAGTGTATTGGTGCTGAAGAAGAAACAACTGATCTCACTAGTTGAGTTGCACCATTACCATCCCTAGACGAGCAATCTCTCTCATAAAATAGCCTGACTCGCTACAAACATAACATGCATCTACACCCAACTAGCATCGACCCAATTGGTGTCTACCACAATTAAAACACCTAAGGTAAAGTGAATCAACCTGACTAGAAACACCTCGATGGTGGGATCTTGAAGCCCGTGATGCCTGACTAGCCCTAGACTATGGGGGTCAATCAGATTTTGGACCCTAAAATCATGAAGGAGTACTAGCTACTGGCTGCCTGACACTCTATTGTCTACTAGCACCCGATGTCTCACTAAACAAACCCGAAAATTAGCCTCTATTGCTTGAGCTTTTATCTCTGTCTAACCTCTGATTATGTTTCCTATCTCAAGTTCCATAGCGAATGCTTGAGTACGTGCAATGTCCACACCCGATTGGGGATCCTCTACTATACTAGATCTGTTGATAGCCAAGGCTCTAATCTAAGGAAATTACAATTCCTAGAACCCGTATCATCACCCTTAGGATGCTAGTCAAAAATTTGATGGCCTCCCTCAGGTCGTTGTGCTGAGGAGTCGGAGGTGCGGTAGCTGGAGCACCCCTAACCTCTCCCTAAAAAGATGAAGTATGTGAATCTCCGGATGGAACCTCATGGATGGGCTACTCATGCTTATCTAACTCAGGGGGTACTCTTCTCGTTATATTTAAAACATTTCGTTATAAGGCTGAATTCTTATAACATAGCTTAATCGAACGATCTAGAGAAAAAAGAGGGATAACCATCTGATAATGCCATGTAGCCTCCTGTTTATATGTATGGCATGCAACATACTCCAGAACAAAACTCTACTAAACACAACCTATAGACACCCTAGGACTCAACTGCTCTGATACTATGTTTGTTACGACCCAACATAGGGCTGCGACGGATAATCGATGCTAGGTGCCAACCAACCCTAAATCTGAGGATAATCTACTAATCATAATAAATTGATAAACTGAACAAGCATAAGCATAGTTGATATGAAATGTACAATCTGGAAATCCGACAAGGCTAACACGATCTGGCATATAAGAACATACTAACTGCGCAAGTGCATATCTACAGGACACTAGGAGTGCTAAACTAAACAAGTACTGGACGGAACCGGGCCCTGCCACACCCAAACTTCCTAAATGTACACATACCAAAAGACAGCCAACTTCGGGAGTAAGTAGAATGACTCCAACAGCTGTTGGACGGCCTACTGATGTGGCTCAAGCACTAATCTATCTGTACCTATGCGGTATGAGACGCAATTGTCACGCCCTAAACTCGTGGAGCGCGACCGATGCTAAACCGAGAGAACCCGGCCGAGCAAGCCTGTTAGATTTCCTTATACCCAACTCGTCTATGAATAAAGAGGAGATATACTCCATTAATCAAACACTGAAAAGATTTTTTTAACAACTTCCTTTTTAGTCCCATTAGCAGCTTCATTCATAACTTCCAAAATATTACGAGTTTAGAGAATTAATGAAAAACATGATTTCCAAATATCAACATTTCTAGTTCAATTCCCAACACCAACCACAACCTAATAACTATCTACGAAGCCTCTAATTACAATAGAAGAGTAATATGGAAATGCCTGCAACATGGCCTTGGCTATACCTCAAAACACAGTATATGAGAAATAAAAGATACATGACCCTGAAATGAAGTGGGGCTCACCAAATCAGCTAAAAAGAGTGTACTGCTATCACTGATCAATGCCGCTTGCTGTAAAACTACTTGCATCCATTAAAGATGCAGCGCCCCCAGCAAAAGGGATGTTAGTACTGTCGAATAGCACTAGTATCTATAGCTAAAAGTCCTCTTTCAAAATAGAATGCCCATATAAGAAAAAGCAACACATAGAAACAGCAAGTCACAATCAACAATATCCAAATGTCCAGTAAAAATATAATAATTTTTAAAATACGAACTTCATATACAACTTTGGTAAGGAGATCATCAGCACTGATATACCACCGTCTTTGTTAGCACAGAGTCTGATTACGCCTGATCGGCTGCGCCATCTCCCCACGAACAATGTGGTTTGACAGGTTATGAGAAAGAAAGTTGTTACAAGAGTAGCACCACCATGTGCGCAACATAGCGTCCGATCTCCGCCCGATCTGCTAGGCCACCTTCCCACATATGCCGTGTGGGTTGACTTTTCCAATCCACAGTTGTTACCAGTTCCATCCCAATTAAGGGGAATAATATCAAAATTTCTCTAATATTTAAATTTCATCTTAAATAAGGGGAATAATCACAATCCACCCCGACATCGGCACGTGTAGTTTCAGGTGTGGGCCTTATGACCCGCCCTTCCTCGGTTTTACTAATGATGCTCCAAAAAGCATTGTTGATTTAATTTGAACATAGAGGTAACATAAATAAAATTATACTCACCTCAACATCTTTCACATTGTATAAATTATCATTAGTATTTCTAGTCATTCAGAACGCCGATTATTTCCTTGGCTCATTTGGCCGATCACAAGATTCTTTATTCCTGGCACGATGGCCGTATTTCATATTCCACACTATCACCTCTTTCAATTTCAAAGATCGCCATCAAATATCAACATATAGAATATTATATTAATCATATACTTCACATCCATTTGTAATGGATACTTTAAACACGAATGGTTTTTTCCCAAAGAATGGGGCATATCAACCAGCAATAGAAACACACATCAAAATCATAAACAATCAATACACCATTTATTCTTGCAATACTTTTCCCCAAAAATGACAATGTACAACTACAACACACGAGTATGTAAGAACTCGAATCACACTGGATATATTTATAAAGCAAAGCATTGATTAAAGCAGCCACTTATGGGCATGAATTGAGTACAATGGCTTTTAGGCAATTCTATTTTCGAAATCATTTTTAAATAGTTGAGTCGAGGCTCATTTTATATTCTTTATCGCATCCTCTCAAATCATTTGCACTACAAGCCACAATCATAACTTAAATTCTTAGCACGTTGGCCACACTCTATAACCCAATTCACTTATTTAACTCCCAACCATCTTTATAGATTATAAACAAAAAGGCATTTCCAATCAAGACTTTAGGTACACATATGAACAATTAAGAGTCTTAAGAATATTGAGATTTTCTCACATAATTTGGCATACTAGTTTTCATTTGAAATATGATTCAAAGCCATAACATTTTAATACACAACCCGTACTTTGAAACTCACAGGGACATTATGGAATTCGATTCTTAGAGAGAAAGTTTAGCCAACATACCTCAATGTAGCTTACTCAAACTCTAAAATGCTCCGGAATTCCTAGCAACTTCAATCTATTTTAGAAATATGACAAATTGAACCAAAATTAGGAAGATGATCATGGTTCTAGCTCATTTGAGCATTTTATCAAACACTAGGTGTGCATTAAGTTTCAATGTCCTTTTATGGAGGATTCCTTCATCCCACAACCCATTCTTTACCATTTTTAGCTCAACAATCTTCCTACACCCTTTGCTAACACATGCATGTAAGATGGACCACTCCCATGCCCAAATTTTATCTTACTATTTACCCAATTCTTGACAAAATTCGAAATTGAGGGTTAGAGTGTAGAATCTTATCTCTAGGATGAAGACCTAGTGTGTTTTCCCTCTTAGACTTCCAAAATTTAAGCAAGAATTGAAGAACAATAATTGAGGAACACCTTCTAACTCCAGGGCTCTCTCTCACTCTAAAATATCATATTTTAGCTCAAAAATAGCCCAAAGCGTGTATTTAACGAAGTAGGGTCGGGTTGTAAAAATCCAAAAAAAAGCTTTGGAACAAGGTCTGTGATCGCATAATCGATATGTGGACTGTATATCGGCCGCATAATGCAAGTGCAAAAATTGGAAAGGAACTGATTAGGTTTGCGATCACTATATAGCCAGCAGACCTATTCTGCGGTCGCATAATGCACTGTAGAACTGTTCTGCGGTCGCCTAGTACACCGCAGAACCTCCCTTCGAGAAATCTCAAAGCTGGGTATATGACAAGATTGCGACCCCATGAAGTGGTTATGCGGTCGCATAATGGCCGCAAAATTGACATCAAAATGATCCAAAAAACTGACTCACTCTGCGTCCATTCTGCAGTCTACAAAGTGCTTCTGCGGTCGCGGAATGGGCTGCAGGAATGCCTACTTCCACCCAAAATTTTCCTTCAACTCCCCAGCGTACTGTTCAATCCAAAAAGTCTGAAACGCGACGAGCAAGCTCGCAATGGAGATTTTATGCAATCCTCAAACACGTAAACCTACTCCGGCACCACGAAACCTTGAATTCATTTGCGAAATTTTACGGGGCTTTATACTGAAATACTTCAAAAATTTTCTGGGTGTTACATTTATGCCCCGAAAGGGACGTGAGTACGATATATATAAAGTATATAGGGTGGAAAGAATATGTAAAGCATAATAAAGTATGACTGTAAGATGGAAATCTGAATATAAGTTAAAAGCTGAACAAGAGTCTGAATTAGCAACTGATCTGGAATTGAACCGAAGTTTAAGCTAAAACTAAACTACTACCTAAACTGGTACCTGTCTGGCGTTATGGGCTATATCCCTCCAATCAGGTAACTGTACATCGAAACTACCCTCATGTATAGTCATGCAATGCGAAGTGTAGATATGTACGCCTATATAACATGCATGACTAGCGTTATGGGCTATATCCCCCCAACAGGTCAATATATAATCAATACGCCTGGCTGGTGTTATGGGTTATCTCCCCCCCCCCCCCCCCAGAAGATAATCAATAAGTTGTGCTGGCGTTATGGTATCCCCCAGCATAATCAATGTAAGCGTGTCTGAGGCACAACACATGCGGCAGCATCGTATAGACTCAAGACATATGAAAGAAACTATAAACATAATCACAAGCATAATCTGACGCTAGTTGTCCATAAGTTTGACGGAGAAGTCTATCCCCCTTTTAGGGAGAAACTGAATATGTACATGAGATTCTAAGGCTTTTAACTCATTAAGATCTCTTTAGAATATATTTAGAACCAAGGAACTCAAAATTTGTCCCACTCTTCGAATTTCTAAATAATTTGGCAGAGTTTCCCATATAACTGGATGATCCCCAAAAACACAGCAAGCACTACAATATACACGGGAATGGATACCCGGTCAAAATGGTAACATCAAACTAATGTATATCTAGTTATCCAGAATAGTGTTAAACAATCCACAAACAGAATTATGAGCGTAAAAATATCAGGACAATATAGGGTTTAGGTATACATAAAAATATCAAAGGAACGAAACAAACGGATGTCCGGATGGCATACGCCAAATGGGCGATTCGCCCTTTTTGTTTTTGATATTTTTTGTAGTTCCATCATAAACCAATTTTTTGCATACTGCACATATGGAATTGAGTACTATACAAGGATACAATACATTCTGAAATTTCCCTTCAACAAGAAAGCCTAGAATATAGCTAAACAAAATCATGCCGAAAACGAAACGAAAACCCTACATACCTCTTGTGTTCTTGCTTTCAAACCTTGTTCCCTTTGATCCACACCCTTACTTATTCTTGTATCGATATAATACATAGGTGAAAAGCTTTATTAGCCATGAATCTCTTTCCAACACTCAAGTTATAAGGAGAAAGGAGGACAACTAAGTCTTACCTATGTCGTAAGGATCGTGTTGATGTGTTTGCTTCATAATTTTGAGTTGCGTATGAAGGAGTTTCTTCAAAACCCTAAGGAACTTCTTGGAGAGTTATGGAAGATGTGCTTGTGCGTGAATTTTCTAGAAAATATGGAAAAAGATGAGTAAGTCTTTTATTTATAGTAATGTTTTAAAGTCCACCACATGTGTGTTTCACTGGCCCTTCTTCTTATGCTCATATCTCTTTCTTTGGACGTCGTATGAACAAATGACCAACAAAGTGGAAAACTAAATTCCAAGACCTTCAATTTGGTATATAATATGTCCTAAAATGACCTCATATAACACATGAAATTAATTGCTCCAAATGTTTCGTTACAATGCAATTCCTTAGTCGGTTTTTCTGTTTAAATTTGATTTTTCCAAACTTGATATTCTATATCCAAAAATCATATATAATCATATTATGACTTTAAAGTCATTTAAATCATGCTTAGGAAGTCGTTTACATAATATATGAAATCATAGAAATATATGGTGTAAAATTAACAATCATGAAATAAATTGAGAGCGGAATAAGTCTCAAAATAAAATCGTAAATACATAACTCTAATATAGGGTCTAAACACTACCATAATTGTCTCACAAACTCCCAAAACCTGGTGTCACATCATCACGAGCATCTACAAGAGTAATTGTTTCAAATAAACAACAATATATGTCTAGAAAGAAATAAATAGACAGGATAAATAAGCAGGGAATGGGGACTCCATGCGATACAGATTAGATTAAATAAGGCAGCTAACCACAAAGTCTCCAATTAAACCCCTGCACAGTCGGATATGTATCACTAGCACCTACCTTATAATTTACACAAAACTATGCAGAACTGTAGTATGAGTATAAAATCATGATACTCAATAAGTATCAAGTCTAGCCTCGAAGAAGTAGTGGCAAGAGGTCAACACTAACATTTAGTATATGTCCAAATATCAAGTGTAACCACAAATATGATAAGAAATAAGATACGGTATCTCCAAATGTACACAAAAGATAAGGATACAATAGATACAGAATTTAAACGTGATCTTTAGATAGAGATATCTAATATAAAGTCATATATTTCAACGTTAGCATAAATCATGATTTGTATCAATTATCAAGTATATAATAGCTATTGCATGAGTCTAAGATGTATATGCATGCTCAGAACTCACTCTCAATACCTCAAAGCAGAATCTTTATGCCTGGCGCAATCCACGTGTCTGAACCATGCACCAATCTTAGTGCTTACGCTCACTGGCCCAAAGTAACGTGAGTAATCATATGACTCCGGAGGACGGATCCATATTCAAGTGTCAATAATATCACAGTCAATGATCAATAATCAATATCTATTCACAATGTCCTTAGTGCAAATATCTGCAACTTTCCTCTATATCTAACTCTCCAAACTCATGCATTTGCGTATGAAATAATATAATTAAGATGCACCAGGATATATTAATAAAAAAGTGGATGGATGTTCCCATGGATAAAAGATGTCTACGACTAATCATGTAATTCAACCTTTCATAACGGTCTAATATGCTTACTCATTCTTCCTAAGCCTAATCATTATATTTAACATGAGTAAAATAAGCCAAGTAGCTACAACAACAACAACAACAACAACCCAGTAGAATCCCATTAATGGGGTCTGGGGAGGGTAGTATGTACGCAGACCTTACCCCTACTCCGAAGGAGTAGAGAGGCTGTTTCCGAAAGACCCTCGGCTC
>AWOL01S0000908.1:81793-97703 GCA_000715115.1 Nicotiana otophora
GAACCTTGGTGTAACCCCATTACAACCGGAAAATGCTCAGAGTCGCCTCCTACTGTCCTAACCCGTGTCTTAGCCCCATCATACATGTCCTTAATCGCCATAATGTAGGGAACCGACACACCTTTAGCCTCCAGGCATCTCCAGAGAATTTCTCTAGGAACCTTGTCGTACGCTTTCTCTAGGTCAATAAACACCATGTGCAGATCCTTCTTCCTCTCTCTGTATAGTTCCACCAACCTTCTAACAAGGTGTATAGCTTCTGTAGTCGAACGACCCGGCATGAACCCGAACTGGTTGTCGGATACAGACACCGTCATCCTCACCCTCGCTTCAACCACCCTCTCCCACACTTTCATGGTATGACTCAGTAATTTGATACCCCTATAATTGTTACAACTCTGGATATCACCATTGTTCTTATACAATGGAACCACCGTGCTCCACCTCCACTCATCCGGCATCCTCTTCCCCTCAAAATCAAATGAAACAAGTGTATAACTACGACTAATTAGAATGCTCAATATAGTGAAACAAGTCCTTCCTACCCAAATCAACAAGTCACAACCTTAAACATGCTTTATAATCATAGTTATGACACACCACGTAGTCATAGAATCAAGGAAAACATAAATAAAAATTGACATAGTCCAAATACGGCTTATTACAAGCCTAAACCCACCCAGAAATGGTCATAACTTAGCTAACACATATACGCTCGTCACCTCGCATATAGTAGGTTCCAAATCAAGCAACATGTAGCAAACAAATTACCTACAGGGAGAATACCCTCTTACAACGATAGACAAGAAACTTAACTCTTCCCGGGAATACCTTAAACTTTCTAAAACCAGTTTTCCTTTTACTTCCACCACCAAACAACTCAAATCTAGTCAAATATTACTTAAATGAGTCAATATAAGCTATTGAAATCAACCCCAAATAAAAATGTTTCAATCTTAATCAATCTCAAAAGTCAACCTCGGACCCACATAGTCAACACCCAAGTCTAGGGTTGGATCCCTTGACCCATAAGTCCATGATTCCAAACATGTGATTAGATTAAAAATTGAGTCCAAATCGATACCCAAAACCCCAAAATACACTCTCTTAGGTTATAGACAAACTCCCAAATTTCACTTTAAACCATATTTTGGGTGTAGAAATACACGCGGTATCAGCATATATGATCAAAACTAATTAAAAAATACTTACCCTTAATATTATAGTAAGATCTCCTCAAACATCGCCTCTTCCCATCTCCAAAACTCAAAAATGGTGAAAATGAGCTAATACTCAACTTAATACCTCATGTCAGGAATTTATTTCATCTGCGGACACTTCGCCGCAAGAGTGATTCCGCTTTTGTGCTCCACACGGGCATTTGCGAGCCTCTCGGCTCTAGCCTTACCTCGCTTCTGGGACAACAACTTCTGCATCTGCGGACACACAAGTGCGACCATTTCTCCACAGGTGCAACATCACAGGTGCGCTTTTGACTCCGCATTTGTGAGCTTCCTAATCTGGATCTTCATTTACTTATGCAACCAATGCTCTGTAAGTGTGACCTTACACCTTTCATACAAATATCGTAGGGGCAATACATCATACACCAAAAACTTCGAATCACTCCAAAATTGTCTGAAACCGCACTGAAACACACCCAAACCCCCTGTCCAATCATACCAACAAGGTCCTATACTTTATTCAAACATATCTAAAGACTCCAAGCACCACAAACAACGTCAAAACCAACGATCAAAGGTCAAATCCATTCCTTAACATTCTAACTTTCCAACTTTGTCGAACGCGTCCAAAAAATAATTAGACACTCTGGATCACAACCAAACATTGCTCACAAAGTCACTTCAAGCATTAGGACCTATCCAAGGTCTCAAAACAAGGATTAAAACTCAATACCCCAAAAGTCGACTATCGGTCAAACTTATGAACTCTCCAATCTTTAACTTACCAAGTTTTGTTTAATGGAGTCACAATATTTTAGAAACATCCAAACATAAATCTGAATATACACACAAGTCGCAAAATACCGTACTAACCTATAGGAACCTGCAAATGCCGATTATGAGGTTCTTTACTCAAAAGTTAATCCTTGGTCAATTCTTACAATATAAACTTTCAAAAATAGAACTAAGTGTTCCAATTCACTCCCAAACCTACCCGAAACCAAACCATCCATCCCCACAAGTCAAGATACATCAAAATACATTATAGAAAGGATCAAAAACTAGAACAAGACCTCTAATACTCAAAACAATTACTTGGGTCGTTACGTGTTATAAGCCTAAATATGATTTATAGCATGAATAAATAGGCTCAAGGTGTCATACATTCAAATAAATAGTAATTAAAAAAACAACACAACCAAAAAGGCATAGAGAAGCCTAAAGTCTACCCCCGAGAATGATATAACCTTGGTGCTCACATATACACTCCTCACCTCACATATACGTCACCCTCAAACACATAGCATATAGCATGTAAGTCCATTTTAGAAAATATTCCCTCAAGTCGAGTTAAGCAAGAAACATACCTCATCCCATGCTAGCTCTATTGTTCAAAATCCACCTTTCTAGCTCCAAGTCCATCAAACGAGTCAAATCTAGCCGAAACAATACACAACGATGGTCAAAGGAATTATAAATACCAACTCCAAATGTTAAAGCTTCAACCTTTAATCAAATCTCAAAAGTGAAAAAAGTGAACTCAGGCTCACGCGGTCAAATCCCCGGTCCAAAGTCTAATTCATTTACCCATAAACGGTCATGCCCCGACCTTGGGAAGTGGACCAGCGCTCCACAGAGAAAATCCAGTCAAGCAAGCCTACCTGGTGCCTACCAACCAATCTTTCCCATGATTTAATTCAAGAATAAATTCAAAGAGATAGAAAATCGAGGGGATAAGATGTACAATGCCAATTTCATTAATTAGGAAACTTCATTTATAGAAGGAAAAATAATAGAAGTTTATAGTTTGTATGTGAAATAAACTAACAAGGAAAACGTTTATAGTTTTCCCCATTCAAAACATGACCCATAGTATGTCTATGGAGCCCCTAAATAAACATGAGAATAGTATTGAAATGTCGGTGATAAGGCCTCGACTATACCTCAAAATAATATACAAATGTCAATATAAGCATAAGGCCCCGATATAGAGTAAGGTTTTTATCGAATCAACCGAGAAGAGAGTATACCTATCGAGAACCTGTTTCGCCTTATGAGGAACAACCTGCATCCATTAAAGATGCATCATCCTCGATAAAAGGGATGTTAGTATATATAGAATAATACTAGTATGTAAAGCTAAAACACCCTCACATGGAATAGAATTCCAACACGAGAAGAGAGAAAGATGAAAGCAATAGAAATATCAATAATATATAAATGCCAAGTTAATAACATAATCAATCTTCAATTAAGCATTAATATTTCTGGTTAGGATATCATTAGATACCGATCACCACCATGCATATGGAATGAAGTCCGATCACCGCTCGATTGGCTAAGCCATATCACCCCAAATGTTTGAGGGTTGAAATATAAACACAATACCACTATGCTCATGGCATGGAGTTCGATCATCGCTCGATTGACTGAGCCATCTCACCATGAAGGAGTATGGATCGACATGGTTATACGAATTAAGTACAATAATAGGAAGGAGAAACCAGCATGTGCGCGATATGGTATCCAATCTCCGCTCGATCGGCTCAGCCGTCTCCTCACAATGTCGTGTGGGTCTACATGGGTACATAGACTGATGCTAGCAATAAACTCATCCCAATAAAGGGGAAATAATCTCATCATAATGCAAGGGAATTTCATCTCTCAATCATTTTGTGCACCGACACCTGCAGTTTTGGGCGTGGGCCGTAACAACACACACTTCCTTGGTGTGCTAATGATACTCCAAAAAATCAGTTTTTATATATATCAAAGAAATACGTATTCACCTCATAGCCTTTCATAATAACTTACATTCAATTAGCACCCTTGGCCATTAATAATAATCCACATTCTTGGCCCGATGGCTGCATTTTATATTTCATACCCTAATTTTATCGCATATGTCTTAAGTCATTGGAAATTCATAGAAATATATTTTTAACCATTTGAAGTCCCTAACTTCATATTCATGCACATATGGCAATTCAAAATTAAGTGCCAAAACATTTTCATGGAAAATAGCATGGCCTAGGCAATTAAGACATGCGTAGATTTTCACGAGCACTTGGCAATTTAACATTTAAAACATTATGGCTATAAACACATGGGTACATGAGAACTAAAGCATTTGAGATAAAATTCAAAGTGTAGGCCATAATGGTGGCAGCTGTAACATAATTCGAGATCATAAGCCTTGAAAACATCAATCGTACTTGGAGCATTACACAAAAGAAGATTAAAATAATAGGAGCAATTGTAACATGACTTGAGTACATAAGAATTTGTGTAAATGAATCACTAGAAGCGAATCGAAACAATAGATGTAGGAACTCAAACAAACCAATATTGGAGTTTAGAAAGGATTCGTGGAATAAGATTCTACCTAAGGAGCTTAGCCAACATACCTCGATTAAGCTTTTCTTAGAGTTCCTACGAAGTTCCGCTACTTGAAACACCTCAGTCTATGGCAACATAACAAAATCGAAATATTATTAGGACTCTTGCGATAAAGGTCTTTCGGGCATTTCATGAAGCACCTAATATGAAGAAATTGATTACATGGTTCCATAATAGAAATTCCTCTACCCGCAACATCTTTTTCAAGCAACCAATCCATCTACAAGACCTAAAAATCATCCTTGGCATATGCATGCCCAACTAAATTCTTCCAACCCTCAAGAATCACATCCTCCCCTCTTCACACACACCAAATTTCGAAATAGAGGGATTACGGCTTCCAATTACCATCCCATAAGCCCCAAAGTAAAAACATTTGTACTTAAATCTATTACAAACTTTGAATGAAAGCTAGGAATAAAGCCTTACCTTGTAGGTAGAAGATCTTGTGTGCTTTCTTCCTAAAATCCCCAAGATTAAAGCAAGAAATGAAGAATATATATGTTAGAGCTTCTCCCCTCTCTCTAGAGTGATATCTCTCTCTCTCTCTCTCTCTCTCTCTCTATAATAATCTAATTCCCCCTCAAAAATTATCCTTTAAGACTTTAAATTTAAATAGAGTTGAGTTAGGAAATTCTAAAAAGTAACCCTCAACTGACAATTTGCGATCGCGGAATGCCCCACGGAAGTGACATGTGGTCCGTGAAATGGACCGTATAATGGTCTTTGAAATTTAGATTGGCCTGGTCAGGTATGCGGCAGATTTGTGTTACGCAAAATGGTTATGCGATCACATATCGGACCGCGGAAACATCTTCCAAAATTTCCATGATGGTTATGTGAAAAATGCGCGGTTCGCGAAGAGAATCTATGGTCGCACATTGGACACCAAAATGACCCTGAATATTAGTTTCTACTGATTAAATCCACTATGGTTCTGCAGTCAGCGTAACCGTTCCGCAGTCACAAAATGGACCGCAAAAATTTTATTTTTCTGCAAAATATTCTACCAACTCCATGATGCATTACCAGTCCAAAAGTACGTACCGTATTGAAAAAGCTCGCCGCAAAAATGTAAGGTCGTGCCAAGGTGAACTTAGCGTACGGAATTTTTGGTTGAACAGAGCATTGGGCAGTTGATGAAAATATTTGGCAGAGTAGGTCATTTCTGCGGTCCATTCTGCGATCGCATACCTGATATACGGGACCGCAGATCTGTCGCAGAATGAAGCATAAACTTGAGCTAATTTTAGGACCAGTATACGGTCCATTATGTGGCCACATAATTGTTTCGCGGGCCGCACATTCGTCGCTGAGGCCAGTATAAGAAATTTTTGAAGGAGGTTCTGCGATCCTTTTTGTGACTGCAGAATTGATCTGCGAACCGCAAAACTGTTGTAGAGTAAGGCAAAAGTGCCCTGTTCTGGAGGACCATTATGTGGACCGCATAAGTGCTATGCGGTCGCATCTGCGACCGCTTAATCGCATCGGGGCTTTAGTTTTTCTAATTTAGTGACCCGACCCTATTTTGATATATAGTTGTTGAAGACCATTTGTAAGTGAAAAACCTGATATTTTGAGAGTGGGGTGCTCTAGAGTGAAAGGGAGTTCCTATACTAATTGTTTACCAATCCTTGCTCAATTCTTGAAGAATTCACAAGAAAATGTCAGAAGGTTTTCATCCAAGAGGTAAGGTTTCATACCCTAGTCTTCAATTTTGAGTTTGGGGTAGAAGATGGATAATGAGGAGTGTATTTCTTAGGTGTGGGGGTGTTATCTATGCATGCATGTACCAACAAAGTTGTAGGATGGCTGTTGAGCTAAAAAGGGGTAGATATTAGGTTCGGGATGAAGGAATCTACTATAGGAGGACCTTGAATCCTAAATGCACGCCAAGTGTTTGATAAAATGCTCAAATAAGTTGGAGCTATGAACTCCTTCCTAATTTGTATTCAATTTTTCTATATCTATAAATAGATCGAAGTGGGAAAGGTTTTCGAAACATTGTAATAATTTAAAGGAAGCTCAAGGTGAGGTATTGACCAGTGCAAAACACACTAAAATATGCTCGCTAGTTGAATATAGTAAATTATAATATCGTATCCACATGGATTGGAGTTAAACAGTGTTGTCATAGTTTGTATGTATATTTCTATCCAGGATGATCAACAATGGAGATTTATATAATTTAAACTAAAATTAACTAAGAGTCTAAACTATCGACTAATGACAATCAATGCAAGTATTGATCAAAGGAAGTTATCAATTGGGAGAGATAGGGTTAATAGGATAGGTGCAAGACAAATGTTTGGGATTTAACTTTAGATAATTCACTTCTAATGTTCAAGTGAGTCTCTCAAATTCACTTGGTTATTAGATCAATTGATTAGTAGAAACTCCTCTATCGATTAAGTCTCAACCTCACAAAATGAATGAATTTTAAGCACGTGAAGTTATGCAAGAATTCGTAGTGGATTGGTCTTTAGGAGAACCTATCTCGATTATCCTCCTAATTAATTTTAATCAACAATTCAACTAGCCTCTTCCGATTACAAAGAAGAATTAATGACTTCAACCAACAAAATATAATGCAACAATATCACAAGTTATGCCTCTCTCGATTATACGAACAAGTTAATATAGATGCAACAGTTAAAATATCCAAAACGATTCAATACATAAAGACTAGAATTAATTATCAATAAACAAGTATCAAAACACAAAATTCATCAAACCTTAAAGAGAACTACTCTATGGATATGGAGTAATTCATTATAACAATGTTTAAGTTAAAGAAAAACATAAAACGATCCAAACTCTTGTCTTTAGTGAGGATTGAATGATGAAATCCTTGACCCTTTGCTTCTCCACCTCCTCCTTGGCTTCCTCTGGTCTAAGATATGTCCAAAGTCCATAAAATAATATTCTTACATGTATTTATACTAAGTATGGTCGGGCCCAGACAAAAACACATTTTCATGCGTGAACTGGGATAATAACTATGTAAAAATTACACAGGCGCGCCGAATGGGGCGACGCGCCACCGGGCGGTTGTGAGAAACTTTAGAGAGCTTGTTCTTGCAGGCTTTGTGAAAATTGGGCAGCCGTGGCATGCCACGCGCCGCGACTGTGGGACTTTCTCTGAGTACAGATTTTTCTTGCTTTTTAGCTATCCCTACATGGTTCTCGACCCCCGAACGCAATCCCGACTTATTCCCTACGGCTGTTACTCAGACTTCAAAGCTCCAAATCACTCGAATTCATTCCATAACTTCTACCTAGCTCGAAATCACTCCTACGAGGCATAAAACACACAATTAGTGCAAAACACTAGCGATTAAAGCTCAAACTCAATTAAAGTACAGTAAATTAGAGTGCAACAAGCGACTAAAATACGAGATTATAGCCTACCATCAACACCACACACTTAAACCATTGCTCATCCTCGAGCAATTAAATTACACTTTATAAAGACACAACCTTTTTAAAAACTATCCTAACTCATCATAACAAGAATATTTAAAAATAAACTAAGCATAATAGTGTAACATCCTAGCCTCGAGTTTTGACTCACAAGTACCACGCATTATTTATAACCCTCTCACTTACTCTAACATAGAGGTCAACAATTACTTTTCCTTAATGAATCAAGTGCCCTCACAACAATAGAGAGTAGTTCCACACACCATCAAATTTAACAACAATCAGGAACTCAATATAGAAAGAATTCACTCACTCTCAGAAATAACATTCATATGCCACAAAAGATGAACCATAGGCTTGCCCGTAGTTTACTACTAAACTAATAGAGCTCATTCAGTAAAGGATCAAGTAGGACTTTAATTGGTTGTAATGTAGGATGGGGGATGTGTAGGATACATTTAGATATAAGAGTGACTACACCTCCCTAAGCACTTTAATACATACAATTTAGCATTCAAAACCCTACGCTTATGTCAAACCATAACTCCACTTTTACATCAATATACATTAACTCCCAACTTCTTTAAGCACAATTACATCAAGATTTACAACTATCATGGAATATTTTTCACAACCATACAATATTTTTTTTCCTTTTTCAATTAAAGTGGCTCTTACTTTTTCACTATAATGCACCTTTCTCCACTCAAAAGCCAAACCAACCACCCCACACTTCAACTTTTACAAAGTTCATAACATAATTAAGTGCTCACGAGAGGTTAAAGGTTCAAATAGATGGTCAATTCAAACAAATGGGTAGGGCTTGCAATGTGGTTGCCAAATAAACAGAATTACAGGCTCAACAGTGTAAACTAAGATACATAATAATTAGGTGGGTAATAACATATAATTGGCTCAACAAAGAAACGCCTATATCACTTCCAAGACTGAATAAAACTACTATTTTGTTTTCCAAACACACGGGGTAAGTTCTGGACATCAAATTCAATTAATAGAATGACACAAACCTCACACACACATGGCACATAACTCACTCAGGATCGGACTATCAAGACACTCTAGTCAAAGAAGTTAAGCAAAGTTAAGATCATACAATTTTAAGGTACTTATACAAGAGTCAAAAACTGAGCCTAAGCGTCACAACTAAATCACTCACTATTCTCAAGGCATAACAAAGTCAAGAGATATTGCCTTCAACTCAAAACATAGCACAAGGTTTCCTAGACCTAACAAAAATAAAAACTAACTACACCCGGTTCAACAAAACCCTTGGAAAAGAACTGCGTCACAAAGAAAAACTAAGGGGGAATTAATACACTACTTACAAAAGAAAATCTTTTTGTCTTTTGTTTTCGACATTACTCCCTCAAGAAACCCGTCGAATGATATCCACCGTCGGGAAAAGTCAAAAATTGTAAATGTTTTATAGGTTTTTAATTTTTTTAGCTACTAGAAAGCACTAAAAGTCAAAAACTAACACATATACATACAACTACAAATATCCCACACCCCATACTTTAAGTTGTGGCATGTCCCCATGACACATAAATAAAAAGCATAAGGTAGAGGAGACTTCCCTGAATCTCTATTCGGGGTCTTAATCAAAGTCGGGCTCCATTCCACGTGCCCAAACTAGTGCACACATCCACGCAGACAACTTCTTCTCAGCCTTCTTGGGGTACACCCCACACTTATCTTTATCAAACACTAGAGCCTTTTCTTTTAAACTCTTCACCTTCCACTCAATACTTGCAGTTGGCTTCTCCTTTTTCATTCCAGTTGCTACATTCGTCTCAAACGTCACCGTCTCCTCACCCACTCTAAGCATGAGCTTTCTATCATGTATGTCCAATATTGCTCTGTCCGTTGCTAATAATGGCCTTCATAAGATAAAGGGGACCTCCTTGTTCTCCTCCGTCTTCACCACTATAAAGTCTACTGGAAATATGAACTCATCTACCCGAACTAAGACATCTTCCACTATCCCCTCGGGTATTATAGTTGTTTAGTCTGCCAGCTGCAAAGATATTAGTGCAGACCTTATCTCTCCAAGCTCATTCTCCAGTTTTATGTAAATAGACAAAGCCATTAAATTAATTGAGGCACCAGAATCACATAAAGATTCATCAAAATTTAGAGTGCCTGACGAGCAAGGTATAGTAAACCTCCACACTTTCGTGGGAGTTTGTTTTCCAAGATTGTGCTGTAATGCTCTGTGAGCTTGACTACCGATGTCTCCTCAATCTTCCTTTTATTTGTAAGGATATCCTTCAAGAATTTTGCATAAGCTGACATTTGTGAGAGAACATCTGTGAATGGCAAGTTTACATTAACCTGTCTCAGTATATATAAGAATCTCTTAAACTACTTGTCCAGCTTCTCTCTATATAGATTTTAGGGAAATAGTAGAGCAGGAATATGCTCGCTCTCATTAGATTCCTCCCCTGTTGAAGTATCCTACTTTTTTTCTCAGCTCCTTTCTTACCTTGCTTCTTCTTATCAACTTCATTTTCAGCTGCTCCTCAACTTCTTTTCCAGGGACCACCTCTTTTTGGACTGGGGTGGGCTCTTTCACCACTTGACCACTTCTCTAAGTCACAACATTTACCTTCTCTTTGGGGTTTCTCTCAGTGTCTGCTTGTAGAGTACCTGGGATTCTTTCAGACAATACAGTTGCAATTTGACCCACCTGCTTCTCCAAATTTTGCAACCCAGTGCCAAGTTCTTTGATAGCAGCACCATGAGCATCTAGCCTCTCATCCTTCTTGATAATAAAGGACTTAATTAGATATTCTAACCCAAAGTGAATTGGCTATTGAGGTTGAAACTGCGGCCTCGGCTAATTCAAAAAACCAGGAGCTCCTCGAAATCTGGAGTTATTTTGTTGCCATGCATTTGCTGTACCCCTAGGTGAACTCCATGAAAAACTGGGGTGCTCCTTGACCCATTCGCTGTTGAGCTATGTTTTATATAATTGTTCCTACAGGCATGTCGTCTAAGTATGATAATAACAAAATGACTCATTAATTGATTAGAATCCATACTCATGATAACTAAAGGAGCAGCGCACTAGAAGTAATTAATTGATCGATTAATTAAAAAAAAACCTATAAACATGATATCTAGATGGGAAGTAGCAAACGTGTTATTCAGCCTATAGGCATGCTGTCTAAGTGTTGAATAGTAGACATGGAAACAATGCAACAACTATTTGAGTCGACATATTTTGACAAGTTCAATGAAGTGTTTGTGCGTGAGTCCTATAGACATGATTCCTATTGATGTGCAAAAATAGAGAAAGTTTAACAAAATAGCACATAAAGTACTCAGACCCTATAGCATGTTTTCTACACTTTCATGCAAATAATGGAAAACCACTAGCCCCTTTTTTATTAACTTCCTCATCATTTGTCATTACAAGTTGTTACAGCCCATATTGAATGATTACAGGTCCAAACATGAATACAGAATAACCCATCAACACAGCTGGGCCTTCAAACAGGCTTAGAAAATCATATGGACTGCAGGTCCAAATTCCAAATGCAAGCAGTGCATCCCATACTTTCAGTACCACGACATGTCCAATATACCAGGCCCAAATGAATGACTTACTTTACCCAAATAGATGCTAAGTTCAACCATAAAAGCGACAAACTATTTATAGAATTAACTGAACATCTTAGACACTTAATTCTTAAAGCTATAGCTAACAACATCGCTAGTCGAGACATATAAACAAGACTAGGCTAGATTAAAGGCACACAAGATACAACATATGAGGCAAGTTGAGGCTTATAATTCCAGAAAGAAAGTTTAAGAACGACATAATTCACCACTATAAGATAATGAACCATTACAAAAAGAGTTGCAAAGTAAAGCATGATCCAAAATTATCCTAAAGGACTTTAGACATAAGAGCTTCACATGAAGGTCTAGCATAAACAAGGATAGGAACAAGTGAAATAGCAGTCTACACATAGAAATTCTAACATGGGAGCCTAGTGAGAATAACAAATGGACTAGTGGGCATAGTCTACAATGGTTGACAAACAATCACATGGGAAGACATAACATGCTGTGCATCAGTCATAATACCAAAGTTCAGAAACATTGCCAAAATTAATAGGATAGGTAGGCATCAAGACTTAGACTAGTTGAACATATACAAAAAGGCTATGTACGGAAGTCTTTAGGCAATATTTGAGGAACACAAACTTGAATAAATATGTCATGATTTACAAGTAGCAAGGAAACATGTCATGCCGGTTCAAAAGTTCAAGCAATACTAGCATTTTAAAGTTATATGCATAGATCAACCACAAAGAAATTAACAAGTTGTACAGGAATGACACAATAGGAAATAATACATTAGGATAGATTCTGGATGTGGACTAATCTATTATATGAATCTGAAACAAATAAGGAAATGAACTCATGACAAGCAGCAGAATAGCATTCAGCCATACACAAACATACTAAGCTAAGCAGGCTTAAGACAGTACGAAACTTAGAGCTTTAGGCAAGTTCTGATGCTAGGAAATATAAGGCTACTAGATAACTTCAAATCAAAGAGGACTATAAACATAGTAGCATATTGGTTCATCAAAGTTTGAGTGACATAGATATACAGAGCATGAACGTAAGCACAGAAAAAATTAAAATTGCGAGAGTCAAAGGTACTTACCAGTTACAAAATTAACGAGCAAACAAATGAGAAGAGCAATTTCCAGAGCTATCAATCAACAGTAACAAAGAGAAGCAGAATCCCCAAAATCCCAGTACGTCAGAGTTCCCAAGGGTTTCGAATAAACCCCGAGCAGTGCTCGAGAAAGAACACAATCGAATTTGAATGGCCTTAACTTCCAGCCGGCCAAGATCTCTGATTTTAGAGTATAACGAATGAGAATGAAATAATAATAGTGATTCCCCCGTCCCTCCCAAAAGAGAATTGGGAGGGGTTTATATAGCATTAAAATTAAGTACCGAGCAAGGAAGACAGTAAATTAAACACAAATAAAGAACATATAGCACGCAAAAATCAATTAAAATCAGTTTTAGGGAAAAATCCGGGAAACCCTAGTTTGGACGAAGAACAAAAATGGAAAAACGTCTCACTGGATCGGAGCCATGAGGCCTGGTAGTAGGTGTTTATAGACAAAATGTCATCTTAATCTCTAAGATCTGGAGATTGTTGCTTGATTTAGGACCGTATACTTGCCAAAGATAGGCTACTATTATGTGATACCAGTACCATGAAAATAATGGAGAGATCGAACATATATGGAAGAAAAATCGTGGGGAGATTCCATATTAGAACTGGAATTGGAGAAGATTTGAAGAGGCGGTTGTTAGGGTTTGATAGGAGAAGAAGAAAGCAGAGAGGATTTTAGGGGGGCGGTTTAGGGGAAATAGGTTGGGGTTTTAGGGGGTTGGCTAATTAAAAGGGTAGGGTGATTGTAGACTGTTGATCTTGAGAGATCAACGGTCAGGATCAAGGAATAGGCGGGGCAGGTCGTCCAACGGGTCGCGATCGGGTTATTTTAAAGAGAGTCGTTTGGTTTGGGCTGGGCCGTTATTAGGCTAAGGTGTGGGTATTTGGGCTATTGAATTGGTCCGGAATTGGCTCCAAATTTAGGCTATAAATTAAATACAAAAAATTATTTAAATAGAAATAATTAATAATTAATAAAATATTACTTATATAAAAAATAATTGAAAATAATAGCTTAACATTGTAAAAAATATAAAAATACTATTTTTAGCATGAATAATGTAACAATTGTAATTATACATAGCATGTTGGCTATTATTGCAAAATTATGTAAATAGCTTAAAAATACAAATATAATTATGTGAAATAAAATACAAAATGTTACAAAATATGTATTTGGGTGTAACTAATAAATTTGGATGATTTAGTCATCACAAAGTAATTTGAAGGGATAATTAATAAATATTTGAATAATTTAAATACAGGAAAATCAATTTTAAAGCTTTAAAACATTATAGAAAATACTTATACGACTCTTATAAACTAAATAATGATGCAAAAATGCTATTTTGAAAGTATATATACTATTGATAAAATATGAGGACAAAATTAGGTATCAACAGCTGCTCCTCTTTAACCAGGAAAGATGAAAGAGTTGTCGGGTAAAGAAAATGATGACCAATTTTGTCCGAAGTGAGTGAGGAATGATGTACTTTGAAACAATGTGGGCCGAACCCTGGCTCTTGAGTTGCCTACATATCCCTGGATTTATGAGAATCATGTTGTGTGTAGTTCTGGATCCAATGGCAAACAAAACCGATGGAGTTGTTATAGGAGTGGTCGTATTTTCGAAAAGGGTTCTTTTTGGGTAGGATAGTGTTATAAGTAACGGACAATTTTAGGTGTAGTCATGAATGCGAGTTTGGATGTTACGGGTGTATCACAAGGCAGATATTTGATTGGTTATAGAGTAAAAGGTAGTAAATTACTGGTTGTCGGTTACGTTTGAAGGTAGTCAAAGTATGTGAACGCTGTGAACAGAAACCGGAGCATAGATTGCTCTCGTTTATGGGCCATGAAGCGTATGGTAAGGGATTTGCAGGCCATGAAATGGTGTCCTCGGTCTATGAGGATGGTGCCTCTGGACTATGACGCCTTTGAATAATGATGTACAGTTTCGAGAGATCCTTAGGCCATGGGATGGTGTCTTCAGGTCATGAGGATGGTGCCTTCGGACTATGATGCCTTCAGACAATGTGGCAATGTTTTAGCCCAAGAGATGCAAAGATATGATCGTTTGATAGAGGAAACATGTGATTCTTAGTTATATGCGAGGACGAAATATGACAAGGCTTAGTCTTGTATGAGACGGGAGCAACGCTTAGCCCTATACGAAGAAGGGAGATAGTGCTTAGCCTTATGCAGTGTAGCACAGACAGTGTTTAGTCTCATGCAAAGAGAGGCAATGCTTAGCCTTATACAGAAATGGAGGCGATGCTTAGCTTCATGCAATGAATGGAGATAATGCTTAGTTCTCAAAGTAAAACAATGTTTAGCCTTATGCATGGTGAGGGCATTGCCTAGCCCTATGAAAAGAGTGGAGACAATGCTTAGTCTCATGCAAAGAGAGGCAATGTTTAGCCTTATGCAAGTTGAGGACAGTGCCTAGCCCTATGCAAAGAGTGGATACAATGCTTAGTCTCATGCAAGGAGAGGCAATGTTTAGCCTTATGCAATGGTGAGGGCAGTGTTTAGCCCTATGCAATGGCGGAGACAATGCTTAGTCTCATGGAAGGAGAGGCAATGTTTAGCCTTATGCAAGTTGAGGACAGTGCCTAGCCCTATGCAAAGAGTGGATACAATGCTTAGTCTCATGCAAGGAGAGGCAATGTTTAGCCTTATGCAATGGTGAGGGCAGTGTTTAGCCCTATGCAATGGCGGAGACAATGCTTAGTCTCATGGAAGGAGAGGCAATGTTTAGCCTTATGCAATGGTGGGGGCAGTGTTTAGCCTTATGCAAAGAGCGGAGACAATGCTTTCATGGAATAGAGAAAGTGTTTAGTCTCAAGCAAAGAAGGGCAATGCTTAGCCTTATGCAAGGAATGGAGACAGTGTTTAGTCTCATGCGAAGAAAGGCAATGCTTGGCCTTATGCAATGCTGAGAGCAGTGTTTAGCCTTATGCAAAGAGTGGAGACAATGCTTAGTCTTTGACAAGGAAAGGCAATGAATAGTTACGAGAGAGTAAAGTATTTCTTAGCTTGATGTGTTTGAGTTTGGCAACTTTGTTGTTATGAAGATAGTGATTTTTCTATATGTATGTATTTGGGAATATTCCCGCTGTGTTCATTGTTCCTGCATCCAAATAAAAATTATGAGTTTTGTGGGGGGGGG
>AWOL01S0000908.1:97954-447954 GCA_000715115.1 Nicotiana otophora
GATGGTTGGTTTGTGCTCTTGATTCCTTGCTTCGCCTTTACTAATGTCTTGAGGTTTTGCTTGAGTCACCCTGGGTAATGTCTAACTGCTATAAAATTTTCGAAAAGCATGCATTAGTGATGAATTGGTTATAAAAATGTAGTTGTTTGAAATATGTGATAATGCATGAGAGAAGATGATTTGTTGAATTGGTGACTGTGACATACTTTTGAGACATTGCAACCTCCTTGACTTGGAATTTTGAGGATCCCCCTAAAAATTCTGCCCCAGTTTAAATGTATACTTCTGGCAACACATTCCTCGGCTGTTCCAAACGTGATGAAATCGGACAAACTCGAGATCTTGCCCCAGTTTCTGATCAGGGGGAAATGAAGATTTTATTAGGATGTGACCATGAAGATTTTATTAGGATGTGACCAAACCCACAGGGCAGCGTACGTATCCCCTCTTAAATGGGAATCAGCTCAAGCGTAGTTCAGTTACATCAAATAGAAAATGCAAACAATCTTAAACATAATATCTCTTGACTGTGTCTGAATTGATAGGTTTCGGCCAAATCTCTACGTCCATTTCTGTAAGTATAAGTGCTCCTCATGTTAATACCCGGTGAACCATGTAAGGACCTTGCCAGTTGGGTGAGACCTTCCCCTTGGCTTCATCCTGGTGCGGGAAGATTCGCTTTAACACCAATTGCCCCAGTGTGAATTGCCTTGACCTGACCTTTTTGTTAAAAGCTCTTGCCATTCTGTTCTGATAGAGTTGACCGTGACATACCACATTCATTCTTTTCCCATCAATGAGAGCTAGTTGCTCATATCGGTTTTGTACCCATTCCGCATCGCTGAGCTCAGCTTCCTGTATGATTCTTAAAGAAGGAATTTCTACTTTGGCGGGAATAATGGCTTCAGTACCATAAACCAGTAGGTAGGGAGTTGCCTGAGTTGATGTGCGAATTGTGGTACGATATCCAAGTAAATAAAATGGCAGCTTCTCATGCTATTGTTTGTAATTGTCCACCATTTTCCTCAATATCTTCTTGATGTTCTTGTTGGCGGCTTCTACAGCTCCGTTCATTTGCGGTTTGTATGATGTGGAGTTCCTATGCTTGATATTGAATGTTTCACACATGGCTTTCATCATATCGCTGTTGAGATTGGCAGCTTATCTGGGTGTTGTATCATGGAAGATAAAGTGGTTAACGCATCCGCAAACTCATTCAGAATCCTCGGAACATGTTTGAATTCTATCTTTGTGAAACTCTTGATCAGTTCTTGTACACAGTGCAAATATGGCAATATATTTATTTTCTTCGTAGCCCATTCCTCTAGAACCTGGTGCACCAAAAGATCCGAATCTCTGATTACTAGCAGATCCTGAACATTCATGTGAATGGCCAACTGATTCCCAAGATGCAGGCCTCACACTCAGCCATATTGTTGGTGCATGGAAAACTGTGTCTTGCGGATACCAGATAGTGTTGGCCAGTTTCTGATACTAAAACAGCTCTGATACCTACTCTTTTGAAGTTTGCTTCTCCGTCGAAGAAAATCTTCCAAGTATCATATGCCTCGGTGATATCTTCTCCTAAAACTGACACCTCCTCTTCGGGAAAATACATTTTCAATAGTTCGTATTCTCCGTCTATGGGATTTTCTTCCAGATGATCCGCCAATGCTTGTCCTTTGACCGCCTTCTGAGTTACATAGACTATGTCGAACTCACTCAGCAGTATCTGCCACTTTGCTAACTTACCCGTAGGCATGGGTTTCTGAAAGATGTGTTTTAGCGGGTCCATCCTTGATATGAGATATGTAGTGTATGCACATAAATAATGCCTCAACTTTTGAGCTATCAATATCAAAGCACAGCAGGTGCATTCTAGGAAACAGTACCGGGCTTCATAAGGCATGAATTCCTTGCTCATATAATATATCGCCTGCTCCTTTCTTCAAGTTTCATCATGTTGTCCCAAAACACAACCAAAATCCTCATCTAATACGGACAAATAAAGCAGCAGAGGTCTCCCTAGTTCTGGTGGGACCAGAATATGCGGTTTAGATAAATACTCTTTTATTTTGTTAAAGGCTTTCTGGCATTCTACAGTCAAGCTTGTTGCAGCTTCTTTCCTCAGCATTCTGAAGAATGGCTCACATATCATGGTTATTTGTGCTATGAAGCGGCTGATGTAATTGAGGCGCCCAAAAAAACTCATCACATCTTTCTTATTCTTCGGAAGTGGAAAGTCTTAGATAGCTTTGACTTTTGATGGGTCTAATTCAATCCCTCGGCGACTAACGATGAATCCTAACAACTTTCTAGCAGGGACTCCAAAGGCACATTTTGCAGGATTCAACTTCAAATTGCATTTTCGAAGTCGGTCGAAGAATTTCTTCAAGTTTGCTATGTGATCCGAACTCCTTTTAGATTTGATGATAACGTCATCCATGTACACCTCTATTTCCTTGTGTATCATGTCGTGGAAGATGGTTGTCATGGCTCACATGAGGTTGCTCCAGCGTTCTTCAGACCAAACATCATTTTGTAATAGTATATCCCCCATGGTATGATGAAGGCTGTCTTTTCGGCATCCTCTTCATCCATCCAAATCTGATGGTATCCTGCGAAGCAATCCACAAAGGATTGGAGCTCATGCTTGGCACAGTTGTCAATCAGTATTTGTATGTTGGGCAATAGGAAATCATCTTTGGGACTTGCTCTGTTCAGATCTTGGTAATCGACACATACTATAACTTTCCCATCTTTCTTCGGAACTGGCACAATGTTACCCAACCAAGTTGGATATTCGACCACTCGAAGAACCATGGCTTTGATTTGCTTGGTGACCTCTTCTTTTATTTTCAAACTCTTATCCGACTTGAACTTTCTGAGCTTCTGCTTTACCGGTGGATACATGGCATTAGTGGGTAGCTTGTGAGCCACCATGGATGTGCTTAAACCAGTCATATCCTCGTAGGACCATGCAAAGATATCTTCATACTCTTTTTGGAACCTGATGTACTCTTCCTTCTTTGACGGTGATAGATGAATGCTTATATGTGTTTCCTTGACCGTTTCAGAATCACCTAAGTTAATGGTCTCAGTTTCCTCCAAATTAGACTTTAATTTATTTTCAAAATTTTCTACTTCTCTGACTATTTTCTTAGGCATTATATCATCTTCCAGATCCTCTGAATCACTGTCCTTATATTGCGTTGTCTCATTACATGTCACAGTCATAGGTTCATCGGGATAAGTCATAATAATGCTGAAAAGAAAAATGTAAAAATAATAATAAATACGAAAAGAAATAATGCATTAATAAAATCTTAAAAACATCAACAAGTGTAGCTCGATGGCTCGAGCAATGATTTCAAAACTAAATACTGACAAATGTCTCAAATGCGCAAAACTACTTTTTAAAGTAATTTGTGCATATTTTGCCAGGCTACCCAGGAACTCGACGGGCCCGGGATGGTGTAGCGGTCCAGTTCTTGAGAACAACTCCTTTCTCCATGGTTTGAATAGTAGGGTCTTCCTCCTCCTCCTCCTTATCAACTATTGCACTGCAGTCCATATCTTCTTCATCTAGAAACAACTTCCTCATGCCAGCTAAAAGTTCATCTTCCTCAGAACCCCACATCATGTCAGCTTGATGGAATGTCTGGTGCAGAGGTAGTACCGGTTGTTCCAATGGATAATAAGGAGTACGCCACGGTAGTGACCAATCTTGGTATTCATGCCATGTGTATTCACCGAGCCCAAACGTCATGCCATGATGTTGTGGTTGTACGGGTTTGGTGATCCCTTGAAGATTATTGCCGAGTCCCTTGCCGGGCTCATACCCTGTCCATAGCAGTATGCTTTCTATCTTGTTGCTCCACTATCTGTCCTTTTCAATGGCGTTGACTCGTTCAATGTGATGGTATGTTTCTCCACCTAGCTTCTTTCTATTTTAGATGACCAGCACATTCTGATTGGTGTAGATGGGGTTACTTCCATCTACACGGATGATTACCTCCTGATGATTCCACTCAAACTTAATAGCCTGATGCAGAGTCGAAGACACTGCCCCGGCAGCATGTATCCAGGGTCGACCCAATAATAGATTATAAGTAACAGATATATCAAGCACTTGGAACTCGACATCAAACCAAGTCAGACCCATCTGTAGACTGCGATTGATTTATCCAATGGTGGCTCTCTGAGATCCATCAAAAGCCTTCACATTCATGCTTCCCATCTGGATATCGTGCAAGCCTTTACCCTGTCTCTTCAGGGTAGTCAATGGTCATATGTTGAGAAATGAACCTCCATCTATTAGGACCCTGGCGATGAACTTATCCTCAAATTGCACTGTGATGTGTAACAGTTTGTTGTGACTCAGCCCTTTTGGTGGTAATTCATCTTCATGAAAAGTGATTTTGTGGCTCTCCAATACCTGTCCGACCATGTTAGCCATCTTCCCACTAGTGATGTTGGTGGGTATATAAGCTTCACTTAACACCTTTATTAAAGAATTCCTATTTGGGTTCGAGTTTTGCAGTAGTAACAAGAAGGATATCTGAGCGGGAGTTTTGTTCAAGTGGTCAACAACAAAGTACCTTCTTGCTTGTACCTTTCTGCAAAGATCATCAGTGCCAGTCTCGACAACAGGAAGCTTAGATGCAACCTCTTTGCTTGTTCCCCCCAGGTTCTCAGGTGTATAGATTCTGCAAGTTCTGGTCATACCTTGTGCCACATCTATTTCCTCTATTTTTGTTGTTCCCTTTCTCCTTGCTTCTGCAACATAGTCCTATGGGATGGCATCAGACTCGTAAGATGGTGTGGGATTTACCAACACAGCGAAGGGTGTAGTTATCTCGACCTCAAACAATGCCTGGGTCTGTACCACGATTGGTGTGAGGGTGACCAGAGATGTTTTAAGAGCATCTCCCTCTCGAATGAGTCCGATGGACGCCTCCTGGTCCCATTCTTCGACAGTCTCTATCATATTTACTCTCTCACCTCTGTGATCCGGGAAAGGATTGTTACGAACATTTGGTGCATCTTCTTTGGCATGTATTACCTTAGTGTCGATCAACGTTTGAATCTTGTCTTTCAATGTGCGGCACTCATCAATGCTATGACCTTTTGTGCCTGAATGATAGGCACATGTTTTGTTGGGGTTGATCCACAGGAAAGAATTCTCCATAACAACGGCAGGAGTGTGAGTTCAATAATCAGCGGCCTTCAGTCTCTCGTATAGTTTGTCTATATGTTCAGCAATTAGGATGCATTGTCTAGGCGGTCTGCGGTCAAAATTGTGTCATGGTTTCTAGTAGTTTTGGCCGGCGGGTGGTGGTGAATGGTAATATGCGGGTTGAGTATTATAGGTATGGTAGGTGGCAGCAGGCTGTTTGTATCTGGGTGGTGAGGTTTAGTATGTGGGTGGAGGTGTTTGGTATGCAAGAGGACACTTAGGACCCCGGGCCACCATCACGGCACCTATTTCTTTCTTCTTCGAAATGCCTCCTGATTTCAAGGCTTTGTTCGTGACCTGCAGTGCCTCGAACTTGGTCACCATCTCGTTCTTAATTCCTTCTTCTATTATTTCCCCTAGCTTGATGATGTCGGAAAATTTGTGATTTTCAATAACCATTAACCTTTGGTAATACTGCGGGTCTTGAGCCCTGCCAAAGAACTTGTTCATTTGTTCTTCTTTAAGCGCTGAACTTACTTTCGCGGCTTCTGATCTCTAATGAGTAGCATACCCGCGAAAGGTTTCTATTGGCTTCTTTTTGAGGTTTTGAATATAGAAAATGTCTGGCGCATTTTTTGTGTTGAACCTGAATCTATCCATGAAGTCTGACGCCATACTCGCCCAACTAACCCACTTCTTTCTATTGTTTCTAATATACCAAGACAAGGTGTCTCCTGTGAGGCTCCGCATGAATAGTTTCATGCGTATTTGTTCATTATTGCCTACCCCTACAAGCTTGTCACAATACATTCTTAAATGCACTTTCGGATCACCAGTTCCATCGAATATTATGAACTTGGGAGGTTTGTAACCCTCCAGCAGTTCCACATCCGGCTGAATACACAGGTCCTCATAGTTCAGACCCTCGACACCTTTACAACCTTCAAAACACTGAACTCTACCGGTAAGCTTCTCAGTTGATTCGAGTATGTATAGGGTTTGCCGCAGGGTGTAGGGTAAAGTTTCCACATATATCGGATTGATTTGATGGATTACTGGAATTTAGGTATAAGGGTGGTCATTGGTTGAGTTTTCGGAATCGGGAACTGGTTGTGGTAAATTCTGGGGAGCGTGATAAGTAGTGGTTTGTGGGTATTGAGTTGGATGATGGTGGTGTTGTTGAGGGGTTGGTACTGGTGGCGGGTTAAGGTTATGGGGAGGTGCGGGATACTGGTGTGGTGTAGGAGGATTTGGTGGTGGGTTTTGGTTTTGTGTGTTTTGCGATGGTGTTTGGTTCCGGGTAGTCAGGTTTTGTTGGTTAATGTTGGGGACATTGAAAGTGAGGGAGAGGTTTGTCAAATTTTGGACCTGCTCAAGCTCGCCTTGTAGTTCCAGGATTTTCTGTTCCAGACATAAGACTAACTCATTATGTGCCAGAGTACTTCAGCCATCTGAAGTTTCAACATTTTCCGCATTGTCTTTCCTAATACCACTCAAGTCATCCATTTTTCCTTTTCTTTGCTTTTGCCTTTAGGATCTCTTGGTGGAGGAGGAGGTGGAGGACCTCTGGATCTAGTGTGATATGCTTACGATGCCAGTATGTACGAACCAACCTTTGGGAATGGGAATAATCAAAAGAAAAGAAAAACAAAAAGGTAACCAAGTTAGTAAGGAATATTAAAATAGTGTTTGCGATAGTAAAACATGTTTCACGAAGTCATGCAATAATTCATGTCCGAATTTGGGGACCTCATTGTGCTCGAGGTAGGCCTAAGCGACACGTAGACTTGGAGAAAATTGATGCCAACATTTGTGTCATTTCATTAATGCCAAAAATTAGTAAAACCTTTACTAAATCGGCAATAATAAAAATTACTAATGGCATTTAGCCTTATTACAATTGAAATCTAAAGCTAAGCTAGAAAGCTGTAAAGAACATCATTTCCTAGTCTACTTGGTCCCTGAAGGACCTTCTCCATGTTTAGCTCTTTTGACCCCATCAATCAGGTTTCCCAGATCGCGCATATCTAACAGTAAGTTAGCTTTTGCTAGATGTCCTCCTTCACTGCCAATCGTGCCTTGACAATCTGAGAGTCTCTTTCTCATCTTTCCCTCGAGCTCCATCAATCCTTGTTCCAAGTATTCCAATCTTTCTGTCGACTTAGTGGCAATATCCTTCCATTCCTTTATCGCTTCCATGTTTCTTTATCCCTTCCATTCCTCGAACACTCTTTTACGTAGCCTTCTATACTTAACCCATGCCTCAGCTGCTTTATCTATAATTCTGTCCTTCAAATTGATTCCTGGCTTGATGTCTCTCACGACGTCATCCACCATCTATGATAGATAGTAGTACATATGACCGGCGTGATACCTATCTGGCTCAATGGTTAATTTTTCCACAATGACCTTTTGGTTCCACATATGTTGTGCCTCAAACTTGAATGGAATGACATCTCCTTTGAAGTCTGCCATGAACTGGACCATGTTGGATACCTGAGGTATGACCTATTTTCTCCCTGCTTGCTTCATTAACCTTATGGGAGCACAAGGATAGATGCTTCGTAACCCGATCAGTACTAGATGAGTAGTCCCTCTTGACCTAATGATGAACTCGCTGCTAGGAAACCACTCAAACATCCAATGTACCTGTTCGTCCGTGAGATTACTGAAGAAACGTACCCAACTTACAACATTTCCAGGTTGTGCAAACATGTATGGGATAAAGATCATTTTCTTTGGGTGATGGTAAGCTATGTAGTCATTCAACGGCCGTCGCAGAAGCTCTTGACGATACTCTCCTCTTTGAAAGTGTTCCAACAGCCAGACATGTAGTAGCAAATTACAACCCTCAAAGTGTCCAAATCCTTGCTTGCACTGATCTAGAGCGCGGTACATCTCAGCTAAGATCATAGGTATAATGGTATAAGTTTGTACCTCGATGCCTTCCATAAAGGTCCTGGCGACCATGGCTAAGCGAGTATGAATCTTCCCCCCTTTCATTGGAAATATCAACAACCCCAAGAAGCAGACGATGAACGCATAAACCCGACGGTGAGTCCAACCCAAGGTATTAATGGCAAGTTCCTCATGATGAAGACGATACGACTTGCTATTCCCATAACTCTCATAAAGAAATTCAAAAGGGATATGTGACTTCTTTAAACAGAGCAGCTCGTCATTTTTCTTAAAACCCAATAACTTTAGAAAACCGCGAGGAGTGCGATTCTCTGGTACCAGTAATCCCGGACTATCCCATGGTAACTTGGCAAAGCCTCCTATTTCCTCTAGGAGAAGAGTCATTTCTATATTGCCAAATCGAAAAATGGCTCTTTTCTAGTCCTAGAACATGGTAGCGGCCTCAATCAATGCCCTATTTGGTCGAATATTTAGCAAGGATGGCAGGTCACCAAGTACTCTTCTCACATGATTCTTGTCACAAGGTGCAAGGTCTTTTCACCAGTAAAGTAGTAATGGTGGGATGTTTTGGACCATACCGAACCTGGGGACTTCATGCTTCATTTTCTGCAAGCAAACAAAGTTTATCTCTTTCCCCCTCCAGATTTGACTACTTATACAATAATGATCAACACGTTGGCGTATTTTCCCCAAGTAATGCACATAATATGATAGTGTCCATTGGGATTGTGGAAATCTCGTCAAACTTTGGAAAAGGTTCATCTTAGCTGGTTGTTACGTTAATAACGTTCCAACCCGTACTAAGTTTAGCATGATGCATGTACATTTCAAGTTGGAGTAGGGTTTCCAGAATAATCTAGACTGGTACTCCCAAGTGGACAACTTGAGAGGGAAAGGCACGAGACCGTCGATTGCACCGTTGATCGACTAGTCTACCACAAATAAGCCTTTCCGATTTAAAAGGGTAATTTTCTAAATAGCACGGAAACTCATCAAGTGTCATTATGTTGATAGTTGGCACAAGTGGAGTATGATGTGGAGCATGCTTTATGCAGAAATAATAACATGTTGTCAAGTATTTGCATGATATGTAAAAGAAGTAAATAATATAGCAAAGGTAAACATGGAAAGAATATAGATGAAAGACAAAAGGACGAAGTTAGTTTAGTCCATAAAAAATATATGCGAGAATGTAATAAAGCAGGTAAGGAAGTAGGAATGGGAATGGCATGATATAGAAGTCCTAGACAAGATGAAAAGAGATGAAGAGTGGTCATAGTCAACAAAGGTGAATAGGGGAAGGGATGTGCATGTCATAGCAAATTTCGAATAAAGCTTAATAAGGGAAGGGATGTGCATGTAGCAGCAGTTTTAAAACAAATAAAGAAAAAGAGAGTAATCCACGTAAGTCAAGTTCATTATGGTAAGAGCCTAAGTAAATATCCCCAGCAGAGTCGCTATGCTGTCGCACTCCGTTTTCTCTCGAAAGCGGACATCGACATGTGATAACTCTTTTAAATGGATAAAAGAGAAGAGTCGCCACCTAACGATTTTTAAGGTGCGTTAGGGCACCTATTTGCAAATAACAATGTTTGACTAGTCTGTGTCACCAAAGATCGGGTAAGGGCTCAAATTACCTCAAAAAGAATGCGTTAGGCACTCTTCGAGGTCCACAACTGTGGGTCCCGGCCGAACTTTAAACTATGTGGATTACGTGATTAGGCTAGGTGATCAAATAAAAAAAGGGAAGTATAGAAGTCAAAGAGTCTTATCATAAAACATTTGGAATTGGTACAAATCCAAAATGATTACAAGGATACAAATGCATTGGTCTATGTTAAATAACTAAATGTAATTGCCAAGTATATAAAGAAAAGGGGGTCCTAAGTTTTTTTAGCCTAAAGGATCACCCCGTGCAACATAAATAATACTTCGCAACTCCCTTTAGGTAGGGGTTGCTCATATTATTCAGCGGGCACAGACTATCATCTCCTGCTACCCAATTACTATGTTAAAGTTGTTTACTTAAAAGCATTCTAATTCAATTCTGAGTCGTACCCTACGCGTGCGCTACCCGTCCCATGCCTATGGTCCAGGAGGCTTTGGACCTACTATTTGGGTGGCTCTAGACTTTACTTAGGTTGCTCAAAAAAATGATAAAACTAAGCGACATTCAAAACAGATAGGACTTCATGTAAAGACAATTAAAGGCCTAAGTTAGCCTCCACACATAACAACAAATGAACGCGGACAAATTTTTGGTTATGCAGTAGACGATTTCAAAATTAAAGCACATTTGGGTTGTTAAATCCTATAGCCATGGTTCCTATGTGAGTTTGATTAATATTATCCAGACAGTATTGCAGTGTCTAGGCCAGTTAAATCATCGCATGTCCTATAGGCATGATTTCTTATTGTTTACGTGATGAGGCAGTGAAGCGATATGAATTACCAGATTAATCCCCTATAGGCATGATTTTTAATTCCTATAAGCAGATGTCAATGCCCTATAGGCACGGTTTCTAGAAGCTGAGATATGTTTTATATAATTGTCCCTACAAGCATGTCAATGAGTATGATAATAACAAAATGACTGATTAATTGTTTAGAATCCATAGTCATGATCACTAAAGGAGCAGCGCACTAGAAGTAGTTAATTGATCGATTAATTGAAAACAACCTATAGACATGATGTCTAGATGGGCAGTAGCAAACATGTGTTATTCGTCCTATAGACATGTTGTCTAAGTGTTGAATAGTAGATATGTAAACAATGCAACAACTATTTGAGTCGACATATTTTGACAAGTTAAATGAAGTGTGTGTGCGTGAGTCCTATAGACATGATTACTATTGATGTGCAGAAATAAAGCAAGTTTAACAAAATAGCACATAAAGCACTTAGACCCTATAGGAAAGTTTTCTACTCTTTCATGCAAATATTGGAATACCCCCAACCCCTTTTTTATTAACTTCCCCATCATTCATCATTACAGACAATATTGAATGATTACAGGTCCAAACATGAATACAGAATAATCCAACAACACATTTAGGCCTGCAATCAGGCTTAGAACTTCATATGGGCTGCAGGTCCAAATTCCAAATGCGGACAGCACATCCCAGACTTTCCGTACCACGATAGGTCCAATATACCAAGCCCAAATGAATGACTTACTTTACCCAAATGGATGCCACATTCAGCCATACAAGCGACAAAACTATTTATAGAATTAACGGAACATCTTAGACACTTAATTCTTAAAGCTATTGCTAACAACATCCCTAGTTGAGACATATAAATAGGACTAGGCTAGATTGAAGGCACACAAGATACATATGAGGCAAGTTGAGGCTTATAATTCCAGAAAGAAAGTTTAAGAACGACATAATTGACCACTATAGGATAATGAACCATTCCAAAAAGAGTTGCAAAGTAAAGCGTGATCCAAATTTATCCTAAAGGACTTTAGAAATAAGAGTTTTACATGAAGGTCTAGCAGAAACAAGGATAGGAACAAGTGAAATAGCAGTCTACACATAGAAATTCTAACATGTGAGCCTAGTGAGCATAACAAATAGACTAGTGGGCATAGTCTACAATAGGCGGGGCGGGTCGTCTAAGGGGTCGTGACTGGGTTATTTAAAAAAGTGTAGTTTGGTTTGGGCTGGGGCGTTATTGGGTTGAGGTTTGGGTATTTGGGCTATTGAATTGCTCCGGAATTTGCTCCAAATTTGGGCTATACATTAAATACAAGAAATTATTTAAATAAAAATAATTACTAAGTAATACAATATTACTTATAAAATAAAATGATTGAATATAATAGCTTAACAATGTAAAAAATATAAAAATGCTATTTTAACATGAATAATGTAACAATTGTAATTATACATAGAATATTGGCTATTATTGCAAAATTATGTAAATAGCTTAAAAATACAAATGTAATTATATGATATAAAGTAAAAAATGTTATAAAACATATATATGGATGTGAATAATAAATTTGGATTATTTAGTCATCACAGAGTAATTTGAAGGAATAATTAATAAATATTTGAATAATTTAAATAGAGGAAAATCAATTTTAAAGGTTTAAAAAACTATAGAAAATACTTATACGACTCTTATAAATTAAATAATGATGAAAATATGCTATTTTGAAAGTATATATACTATTGAAAAAATATGAGGGAAAAATTGGTATCAACAACAGTTGCTTCTGAATTTCTGCTTCGTTAGGTAGCACTTCTTTCCTAGAGGATCAAGTCATACACCAATCTAACCTGTAGCATGCGCATAATCAAGGAACACCAAGCGTAAAAAGAGAAAAATAAAATAACAAGAAACATTTCATGAATTAGCACTACAAACTATTTCCAACGCTATTGATTGCCAATCCCCGGCAACGATGCCAAAATTTGACGAGCGCAAAACATACATTAAAATATGCTCGCTAGTCGAATATAGTAAATTATAATATCGTATCTACGGGGATTGGAGTTAAACACTATTATCATCGTTTGTATCTATATTTCAATCCAGGATGATCAACAATGGAGATTTATGTGATTTAAATAAAAATTAACTAAGAGTCTAAACTATCGATTAATGAAAATCAACGCAAGTATTGAGCAAAGGAAGTTATCAATTGGGAGAGATAGAGTTGATAGGATAGGTGCAAGACAAATGTTTGGGATTTAACTCTAGATAATTCACTTCTAATGTTCAAGTGAGTCTCTCAAATTCACTTGGTTATTAGTTCAATTGATTAGTAGAAACTCCTATCTCGATTAAGTCTCAACCTCACAAGATGAATGAATTTTAAGCACGTGAAGATATGCAAGATTTCGTAGTGGATTTGTCTTTAGAAGAACCACTTTAGATTATCCTTCTAACAAAGTTTAATCAACAATTCAACTAGCCTCTTCCGATTACTAAAAAGAATTAATGACTTCAACCAACAAAAAAATAATGCAACAATATCACAAGTTATGCCTCTCTTGATTACACGAACAAGTGAATATAGATGCAAAAGTTAAAACATACAAAATGATTGAATACATAAAGACTAGAATTAATTATCAATAAACAATTATCAAGACACCAATTCCATCAAACCCTAAAGAGAACTACTCCATGGATATGGAGTAATTCATCATAACAATGTTTAAGTTAAAGGAAAACATAAAATGATCCAACTCTTGTCTTGAGTGAGGATTGAATGAGGAAATCCTTGAGCTTTTGCTTATCCACCTCCTCCTTGGCTTCCTCTTGTCTAAAATGTGTCAAAAGTCTAGAAAATATCATTTTTACATGTATTTATACTAAGTAGGGTCGAGCCCAGACAAAAACACCTTTTCCTGAGCGAACTGGGATAATAACTCTGTGAAAATTGCACAGGCACACCGCATGGGGTGACGCGCCACACGGAGCAGTTCTGGGAAACTTCAGAGAGCTTGTTCTGGCAGGCTTCAAGAAAGTTGGGCAGCCACGGCATGCCACGCACCGTGGCTGTGGGACTTTCTCTGAGTACAGATTTTTCTTGCTTTTTAGCTAACCCGACGTGGTTCTCGACTCCCGAACGCGATCCAGGCTTATTTCCTTGTGCTTTTAATCAGACTTCAAAGCTCCAAACCACTCGGATTCATTCCATAATATCTACGTAGCTCGAAATCACTTATATAAGGCATAAAATACACAATTAGTGCAAAACACTAGCGATTAAAGCTCAAACTCAATTAAAGTGTAGTAAATTAGAGTGCAACAAGCGACTAAAACACGGGATTATAGCCTACCATCAGGAATGTTGGCTAAACTCCTCTTTTAGAATTGAACCCCACAATGTCCTTGTAAGTCCCAAATTGCTCATTATAAATAGATTATTACGAATAAGCCTTGTGTCAAAAGATATATGTATTTCAAATGCTCTTTGTTGTGTTGTGTTACCATTTGCGAATGTGTTCAAAGTATGGGTTGCATATCTAAATGTTATAACTTTAAGTTGTGATTCAAATGAAAGCTATTATGCTGAATTGTGCATGAAATCTCAATGTGCTTAAGACTCTTACTTGCTCACATGTGTACTTAAAGTCTTGAATAAAAATGCTTTGTCGTCGATAATCCGTGATGATGTTGAAAGTGAAAGAAGTGAGCATGAAATGTGAAAGACGGCCAACGTGCCAAGTATGATATTACGTTTGGGGCAACTAGTTCCAAGGAAACTATGAAACATGTAAAATATGTCGAAATGAGTTGTAAACCCTTTTAATAATGAACACTTTCGGAGTATCGTTAGCCGCCGAGGAAGGGTAGGTTGAAATATCGTAAACCTGAAACTACACATGCTGGTGTAGGATTGGATTGTAATTACTCCCCTTTATTAGGATGAGATGATTCCTAGAAAAGGGTGACGGTGATCCACACGACATTGTGGTGACACGGCCATGCTAATCTGGTAATGATCGGACACCATGCCGCACACGTGGTGGTGATTGATAGTGAAATTGTGATTGAGATAATGATTGCAATTGTAACAATGATTGTGAATGTGGTTTATGTCTCCATGTGAGACGGCCTAGCCGATCGAGCCATAATCAGACTCCGTGCTAAAATCAAGGTGGTATATCGGTGCTAAGATCTCCCAACCAAAAATAATGGAAATTTACTTGAAAACTTATCTTGCTCCTAACTTGATGTTTTAGTATTGATTGAGGCTTCCACTGATTTTATGACTGTTCTTCCTGTATTGTTACATGTTCTAATGAGAGAATGTTTTGTCATACATACTAGTAGTATTCCATATGTACTAACGTCCCTTTTTCCGGGGGCGCTGCATCTTTAATAGATGCAAGTGGTTCCGCAGCATGTGGTATTGAATAGTGATAGAAGCCCACCCTCTTCCCAGCAGATTTGGTGAGCCGCACTTCATCTCGGGGTCTTCCATCTTTTGTTCCCCGTATATTGTGTTTGAGATACAGCCGAGGTCTTGTTGCCGGCATTATCACAAAATTCTTTTGTATCCATTAAAGGCTCCATAGACACAGTATAGGTTGTATATATATATATAGGCATTGGGAAAATCAAACTAGTCTTGGTGTATTGGAATCCTTGTTTCACTTCAATTATGAAAGTGTATGTATTTTGAGACTTTAAAATGAAGCAACTAATGGTAATAGAATTAGTATTGTTCATGAATCCTCTTGGTGTTAATTAATGAAATTTATCTTCCATTTATTTATGAGTAAGTCGAGTAGAAGGCAATCTAGCAGGATTGCTCGGTCAAGTTATCTCTGTTGAGCGCCGGTCGCGCTCCCCGTGGTCGGGGCGTGACAAACTTGGTATCAAAGCCTAAGGTTTTAAAGTGTCCTAGGATGTCTTGGAGCCATGTCTAGTAGAGTCCTTCTTATTGGTGTGTTGTCGACCACATCAATAATTAGGAGGCTACTTGAGCATTTAGGAGTAACACCCTTCTTTAATGTTCTAGATCGTGCGATAAAGCTTATTATAAGGTTGTTCCTCCTCTAACTCGTGCATTTCTCTAATTTTCAGTACATGATGCCTAGGAATAAATCAAGAACTGGCCAAGGAGCCAATGCCACCCCATGAGTTGCAGTGACGCAGGTGAGCGCCTGAAGGGTGAGGATATTTGCCCGACTACTACACTGCCTGATTCAACCACTCCTGATCAGACTGCACCTGTCCCTACACCTACAGAGGGTGGAACAATACCTCTAACATATATTCCTGTTCCACCTCCAGCCGCAGCTTCCAGTCCCAGTGTTTCTGATGGGGATCTTAGTGGAGCCATACAGATGTTGGCTGAGATAGTGGTTTCCCAGGACCAGAGATCAAATGTTCCACCCACTTTTTCTAGTCAGCCAGGGGATTCCGCTACTTCCAGGGTGAATAGGTTTCTCCAGTTAGATCCTCCAGTGTTTAGAGGTACTGATCCTAAGGAGGACCCCCAGGACTTTATTGATGAGATGCACAAGACCCTCCAAGTTACGCGTGCAACTGAGACGGAGGGAATGCAGTTGGCATCCTACCGCCTGAAAGGGGTGGCCTATTCTTGGTTTGAATAAGGAGCCCTCCGACGAGATGGAGTGAGTTTGCCGACGCTTTCATCGATGATTTCTTGACTGCCGATACTAAGGTAGCCCGTGCCGCCGAGTTTGAAACTCTGAAACAAGGTAACATGAGTGTGTGGGAGTATCATATGCGGTTCGCACGCGTGTCCAAGTATGCTATATACATGTTGCCTACTATGGAGGCTAGAGTGCGCTGGTTTATACAGGGCCTTAGCCCATTGGTTATTAATGAGGCCGCTACAGCTGCCTTGAATTCTGATATGAACTATGGTAAGATGGTGGCATTTTCTCAAGCCATATAGATCCATAAACTTAAAAATAGAATGGAGCGAGAGGGTAGCAGCAAGGCCCAGTCCACAGGCAACTTTGGTGGTTCGTTTGGTGGTGGTGGTGGTGGTGGTAGGTCAGCATTCAGGGGAGGGTCATCAGGGCCATCCCAGTCTTTTGCTTAGTCTTCAGTTAGTGTACCGCCATCAGGGCCCAGTCGGCAGCAGTGGAGTCATTTTAGTCCACGTTAGGGCAACAAGGGATCCTACCAGTAGGGTCGGCCTGGTGGGAGATTCCAGTAGCAGAGGAGGCCCCCATGCCCTAAGTGCAGGAAGATGCACCTAGGAGTCTGCTACATGGACCTACCCATATGCTATTGGTGCGGACTGAGGGGTCACGTCGAGAGAGATTAACGTTTGCCCCGCCAGGGTGTGGGCAAGGGCACGACACATCGAGCCAGTTCTATAGCTACTACATCCGCAGTACCTTCTCCAGCTCGAGGCTCTCCAGCACCCGCAGGGAATGGTGTAGCTGGGGGTGGTGCACAGAGCTCAGGAGGACCCAACCGTTTCTATGCTATGAGTGGTTGCCAGTGTGCAGAGGCTTTTCCAGATGTTGTCACGGGTATATTGACTGTTCAATCTCATGATGTATATGCTCTTATTGATCCTGGTTCCACTATGTCCTATGTTACTCCTTATGTTGCTATGGAATTTGAGATAGAACCGGAATATCTTCATGAGTTGTTCTCTGTATCTATTCCGGTTGGTGAGTCCATTATGTCCGTGCGGGCTTATAGGGATTGTGTTGTCACGATGCGTGGTCGGGACACCATGGCCGATCTCATTGAATTGGGGATTCTTGATTTTGATTTAATCATGGGATGGACTTGCTTTATTCATGTTTTGCTAAGCTTGATTTCCGAACCAGAACAGTTAGATTTGAATTTCCAAATGAGCCAGTTATTGAATGGAAGGTGGATGATGTGGTGCCGAAGGGTAGGTTTATTTCTTACCTTAAGGTCACCAAGATGATCAACAAAGGCTGTATTTTCCATTTGGTCTGGGTTATGGACACCGATACCGAGGCACCTACACATGAATTCGTGCCTGTTGTGAATAAATTTCCGGAGGTCTTTTCGGATGAGCTCCCTGGGATCCCACCAGACAAGGAGATTGATTTTGGGATTGATGTGATGTCGGCCATGCAGCCTATATCAATTCCACGCCACAGAATGGCACCAACAGAATTGAAGGAGCTAAAGGAACAATTGAAGGATTTGTTAGAGAAGGGCTTCATCCGGCCGAGTGTGTCACCTTGGGGTGCACCGGTCCTCTTTGTAAGGAAGAAAGATGAGTCACTGAGGATGTATATTGACTATCGGCAGGTCAACAAGGTTCCGATCAAGAACAAGTACCCACTGCCAAGGATAAATGACTTATTTGATCAATTGTAGGGTGCTAAGTATTTCTCCAAGATTGATTTAAGATCCAGGTATCACCAATTGAAGATGAGGGAGCAGGATATTCCGAAAATAGATTTCAGGACCCGGTATGGGAACTTTGAATTTCTGGTAATGTCTTTTGGGCGAACAAATGCCCCGGCAGCTTTTATGGATCTTATGAATCGAGTCTTCAAGCCATTTCTTGACTTTTTTGTGATAATGTTCATTGACGATATTTTGGTATATTAGCGAAGTCGAGAGGACCATGTTTTTCACACCCCAATCTCGGGGAGCGCAACCGGCACTCAACCGAGTGAACCCGACCAAGCAAGCCTGTTAGAGTTTCTTCTACCCAAACTCATCCACGAATGAAGATAATACATATTTTCATTGATTAGACAAAAATGCGATCATGTCTACAATACCAATTCATTACCAATAGTTTTCATCATTCTTAAAGTCTCAAATGGGACAAGTAATACAACCACAACATAACATAGTTTGTTTTTCCCAGCACTAATACATAACCCATACTATATCTACGAAGCCTCTATAGATAAAGAAGAGTACTATGATAATGCCGGCAACAAGGCCCCGACTATACCTCAACCATAATACATAGAGAACAAACGTTACATGACCCCGAGATGAAGTGGGGCTCACCAAGTCAGCTGGGAAGAAGGTGTACTGCTATCACTGATCAATATCTCCTGCTATGGAACCACCTGTATCCAGTTAAAGATGAAGCGCCTCCGGCAAAAGGGACATTAGTACCGTCAAATACTACAAGTATGAAAACCAAACACCAATTTAAGAATTCGGAAATACAATATGAATATGATGAATCAGGGCAGCAATAGAATAATATAGATAATCGTTTGAACCAGGGCAAGCTTATTAAGAGCTACCAATAACATTTATAAGATTTAAGATGAGATCCTCTGTAACCATCTTTACACAAAGCGGCCCCGCCGCCTCACCAAATGTATGTAGGTGGAGGTGTAAGGACAATACCACGACTCTACTCAAGAGGCCCTGCCGCCTCACCCCAATGTATGCGGGTGGAGGTATAACCACAGTACCAAGAACCTACACAAAATGGCTATGCCACCTCACCCCAATGTATGCAGGTGGAAATGCATCAACAATACCAATACCTACAAAAAGTAGTCATGCCGCCTCACCCAAATATATATGGGTGGATGTGTATAACAATCATAATCTCAACACAACTTTGCATAACAACTTCCACATAAATCACGACTTGCAATTATAGCTTGTACATACACAATCCATATCTTTGGAACACATCCTCAATTTATAATGCAATATGATAAGAGCATTTGAAACACGAATTGAACATATATCTTTATCACAAAACTTATCGGAATACTCGATTTGTCATCAACATCTTGGAACTTACAAGGATAATGGGGATTTCAATTCTTAAAGAAGAGTTTAGCCAACATACCTCACTTTAGCTTCCTTACACTCTAAATGTTCCGGAATTCTTATCAACTTCAATTTATTTTAGAAATATAACAAATTGAACCAAAATTAGGAAGATGGTAATGGTTCTAGCTCATTTGAGAATTTTATCAAACACTAGGTATGCATAAGGTTTCGAGGTCCTTTTTATGGAGGATTCCATCATCCCACAACCCAATCTTTACCATGTTTAGATCAACAATCTTCCTACACCCTTTGATAAAACATGCATGTAAAATAAACAACTCTCATGCCCAAAAAGTATCTTGTTAATCACCCATTTCTAGACAAAATTCGAAATTGAGGGTTAGGGTGTAGAATCTTACCTCTAGGATGAAGACCTAGTGAGTTTTCCTTCTTAATATTCCACAATTTGAGCAAGATTGAAGAACAATTATTGAGGAACACCTTCTCACTCTAGGAAACTCTCTCTCACTCTAAAATGTAAGATTTTAACTCAAAAATGGCCCAAAACGTGTATTTAATAAAGTAGGGTCGGGTTTTAAAAACCCAAAAATGAAGCTCCGGAAAAAGGTCTGCGATCGCATAATCGATATGCGGACCGCATATCGGCCGCATAATTTGGCCTCCAAAACTGGGCATGACTGATCTGGTATGCGGTCATTATGCGGCCCGCAGACCTGTTCTGCGGTCACATAATGCATCGCAGAATTGGTCTGCGGTCGCATAATGTGCCGCAAACCTGGTCTCCAAACCTCCCCTTTCCTGTATCACTTTACGACCATTATGTGGTATGTAGAGTAATTCTGCGACCGCATAGTGGGCCGCAAAAACGTCTTCTTTTGCCGAAAATTTTCCTTTATCCCTTTGCGCATGTTTCAACCCCAAAAGTCTGAGCCGTAGTGAAACAAATTCGGCACCATGAAACATTATTTTCTTTTGCAAAATTTTACGGGGCCTTACATTCTCACCCACTTAGGATCATTCGTTCTAGAATGAGGGTCAAAATATTTTATTAGCATCTTATGCAACTCAGTTTTTCATACCACACACTAGCAGCCCCAAATTTGATTAACTCCCTAAATTTCCAAAATTTCGCCAGCGTTTCCCTTGCAACTGGGCCTATCCACCTGTTAGAGAGCCCCAGAAACACATCCTAACAACATATACATAATCTAACGACATAACATAATACAAAACAACATCAACTGTGGCATCACAAGCAATATAGTTAGAAAGAAGCTCCTTTACAATAACTGAACAAACCATCCAAGAATCCATAGGCGAGAGTCTTATAAAAAGGTCGCATAGTGTATACAAACAAGTAAGGATACTTCTTTTTCATTTCTTCCTCGGCCTCCCAAGTAGCCTCTTCAACTTGCTGGTTTTGCCACAACACCTTCACAGAGGCAACTACTTTATTCCTCAACTTTCGGACTTGCCTATCAAGAATGGCAACTGGAATTTCTTCATACGATAGTTCTTCATTAACCTAAATGGTCTCAACCGGAATAATAAGTGTCGGGTCTCCAACTACTTTCTTTAACATAGATACATGAAACACCGGGTGCACTAATGACATCTCGGGTGGTAGGTCAAGCTTGTACGCCACCAGAACGATCCTCTGGATGATTTTATATGGCCCGACATACCCCGGACTCAGTTTCCCTTTCTTACCAAATCACATAATACCCTTCATGGGGGAAACCTTAAAGAATACCCAATCATCTTCTTTGAACTCTAAGTCTCTACAACGAACATCCGAATAGGATTTCTAACGACTCTAAATAGTTTTCAACTGCTCCTTTATGATATTAACTTTTTCCATAGCCTGATGTACAAGATGTGGCCCTATCAACTCTACTTCCCCAATCTCGAACCTCCCAATGGGTGATCTACATCTCCTACTATATAATGCCTTAAATGTTGCCATCTGAATACTAGCGTGAAAGCTACTGTTATAAGCAAACTCTATGAGTAGAAAATGGTCATCCCAACTACATTTGAAGTCTAGAATGCAAGCGCGCAACATATCCTCAAGCGTCTGAATAGTCCGCTCTGCCTGCCTGTCAGTCTGGTGGTGAAAGGCTGTACTAAGATTCACCTGAGTACCCATACCTTGCTGAATTGTCTTCCAAAAATTCGTCGTGAACTGAGCCCCTCGATCAGAAATGATAGAAACTGGAGTGCCATGCTTCCTGACTATTTCCTTGATATACAACTAAGCATACTGTTCCGCTGTGTCGGTAGCCTTAACCGGCAAACAATGTGCTGATTTCTTGAGTCGATCCACAATTACCCAAATCGAGTCAAACTTAGGAGGAGTGCATGGTAATCCTACCACAAAATCAATATTAGTCATTTCTCACTTCCACATTGGAATTTCTATGTTTTGTGCCAACCCACCAGGCCGTTGATGTTCGGCCTTCACTTGCTGACAATTCAGACACCTTGCTATAACGTCCGCCACATTCCTTTTCATGTCATTCCACCAATATACTTCCTTAAGATCATGATACATTTTTGTAGAACACGGTGCACGAAATACCTAGAAGTGTGAGCTCCAGTCATAATTCTTTCACGGAGACCATCCACGTTGGGAACACATAGTCGCCCTTGGTACCTTAGTGTACCATCATCCGTGCCAAGAGAAAAGGTCATGGTCTTATGTTTATGAATCCCCTCTTTCAATTTCACCAATAATGGATCGTTGTATTGCTTCTCTTTTACTTCCACAACACGCAATGATTCAGCCCTATTTTGCACAATTACCCCTCCTTCACTAGAGTCCGCAAGACGAACTCCTAAACTAGCCAATCGGTGAATTTCCTTGGCCAATGTCCTTTGATATGGCTCCAAGTGAGCCAAACTAACCATGGATTTCCGGCTATGAGCATCTACCACAACATTGGCCTTTCTCGGATGATATAGAATATCAATGTTGAAGTCCTTGAGTAACTCAAGCCATCTTCTCTGCCTCAAATTCAATTCCTTCTGCTTGAAAATATATTGAAGGCTCTTATGGTCCGTGAATATATCCACATAGACCCCATATAAATAATGACGCCAAATTTTCAATGCAAATAGCATTGCCGCAAGTTCTAAATCATGTGTTGGATAGTTCTTTTCATGATTCTTGAGTTGCTTAGAAGCATAAATTATAACATTGCCATATTGCATTAATACACACCCAAGCCCAATTCTTGAAGCATCACAATATACTATAAATCTATCTGCACCCTCTGGCAAGGTCAACACCGGTGTCGTAGTCAATCTTGCTTTCAATTCCTGGAAACTTCTTTCACAAGCATCTGACCATTGGAATTTAACTGCCTTCTAAGTCAATTTAGTCAATGGAGAGGCAAGGGTAGAAAACCCCTCCACGAAGCTTCTGTAATACCCAGCTAAGCTTAAGAAACTGCGAATCTCAGTTGGAGTTGTAGGCCTCGACCAATTCTTCACAGGTGAAATCTTTGGAGGATCAACCATAATTCCTTCATTACAGACTACATGACCCAAGAATGTAATGGATTCAAGCCAAAATTTGCATTTCAAAATTTTTTCATATAACTCATTCTGAAATAGGGTTTGTAGAACTACCTTGAGATGATCAGCATAGTCCTCCTAACTCCGCGAATAAACAAGAATATCATCAATAAACACTATCACGAAGGAGTCGAGAAAAGGTTTGAAAACCCAATTCATAAGATCCATGAAAGTTGCTGGGGCATTTGTTAGCCCAAAAGACATCACCGGAAAATCAAAATGCCCATACCGGGTTCTAAAAGCTGTTTTCGAAACATCCTGCTCCCTGATCTTCAATTAGTGATACCCTTATCGCAAATCAATTTTGGAGAAGTATTTAGCACCTTGCAATTGGTAAAACAAGTCATATATCCTTGGCAATGGGTACTTATTCTTGATCGTGACCTTGTTAAGATGTCGATAGTCAATACACATTCTCAGTGACCCATCTTTCTTCCTTACAAAAAGGACCGGTGCGACCTAAGGCGACACACTTGGACGGATATGTAAGGCCCCATAAAATTTTGCAAAAGAAAATAATAATAGTAATAATGTTTCGTGGTTCAGACCTTTTGGGTTGAACAATGCATCGAAAAGTAAAGAAAAATATTTTGCAGTGTTATGCATTTCTGCGATCCATTATGCGACCGCAGAATCACAATACGGACCGCATAATGACCGCAGAGTGAGGCAGTTAATTATGCCAGTTTGGATGAAATTTTGCGATTGACTATGCGACCGCATAACAGTTCCGCGGTTCATTATGCGATCGCAGAACAGATCTATGGGCCGCATAGGGACCGCAAACACGGAAATGTTTTTTTGGCTATTTTGGTCACCGATTATGCGACCGATATGCGGTCCGCATATCGATTATGCGATCGCAAACCATGTTCCAGAGCTTCATTTTTGGGGTTTTTAAACCCGACCCTATTCCGTTAAAACACACACCATGGACCATTTTCAGCATATTTTCTGATATTTGTAGAGTGAGAGAGAGGGTCCTAGAGGGAGAAGTGATCTTCATCAAATTGTTCTTAAATTATCACTTAAATCATGAAGATTATCAAGAGAGGAACTTAGGTCTTCTTCCTAAGAGGTAATATTCTATCACCCAAACTCTTAATTTCAGAGTGTAACTCGATTGGGCCATTAGTAAGGTAATTCTAGGGGATAGGAGAGCTTACCTTGCATGCATGTATCCCTGTATTTTGTGGGAAGATTGTGAGCTAATAATGGTAGAGAGTGAGTTGGGAAACTATGGAATCTTACACAAACGAGCCTTAAAAACATTAATGCATACCTAGTATTTGATAGTATGCTCAGATGAGCCAAAACCATGCTCATCTTCCTAAGTTTGGTTCAATTTTGTTATATTTCTAAAATAGATTGAAGTTGCTAATAGTCCGGAACATCTTAGAGTTTTAAGAGGCTCAATTGAGGTATGTTGGCTAAACCCCCTTCTTCTTATGATCGAATCTCACGGTGTTCATGTAATCGGAGTAAATTCTTGATCATTATCGAATTGGCTTTTCCTAATGTGGTTGTGTTGAAAGGATGTTTGTTCAATGTTTGTGCTAAATGCTTCATCATGTCATCTTGCAATTTGAGAATATGTTCAAAATGTGGAATATGTATTAGGAATGTTAAGACTTCATGTCAAGATTGAAATAAAGGTTGTTTTGCCAGATTGTATGAATGGCCCCTATGTGCCGGAAATTATGAATAAAATTGTGGTAATGTCTCCAATGAGATGGCGTAGCCGATGGGGCTGAGATCGGACTCTGTCTAAGAACATGTTGGTATTGATAATGAAATTGTGGTAATGTCTCAAATAAGATGGCCTAGCCGATCGAGCCGTGATCGGACGCCATGCCGCAAACATGGTGGTACTGTGCTGGAAATTTATAAGGAAATTACGGTAATGTCTCATATGAAGCGGCCTAGCCGATCGGGCCAAGATGGGACTCCGTGTAAGAGTACGGAGGTATTGTGAATTGTGGAATATCGGTACTAAAAGTCACCCAACCTAGTAATACAAAAATTGTTTTGAAAATGTATATGATCCTTAACTTGTTGTTTTACTATTATTTGAAGCCCTTATTGAATTCTTGACTGTTCCTCATGGGTTATTAATCATTCTATTGAGTTTGTGTTTAACTATACATACTAGTGCTATTTGACGGTACTAACGTCCCTTTTGCCGGGGGCGCTGCATCTTTAAATGGATGCGATGGTTACATAGCAGACAATGCGAATCTCAGATAGTGCTGCATCCTCTTTTCAGCGGACTTGGTGAGCCCCATTTCATTCTGGGGTCATGTATTGTACCTTTTGTTTATATTATGGTCACGTTTTGAGGTATAGTCGGGGCCTTATTGCCGACACCATCTTTACTCTCTTTTGTATCTTTAGAGGCTCCGTAGACATTATGTGGGTTGTATTTGGGTATTGGGAATGTTAAACAAGTCATGTTGCGTTTGATCACTTGCTCCACTTGAACTTTAAGAAATATGTATTTTGGGACTTAAAAGCACAATGATTAATGTAATGATTTAGGATTGTATGAATGTGATTCCTACTGTATAATTTATGAAATCACATCTTTTGTTGATCATGGGTTAATTGGGTAGAAATTATCTAACAGGCTTGCTCGGCCGGGTTCACTTAGTTGAGCACTGGTCACGCTTCCCGAGGATGGGGTGTGACAAACTTGGTATCAGAGCCTAAGGTTTTAAAGTGTCCTAGGATGTCTCAAAGCCGTATCTGGTAGAGTCCTTCTTATCAGTATGTTGTCGACCACATTTATAAGTTGGAGGCTACTTGGATATTTAGGAACAGTACCCTTCTTTGATATTCCGGATCGTGCGATGAAACTAAATGTGCAACTGTTCCTCCTCTAGTTCGTGCATTCCTTTAACTTTCAGTATATGGCACCTAAGAAGAGAGCAAGAACTGGCCAAGGAGCCAACGCCGCCTTAGGAGTGGAAGTTGACCCTTTATTTGATGATGCGGGTGAACACCTGAGGGGTGAGGATAATCCCCCGACTGCTACACTACCTGATTCCACTACACCGGCCCAGACCATACCAATTTCTACTCCTACTAAGGGTGCGACGGTTCCTCAACCTAGCATTCCGATTCCACCTCCAGCCTCAGCTTCCCGCTTTGGTATTTCTGATGGGGATCTTAGGGGTGCTATTCAGATGCTGACTCAGATAGTGTCTTCTCAGGCCTAAAGGTCGAATGTTGCACCTACATCCTCTAGCTAGCTAGGGGATTCTAGTGGTCCCAGGGTGAACAGGTTTCTGCAATTGGATCCTCTGGTGTTCACGAGTGCTAATCCCGAGGAGGACCTACAAAACTTCATTGATGAGATGCACAAGACTCTTTGGGTTATGCGTGCTACTGAGACGGAGGGAGTGGAGTTGGCCGCCTACCGCCAGAAAGGGGTGGCATATTCGTGGTTTGAGCTGTGGGAGGACTCTCGAGAGGAGGGGAGTGAGTTTGTTGATGCCTTTATATCCCATTTCTTGTTCACCGAGACTAGGGCAGCCCGTGCCGTAGAGTTTGAGAATCTTAAGCAAGGGAGTAGGAGTGTGTGGGAGTATCACATGTAGTTCGCGCGCCTGTCAAAATATGCCATTCTCATGTTGCCTACTATGGAGACTAGAGTGCACCGGTTTGTGTAGGGCCTTATCCCCTTTGGTTATCAATGAGGCCTCTACAGCTGCATTGAATTCAGTCATGAACTATGGGAAAATGGTAGCATTTGCTCAAGCTATAGAAGACTGCAAGTTGAAGAACATAAGGGAGCGAAAGGGTACCAGCAAGGCCCGGTCCGTAGGCAACATTGGAGAGTCATTTGGTGGGGAAGATCAGCTTTCAGGGGAGGGTCATCAGGGCAATAGGGGACCCCACCATCAAGGCCAACCAGGAGGGAGATTCCCGTAGCAGCGGAGGCCCCCATGGCCCAGGTGTGGGAGGATGCACTCGGGGATTTGCTACATGGACATACCTATATGTTACGGGTGCGGATTTAGGGGTCATATTCAAAGGGAGTGCCATTCATCCCACCAGGATACGGGCAGGGGCACAACACAACCATCCAGTTCTGCAGCTGCTACATCTTCAGCACCCCTCAAGCTCGAGGCACTCCGGCACCAGCAGGGTGTCATGCAGCTAGGGGTGGTGCACAGAGTTCAGGAGGACCCAGCCGTTTCTATGCTATGAGTGGTCGCCAGAATGCAGAGGCTTCTCCAGCTGTTGTCACAGGTATATTGAGTGTCCAAACTCATGATGTATATGCTCTTATTGATCCTGGTCCCACCTTATCCTATGTTACCCCTTATGTTTCTATGGAATTTCTTATAGAATCGGAATAGCTTCCTGAGCCATTCTTTATATCTACTCTGGTTGGCGAGTCTATTGTGGCCGCATAAGTTTATAGGGGTTGTGTTGTCACGGTGCGTGGTCGGGACACTGTGGCCGATCTCATTGAATTGGGGATGGTTGATTTTGATGTAATTATGGTAATGGATTGGCTTTATTCATGTTTTGCTAAGGTCGACTGCCGAAATAGAACTGTGAGGTTTGAATTTCCTAATGAGCCGGTTATTTAGTGGAAGGGGGATAATGTGATGCCAAAAGGTAGGTTTATTTCTTACCTTAAGGCCACGAAGATGATTAATAGGGGGTTTATCTATCATTTGGTCCGAGTTATGGACACCGAAGCTGAGGCACCTACACTCGAGTTAGTGCCACTTATGAAAGAATTTCCGGAGGTCTTTCCTGATCAGCTCCCTGGGATTCCGCTAGACATGGAGATTGATTTTGGGATTGATGAGATACCAGGCATGCAGCCTATATCTATTCCGCCCTACAGAATGGCACCACCAGAATTGAAGGAACTAAAGGAACAGTTGAAGGATTTGTTAGATAAGGGTTTCATCCGACCGAGTGTGTCGCCATAGGGCACACTGGTTCTCTTCGTGAGGAAGAAAGATGGATCATTGAGGATATGCACTGACTACTGGCTGCTCAACAAAGTCACAATCAAAACCAAATACCCACTACCAAGAATAGATGATTTGTTTGATCAGTTATAGGGTGCTAAATACTTCTCCAAAATTGATTTACGATTCAGGTATCACCAACTGAAGATCAGGGAGCAGGATATTCCGAAAACAGCTTTTAGGACCCGGTATGGGCATTTTGAATTTCTGGTGATGTCGTTTGGGCTAACAAATGCCCCATCGGCATTCATGGATCTTATTAATCAGTTTTTCAGGCCTTTCCTTGGCTCCTTTGTGATAGTGTTCATTGACGATATTCTTGTGTATTCACGAGGTCAGGAGGACCATGTCGATCATCTCAGGGCAGTGTTGCAAACTCTTCATTAGCACCAATTGTAGGCGAATTTTTCAATGTGTGAATTTTAGCTCGAATCTGTCACATTCCTGGGTCGTGTTATCTTTAGAGAAGGAATCAAGGTTGATCCTCAAAATATTTCAACAGTATAGAATTGGCCTAGACCTACAATGCCCACTGAGATTCGCAGTTGCTTGGGCTTAGCAGGGTATTAAATGAAGTTTTTGGAGGGGTTCTGTACTCTTGCTTCTCCGTTGACTAAATTGACTCAGAGAACAGTTAAATTCCAATGGTCTGATGCTTGTGAAAGGAGCTTCCAGGAGTTGAAATCAAGATTCACTACGGCACCGGTGTTGACCCTGCCAGAGGGTACAGAAGGGTTTGTGGTATATTGCTATGCTTCAAGAATTGGGCTTGGGTGTGTATTAATTCAACATAACAAAGTTATAGCATATGCTTCTAGGTAACTCAAGAATCATGAAAAGAATTATCCAACACATGACTTAGAACTTGCGGCGGTGGTTTATGCATTGAAAATTTATCGTCACTATTTGTATGGGGTCCATGTGGATATATTCACGGACCACAAGAGTCTTCAATATATTTTCAAACAAAAGGAGCTGAATCTAAGGCGGAGAAGATGGCTTGAGTTACTCAAGGATTACAACATCAATATTCTATATAACCCGGGGAAAGCCAATGTTGTGGCAGATGCTCTTAGCCGGAAATCTATGGTAGTTTAGCACACTCGGAGGTATATCAAAGGACATTGGCCAAGGAAGTCTATCGATTGGCTAGTCTGGGAGTTCATCTTACGGAGTCTAATGAAGGAGGGGTAATTGTGCAAAATAGGGCTGAATCATCGCTTGTTGTGGAAGTCAAAGAGAAGCAATAAAATGATCCATTTATGGTGAAATTGAAGGAGGGGATTCGAAAACATAAGACTATGGATTTTTCTCTTAGCAAGGATGGTGGTACACTAAGCTACCAAGGGCGACTATGTGTTATGAATGTAGATAGTCTCCGTGAAAGAATCATGACCGATGCTCACGCTTCTAAGTATTATGTGCATCCAGGTTCTACGAAGATGTATCATGACCTCAAGGAAGTCTATTGGTGGAATGACATGAAAAGGAATATGGCAGATTTTGTGGCAAGGTGTCCTAACTGTCAGCAAGTAAAGGCCGAACATCAACGACCTGGTGGGATGGCACAGAACATAGAAATTCCAATATGGAAGTGGGAGATGATTAATTGGATTTTGTGGTAGGATTACCATGCACTCCGCGCAAGTTTGACTTAATTTGGGTGATCGTGGACCGACTCACGAAATCAGCACACTTCTTGCCAGCTAAATCTATCGACATAGTGGAACAGTATGCTAAGTTGTATATCAAGAAAATAGTCAGGCTACATGACACTCCAGTTTCTATCATTTCCGATCGAAGGCCTCAGTTCACGGCCAATATTTGGAGGAAATTTCAGCAAGGTTTGGGTACTCAGGTGAATCTTAGTACATCTTTCCATCCACAGACCGACGGGCAAGCAGAGTGGACTATTCAGACGCATGAGGACATGTTACGTGCTTGTATTCTTTATTTCAAGGGTAGCTGAGATGATCATTTGCCACTCATAGAGTTTTCTTATAAAAACAACGTCCATGCAAGTATCCAGATGGCACCATTTGAGGCATTATATGGTATGAGGTGTAGATTTCCCATTGGGTAGTTCGAGATTGGGAAAGCAGAGTTGATAGGGCCAGACCTTGTACATCAGGCTATGGAAAAAGTTAAGATCATAAAGGAGCGGTTGAAAACTGCTCAGAGTGGTCAAAAATCCTATTCAGATGTTCGTCGCAGAGACTTAGAGTTCAAATAAGATGATTGGGTATTCTTGAAGTTTTCCCCCATGAAGGGTATTATGCGGTTTGGGAAAAAAGGGGAAATTGAGTCCGAGGTATGTCGGGCCGTACAAAATCATTCCAAGGATCGGTGAGAAGGCGTACAAGCTTGAGCTACCACATGAGATGTCATTAGTACACCCAGTATTCCATGTGTCTATGTTGAAAAAGGTAGTTGGAGATCCGTCAGCTATTGTGCCTGTTCAGACCATTGAGGTTAATGAAGAATTGTCATAAGAAGAGATTCCAGTTGCCATTATTGATAGGTAAGTCCGAAAGTTGAGGAATAAAGAAATTGCCTCCGTGAAAGTGTTATGGCGGAACCAGCAGGTTGAAGAGCCTACGTGGGAGGCCGAAGAAGAGATGAAGAAGAAATATCCTCACTTGTTTGAATAGTTGTGTAATCCTTTCTTTTACAAACCTGTCGCCTAAGAATTTTGTATCACATGATCAGTTAATGTAAAGATGCTCCTTTTGATTATATGTTGTTTACATGAGGCCACGGTTGGTGTGGTTATGAGTTATGCTATGTCGTTGGGTTCTATGCATGTTTGTAAGATGCATTCCTGGGGCTCTCTGACAGGTGGATAGGCCTAGTTACAAACGAAACTCTAGTGAAAGTTTTGAGAATTTAGGGAGTTAGTCAAAATTGGGGCTGCTGGTGTGTGGTATGAAAACTGAGTTGCATAAGATGCAAATAACATATTTTTACCCTCATTCGAGGATGAATGATCCTAAGTGCGGAAGAATGTAAGGCCCTGTAAAATTTTGCAAAAGAAAATAATAATAATAATGTTTCGTGGTGTCGAATTGGATAAGTACTTAGCACCTTGCAATTAGTCAAACAAGTCATCTATCCTTGGCAGTGGGTACTTATTCTGGATAGTGACCTTGTTAAGATGTCGATAGTCAATACACATTCTCAGTGACCCATCTTTATTCCTTACAAAAAGGACTGGTGCACCCAAGGCGACACACTTGGCCGTATAAGTAAGGCCCTTTAATATTTTGCAAAAGAAAATAATAATAGTAATAATGTTTCGTGGTTCAGACTTTTTGGGTTGAACAAAGGTAAAGGAAAATGTTTGGCGGTGTTATGCATTTTTGCGGTCTATTATGCGACCGCAGAATCACTCTGCAAACCGCATAATGGACGCAGAGTGAGGTAGTTAATTGTGCCAGGTTGGATGAAATTTTGCGGTCGACTATGCGAATGCATAACTGTTCTGCAGTTCGTTATGCAACCGCAAAACAGGTCTGCGGGCCGCATATTGAGCGCAAACACGTACAATTTGTTTTGGCTATTTGGTCACCGATTATGCGATAGATATGCGGTCCGCGTATCGATTATGCGATCGCAGACCTTGTTCCGGAGCTTCATTTTTGGGGTTTTAAAACCCGACCCTATTCCGTTAAAACACACCCCATGGACCATTTTGAGCATATTTTCTGATATTTGTAGAGTGAGAGAGAGGGTCCTAGAGGGAGAAGTGATCTTCATCAAATTGTTCTTCAATTCTTACTTAAATCTTAAAGATTATCAAGAGAGGAACCTGGGTCTTCTTCCTAAGAGGTAAGATTCTATCACACAAACTCTTAATTTCAAAGTGTAACTAGATTGGGCCATTAGTAAGGTAATTCATGTGGATGGGAGTGCTTACGTTGCATGCATGTATCCTTGTGGTATGTGGGAAGATTCTGAGCTAATAATGGTAGAGAGTGGGTTGGGAAATGATGTAATCTCTCACAAAAGAGCCTTAAAACATTAATGCACACCTAGTGTTTGATAGTATGCTCTAATGAGCTAAAACCATGTTCATCTTCTTAATTTTGGTTCAATTTAGTTATATTGCTAAAATAGATTAAAGTTGCTAATAGTCCGGAACATCTTAGAGTTTTAAGAGGCTAAATTGAGGTATGTTGGCTAGACCTCCTTCTTCTTAGAATCGAATCCGACAGTGTTCACTTAATCGGAGTAAGTTCTTGATCATTATCGAATTGGCTTTTCCTAATGTGGTTGTGTTAAAGGACGTTTGTTCAATGTTTATGCTAAATGCTTCATCATGTCATCTTGCCATTTGAGAATATGTTCAAAATGTGGAATATGAGTTAGGAATGTTAAGACTTCATTTCAAGGTTGAAATAAAGGTTGTTTTGCCAAATTGTATGAAAGGCCCCTATGTGCAGGAAAGTTTGAATGAAATTGTAGCAATGTCTCCAATGAGATGGCCTAGCCGATCGGGCCGAGATCGGACTCTATGTAAGAACACACTAGTATTGTCAATGAAATTATGGTAATGTCTCAAATGAGATGGCCTAACCGATCGGGCCGTGATCGAACGCCATGCCGCACACATGGTGGTACTGTGCTGGAAAGTTATAATGAAATTGTGGTAATGTCTCAGATGAGGCGGCCTAGCCGATCGGACCAAGATCAGACTCCGTATAAGAGTACAGAGGTATTGTGAATTGTGGAATATCGGTACTAAAGGTCACCCAACCTAGTAATACGAAAATTTTCTTGAAAATGTATATGATCTTTAACTTGTTGTTTTACTATTATTTGAATCCCTTATTGAATTCTTGACTGTTCCTCTTGTGTTATTAATCATTCTATTGAGTTGATGTTTCTCTATACATACTAGTGCTATTCGACGGTACTAACGTCCCTTTTGCCAGGGGCGCTGCATCTTTAAATAGAAGCAGGTGGTTACATAGCAGGCAGTGCAGATCTCAGATAGTGCTGCATCCTCTTCTCAACGGACTCGGTGAGCCCCATTTCATTCCGGGATCATGTATTGTACCTTTTGTTTATATTATGGTCACTTTTGGAGGTATAACAGGGGCCTTGTTGCCGGCATCATCTTTACTCTCTTTTGTATCTTTAGAGGATCCGCAGACACTACGTGGGTTGGATATGGGTGTTGGAAATGTTAAACAAGTCATGTTGCATTTGATCACTTGTTCCACTTGAACTTTAAGAAATGTGTATTTTGGGACTTAAAAGCGCAATGATTAATGAAATGATTTAGGATTGTATGAATGAGATTCCTACTGTAAAATTTATGAAATCGCGTATTTTCTTGATAATGGGTTAATTGGGTAGAAAGTATCTAACAGGCTTGCTCGGCCGAGTTCGCTCAGTTGAGCACCGGTCGCGCTTCCCGAGGATAGGGCGTGATAGGATAAAACCCTTTTCTAACAAATCTCTCAACTGTTCCTTTAGCTTTGGTGCCATTCTATAGGGGTGGAATAGATAAAGGACGCGTGTCTGGCATCACATAAAATCCCAAAATCAATATCCCCGTCTGGTGGGATCCCAAGGAGTTCATATGGAAAGACTCCCAAAAATTCATTCACAACAGGCACAGACTCAAGCATAGGTGCCTCAGCATCGGTATCCGTAACACGGACCAAATGGTAAATACACCCCTTCTTGATCATTTTCGTGGCCTTAAGGTAAGAAATAAACCTACCCTTCGGCACTACATCATCACCCTTCAACTCAATAACCGAATCATTTTGAAATTTGAAGCTAACAGTTCAGGTTCGGAATCAAGCTTGGCAAAACATGCTTAAAGCCAATCCGTCCCCTTTATCACATCAAAATTAACCATTGTCAATTCAATAAGATCGGCCACGTTGTCACGACCACGCAACGTGACAACACAATCCCTATAAACACACGCGGCCAAAATAGACTCACCAACCAGAGTAGATATAGAGAACGACCCATGAAGTTGTTCCGGTTCTATCCCAAATTCCATGGCAACATAAGGAGTGATATATGACAAAGTGGAACCGGGATCAATAAAAGCATATACATCATGAGATTGGACAGACAATATACCTATGACAACATCTGGAGAAGCCTCTGAATCTTGACGCCTCCGCATAGCATAAAATCTGCTGGGTCCTCCCGAATTTTGTGCACCACCCCTAGCTGTACCACGCCCTGCGGGTGTTGGGGTGCCTCGAGCTGGAGGTGCTGTGGATGTAGTAGCTACAGAATCACCTCTACCCATATTTCAGCAGGACGAGCGGCAATCCCTCTAAATGTGACCCATCACACCACACCCATAGCATACTGGTAGATCCATGAAGTAGGACCCAAAGTGCATCCTCCCACACTTCGCTGTTGAAACCTTTTGTTAGGCCGACCCTGCTGGTAGGGTCTTCTATTGCCCTGACTGGGTCCAGATGGATGTGCACCCATCGAAGATTGGGCGAATGATTGTGATGGTCCTGATGACCCTCCCCTTAATGCCGACCTACCACCACCACCACCGGAAGAACCACCAAAGTTGCCTGCGGATCGGGCCTTGGTTCTACTCTGATGCTCCATTCTATTCTTCAATTTATGGGTCTCTATGGCTTGAGCAAATGCCACCATCTTACCATAGTTCATATCGGAATTCAAGGCATCTATAGAGGACTCATTAATAATGAAGGGGCTAAGGCCGTGTACAAAATGGCGCACTCTTGCCTCCATAGTGGGTAGCATGTGAATAGCATATTTGGACAGGCGCGCAAACTCCATATGATAATCCCACACATTCATACTACCCTACTTCAGGCTTGCAAACTCAGCGGCATGGGCTACCTTAGTTTCGGCAGGCAAGAAATGATCCATAAAGGCATCTGTGAACTCACTCCACCTTGCCGGAAGGCTTCCCTCCTCACGAGATTCCTCCCACAACAAATCAAGAATAGGCCACCCCTTTCAGGCGGTAGGAGGCCAACTTCACTCCCTCCGTCTCTATAGTATGCATAACCCGGAGAGTCTTGTGCATATCATCAATGAAGGCCTGGGGGTCCTCCTCGGGATCCGTACCCGTAAACACTGGAGGGTGTAACTGAAGAAACTTGTTCACCCTAGAACTAGCAGATTCCCCTGGTTGACTAGAAGAAGTAGGCCCAACACTCGATCTCTGGGCCTGAGAAGCCACTATTTGTGTCAACATCTGTATGGCTCTCCTAATATCAACATCAGACACACCAGAATCGGAAGATGAAACTGGAGGTGGAACTGGAATATCAGTTGGAGGGAGCATTGCACCTTCAGTAGGTATAAGGACAGGTGCGGTCTGATAAGTTGTGGTAGAATCAGGCAGCATGGTAACTGGGGGAATATCCTCACCCCTCGGGTGCTCACCCGCATCATCAAATATAGGATCAACTGTCACTCCTAAGGTGACATTGGCTCTTTGGCCAGTTCTTACCTTCTTCTTAGGTGCCATGTACTGAAAATTAGAGCAACTCAGGAGTTAAAGGAAGAACAATCTTACAACCAGCTTTATCACACGATCAAGAACATAAAAGAAGGGTATTATTCCTAAATGCCCATGTAGCATCCTAATTATAGATGTGGTCGACAATACACCGATAATAAGGAGCCTACTAGACACGGCTCCGAGACATCCTAGGACACTTTAATACATTAGGCTCTGATACAAAGTTTGTCATGCCCAACCTCGGGGAGCGCGACCGGCGCTCAACCGAGTGAACCCGACCGAGAAAGCCTGTTAGATTTTCTTCTACCCAAACTCATCCACGAATGAAGATAATACATATTTTCATTGATTAGACAAAAGCGTGATCATGTCTACTATACCAATTCATTACCAATAGTTTTCATCATTTTAAAGTCTCAAATGAGACAAGTAATACAACCACAATATAACATAATTTGTCTTTCCCAGCACCAATACACAACCCACACAATGTCTACGGAGCCTCTATAATAAAGAAGAGTATTATGATAATGCCGGCAATAAGGCCCCGGCTATACCTCAACCATAATACATAAAGAACAAAAGATACATGACCCCAGAATGAAGTGGGGCTCACCAAGTCAGCTGTGAAGAAGGTGTATTGCTATCACTGATCAACATCTCCTGTTGTGGAACCAGCTACATTCATTTAAAGATGCAGCGCCCTCGGCAAAAGGGACGTTAGTACCGTCGAATAGTACTAGTATTAAAACCAAACACCTATTTAAGAATTCGGAAATACAATATGAATATGATTAATCAGGGCGACAATAGAATAATATAGATAACTGTTTAAACCAGGGCAAGCTTATTAAGAGCTATCAATAATATTTATAGGATTTAAGATGAGATCCTCTGTAACCATCTTTACACAAAGCGGCCCCGCCGCCTCACCCAATGTATGCAGGTGGAGGTGTAGGCACAATACCACAACTCTACTCAAGCCGCCCTGCTGCCTCACCCCAATGTATGTGGGTGGAGGTATTACACAGTACCAAGAACCTACACAAAGTGACTATGCCGCTTCAGCCCAATGTATGCGGGTGGAAATGCATCTACAATACCAATAACTACACAAAGCGGTTGTACCGCATCACCCTAATGTATGCGGGTGGAGGTGCAATCCCACAATACCATAATCCCTACACAAAGCGGTCATGCCGCCTCACCCCAATATATACGAGTGGAGGTGTATCACAATCACAATCTCTACACAACTTTGCATAATACCTTCCATATAAATGACGACTTGAAATTATAACATATGCACACACAATCCATATCTTTGGAACATATCCTCTATTTATAATGCAATATGATAAGAGCATTTGAAACATGAATTGAACATATATCTTTATCACAAAACTTATCGGAATACTCGATTTGTCATCAACATCTTGGAACTTACAAGGATAATGGGGATTTCAATTCTTAAAGAAGAGTTTAGATAACATACCTCGCTTGAGCTTCCTTACACTCTAAATATTCCAGAATTCTTAGCAACTTCAATCTATTTTAGTAATATAACAAATTGAACAAAAATTAGGAAGATGATCATGGTTCTAGCTAATTTGAGCATTTTATCAAACACTAGGTGTGCATAAGGTTTCAAGGTCCTTTTTATGGAGGATTCCATCATCCCAAAACCCAATATTTACCATTTTTAGTTCAACAATCTTCCTACACCCTTTGATAACACATGCATGTAAAATAAACAACTCTCATGCCCAAAACGTATCTTGTTAATTACCCATTTCTAGACAAAAATTCTAAATTGAGGGTTAGGGTGTAGAATATTTCCTCTAGGATGAAGACCTAGTGAGTTTCCCTTCTTAATCTTCCACAATTTGAGCAAGAGTTGAAGAACAATTATTGAGGAACACCTTTTCACTTCATGGCACTCTCTCTCACTCTAAAATGTCAGATTTGAGCTAAATATGTCCCAAAACGTGTATTTAACGAAGTAGGGTGGGGTTTTAAAAGCCCAAAAATGAAGCTCCAGAATAAGGTCTGCGATCGCATATGCGATGGCATAATCGATATGCGGACTGCATATCGGCCGCATAATTTGGCCTACAAAACTGGGCGTGGCTGACCTGGTCTGCGGTCATTATGTGGCCTGTAGACCTATTCTGTGGTTGTATAATGTACCGCAGAATTGGTCTCGGGTTGCATAATGCGCCGCACACCTGGTCTCCAAACCTCCCCTTTTCTGTCTCACTCTGCGACCATTATGCGGTCCGCAGAGTGATTCTGCGACCGCATAGTGGGCCGCAGAAACGACTTCTTTTGCCAAAGAATTTCCTTTATCCCTCAGTGCATAGTTCAACACAAAAAGTCATGCCTTGGTGAGCAAGCTCATGGCGAAGAATTTCTATAATCCTCAACACGTAAAACCAATAAGGCACCACGAAACATTATTTTCTTTTGCAAAATTTTATTGGGCCTAACAATGTCGATCATCTCCGGGCGGTTCTGCAGACTCTGTATCAACACCACTTGTATGTGAAGTTTTCGAAATGTGAATTTTGGCTTGAATCTTTCACATTCTTGGTCATGTCGTCTCTAGAGAAGGAATTAAGGTTGATCCTCAGAAGATTGCAGCTGTGAAGAATTGGGCTAGACCTACTACCCCAACCTGAGATTCACAGTTTTTGGGCTTAGCTGGATATTACAGGAAATTTGTGGAGGGGTTCTCTACCTTTGCCTCTCCGTTGACTAAATTGACGCAAAATGCGGTTTAGTTCCAATGGTCAAGTGCTTGTGAAAGGAGCTTCCATGATTTGAAATCAAAATTAACTACGACACCAGTGTTGACCCTACTAGAGGGTACAGATGGGTTTGAGGTATATTGCAATGCCTCGAGAATCGGGCTTGGGTGTGTATTAATACAACATGGCAAGGTGATAGCTTATGCTTCTAGGCAACTCATGAATCATGAAAACAACTATCCAACACATGACTTAGAGGTTGCTGCGGTGGTATTTCCCTTGAAGATTTGGCGTCATTATCTGTATGGGTCCATGTGGCAGATAAGATGGCTTGAGTTACCCAAGGACTATGACATCAATATTCTATATCATCCATGGAGGGCTAATGTTTTGGTAGATGCTCTTAGCCGGAACTCTATGGGAAGTTTGGCTCACTAGGAGGCCTATCAAAGACCGTTGGCCAAGGAGGTTCATCGGTTGGCTAGTTTGGGCGTTCGTCTTGCTGACTCTAGTGAAGGAGGAGTGATTGTGCAAAATAAGGCTAAATCATCACTTGTTGTGTAAGTCAAGGAGAAGCAATACAACGATCCATTGTTGGTACGATTGAAGGAGGGGATCCAAAATATAAGACCATGACCTTTTCTCTTGGCATGTATGATGGTACACTAAGGTACCAAAGGCGACTAAGTGTTCCAAATGTAAATGGTCTCCGGGAAAGAATCATTACCAAGGCTCACACTTCCAGGTATTTTGTTCACCCAGGCTCTATGAAGATGTACCATGATCTCAAGGAAGTCTACTGGTGGAATGATACGAAGAGCAACGTAGCGGACTTTGTGGCAGGATGTCCAAATTGTCAGCAAGTGAAGGCCGAACATCAAATTCCTGGTGGATTGGCACAAAACATAGAAATTCTGATATGGAAATAGGAAATGATCAATATGGACTTTGTGGTGGAATTGCCTCGCATGCCTCGCAAGTTCGACTCAATTTGGGTGATTGTGGACTGACTCACGAAATGAGCGCACTTCTTACATGTCAAGGCAACCGACACCGCAGAACATTATGCTTAGTTGTATATCAAGGAAATAGTCAGGTTGCATGGCACTCGAGTTATATTATCTCCCATCGAGGGGCACAGTTCACGACTAATTTTTGGAAAATATTTCAGCAAGGTTTGGTACTCACGTGAATCTTATTATAACCTTTAACCCATAGACCGACGGGCGGGCAGAGCGGACCATTCAGATGCTTGAGAATATGTTACGCGCTTTTGTTCTTGACTTCAAGGGTAGCTGGGATGATCATTTGCCGCTCATAAAATTTGCCTACAACAATAGTTATCATGCTAGCATTCGGATGGCACCGTTCGAGGCTTTATATGGTAGGAGATATAGATCTCCCATTGGATGGTTCGAGATTGGGGAAGCAGAATTGATAGGGCTAGACCTCATGCATCAGGCTATGGAGAAGGTTAAGATCATTACAGAACGGTTGAAAACTGCTCAAAGCCATCAGAAGTGCTATTCGAATGTGCGTTGTAAGGCCCCGTAATAATATTTCGCCAAGGAATTTTGAGGAGATGATGGAAATTTTTGGCAGACGAAGGCAATTCTGTGGTCTGTTTCACGACCGCATAATTGTTTTGTGGGCCGCATAAGCATCGCAGAGTTGAGAAGGGAGTTTGTTGAATTTTGAAGGTCATTTTGCGGTGCATTATGCGATCGCATAGTTGTTTCGTGGTCCGCATTTTCCGTCACAGATTTTGCATGAAGCATTTTGTTGGGTCATTCTACGGTCCATTCTGTGGAAGCATAGGTGGTCTGCGGATCGCAGACCTCTGCATACCATTCCAATTTTTTGGCATCAGTTTTGCGGTCCATTCTGCGACCACAGACTTGAGTCCCCATTTGATTCAATTCAAGGATTATCCCACTATGAGTCTACTACATTTTATTTTAATAATAACTATATATCAGATGGTCCATTTTCCTATTTTATAACCCGACGCTATTTCGATAAATGGGCCTAATGGATCGTTTTTTGAAAGGGAATTCTGATATTTTATGAGAGAGGGGAGCAACTAGAGATAAAGGGAGGAGATCCAATACCTCCCACTTGAATTCCCTGCTTAAGCCTTAGAGAATTCACTAAGAAAGATGGCAAAATTGTCTATTAAATAGGTAAGGTTCAAGCCCTAGCCTTCAATTTCGAAATTTGGGATGGGAATAGGTAATGGGGAAAATGGTTTTGAGAATAAGAGTTTGTTAATTATGCATGTATGTGCCAATAAATGTGGTACGGAGGTTGTGGAGTATATATGGGTAACATATTGAAGTGGGGATTGCTTGTGGGGTGAAGGAACATCACCATAGGACCCTATAGTCGAATGTGCCCACCTAGTATTTGATGAAATGCTTAAATGAGTTGAGCCCACGAATATCTTCCTAATTATGGTTCAATTTTGTTATGTCTCTAAATAGATTGACGTTGCTAGGATTTTCGGAACATTGTAGTAACTTAAGGAAAGCTCAAAGCGAGGTATGTTGGCTAAACTCCCCTTTTAGAATTGAACCCCACGATGGCCTTGTAAGCTCCATGTTCCATATTATAAATTGATTATTCTGAACAAGCCTTGTGTCAAAAGATATATGCATTCAATTTGTATTCTAAACATTCTTGTATGTTGAGTTACTATTTGAGATGGTGATTAAGCATGGGCTGTGTGTTGATATGTTAGGATTTGAAAATGTGATTATAATGAAAACTAGCAAGTCTAATATTGTAAGAAATCACATGTGCCCCAGACCCTTAATTTGGTTAGTTGCTCAAATGTGTGTTTAAAGTATTTAGTAGAAATGCCTTATTGTTGATAATCTATAAAGATGCTTGAAAGTGAAAGAAGTAAGTTGGAGGTATAAAATGTGGCCACCGTGCCAAGAATGAAAGTTATACTTGTGGCCAATGGTGCAAATTAAATGAAATGATGTGAGAAAGGTTAAGAAATGAGCCTTGATTCGACTGTTCCAAATTTACACTGAAAATAGATTTTCCTAACAACTTATGTACTCAAGTTGTGCCCAAGTGTGGTTGTTTCAAGTAATGCTATGCTTTATAAGTATTTCCAACATGTTTTGAGCTCTTATATATTCATGAGTTGAAGTTGTGTATTGCCCTTTTGGGAAAATGTATTTCAAGAATAAATGATGTGTTACTCATTTGTCATTTTAACTTGTGCTTCGATTGCCGATCATTTTACTCCATTTCTTGGAAAGAAATCATTTGTGTTTAAAGTCTTCATCACTAATGAACCTAAAGTTGTGATTTCAGAGTATTCGTTTTGTTGATATTTGTGATGATGATCCATGAAAAGAAAGAAATTAAAGTGTGGAATATGAGATGCGACCACTGTGCCAAGAATGAAAAATCATACGTATGGCCAATAGAGCCAAGGAAATAATGATGTTGTGAATGGTTGAAAGTACTAACGAAGCTATATATACATTGTAGAAGGTTGAAAGGTGAATATAAAATATATTTTTACTTTTGTTTCCCTTGTGTGCAAAACAAAGTGTTTTTGGGAGTATCATTAGCAAACCGATGAAGGGTGGATCGTAAGGCCCGCACCTGAAACTACACGTGCCGGTGTAGGAGTGGATTATGATTATTCCCCTTATGTGGGTTGAGATTGAAATATTGATGTGATTGTGATTATTCCCCTTAATTGGGATGAGATTGTTGATAGCCCTGGAGTTAATGTCGACTCACATGACATATATGGGGAGATGACCTAGCGGGTCAAATGGTGATCGGACGCCATGTTATGCACATGGCGGTACTACTCTTGGTAACACCTTTCTTCGGCACCACATGTCAAACCACATTATTCGCGGGGAGATGGCCTAGCCGATCGGGCGTGATCGGACTCCGTGCTAAAACTGCTGTGGTATATCGGTGCTAATGATCTTCCAATGAAAAATATATATATTGTTTTCGTATTTTGAAAGTTTTTATGTTTTAACTGGGCATTTGGATATTGTTAATTGTAACTTGCGATTTTTGTGATTTTCCGTTTCTTATATTGGCATTCTATTTTGAAAGAGGACATTTAGCTTTACCTACTAGTACTATTCCATATATACTAATGTCCCTTTTGTCGGGGGCGCTGCATCTTCAATGGATGCAGGTGGATTTGTCAGCGGCCAATTTTGATCCTCGTTAGCAGTTACTCTTTATTCAGCAGATTTTGGTGAGCCCTAATCTATTCCGGGCTTCATGTCATTTGACGTTACACTTTATGTCTTGAGGTATAGCCGGGGCCTTGTCGCCGGCACTTCTATTCTTCTCTTCTGTTGTACTTAGAGGCTCCGTAGACAAGTTGTGGGTGGTGTATGATGTTGGGAGTTAAACTAGTAAGTGTTGATATTTAGGCAAACATGTTTTCATCATATCAGTAAACTTGACTATCCTCATGTCTTTCACCTGTACTGGTTCTTATATTGTTAACGGGAAAGGTTGGGTAGAAGGCATCTAATAGGCTTTCTTAACCGGGATATCTCGGTTGAGCGTCGGTCGGACTCCCCGAGGTCAGGCCGTGACATGCGTCACATGGATTTGGAGGTCAAAGAGGGTGATTGGGTATTCTTGAAGGTTTCCCCCATAAAGGGTACAACGCAGTTTGGTAAGAAAGGGAAATTGAGCCCGAGGTATGTCGGATCGCACAAAATCATTAAGAGAATTGGTAGGTCGTTTACAAGCCTGAACTACATCCAAAGATGTCTTTGGTGCACCTGGTGTTTTATGTATCCATATTGAAGAAGGTGGTTGGAGATCCGTCGCCCATCGTTCCGATCGAGACTATTGAGATTAATGAGGAATTGACTTATGAGGAGATTCCAGTGGCCGTTCTTGATAGCCAAGTACGTAAGCTGAGAAATAAAGAAATTGCTTACGTGAAAGTACTATGGCGGAACCAGCAGGTTGAGGAGGTCACCGAGGAGGCCGAGAATGAAATAAAGAAGAAGTACCCTCATTTGTTTGAATATTTATGTATTTAGGTAGCTGTGTTCTATGAAACATTAGGAGTCCACCTTCTATGAATTATGTTTCTCCTGTACAACTTATGTTATGGATAGTCCTTCTTGGTAATATGATATTTATGTCATTGCGGCCGATGTTATTTCCATGTTGTATTACATTGTTGTGATATTGTTATGCTGTTAGGACTGGTTCTGGGATTCTCTGACAGGTGGATAGGCCCAGTTATAAGGGAAGCCCTGCAAAAAATTCTGGAAATTTAGAGAATTAGTCAAAATTTGGGATTGTTGGTGTGTGATATAGCAGCTGAGTCACATTGGATGCTAATGGTGAATTTTGACCCTCATTCGAGGATGAATTATCTTAAGCGGAGGAGGATGTAAGGCCCCGTGAATACCGTGAATTTTTACCTAAAACCTGGGGTTTCGTGGTGCCAAGGTGAACTTATATGTTGATGATTGTAGAGAGCGTTGGGTAGTTGAAGAAAATATTAGGCAGAGCATGGCGTTTCTGCGGTTCATTCTGCGATCGCATAACTGATCTGCGAACCGTAGATTTTCCGCAGAATGAAGCAAAAACTTGAGCTAATTTTAGGACCATTATGCGGCCGCATAATCGTTTCGCGGGCTACACATTCGTCGCAAAGGTCAGCATAAGAAATTTTGGAAGGAGGTTCAGCCGTCCTTTCTACGTCGAAGCATGAGACAGTAATGTCATGTTCTGGCGGACCATTATGCTGTCCATTTTGAGGACCGCAGAAGTGTTATGCGGTCGCATATGCGATCGCAGAATCACATCGGGGCTTCATTTATTCTAATTTTTTGACCCAACCCTATTTTGATATATAGTCGTTGAAGACCATTTGTAAGGTAAAAACCTGATATTGTGAGAGTGGGGAAGTTCTCTAGAGTGAAAGGGGTCTCCTAAACTAATTGTTTACCAATCCTTGCTCAAGTCGTGAAAAATTCACAAGTAAACGTCACAAGGTCTTCATCCAAGAGGTAAGGTTCCATACCCTAGTCTTCAATTTCGAGTTTGGGGTAGAAGATTGATAATGGTTACTGTAATTCTTAGGTGTGGGGGTGTTATCTATGCATTTATGTACCAACAAAGTTGTAGGAATGTTGTTGAGCTAACAAGGGTAGATATTGGGTTGGGGATGAAGGAATCCACCATAGGAGGACCTTGAAACCTTAATACACACCTAGTGTTTGATAAAATGCTCAAATGAGCTGGAACTATGAAAGTGGCTAAGGTTTGTGTTCAATATTCCTAATTAGTGTTCAATATTGCTATATCTCTAAATAGATCAAAGTGGTTAAGGTTTCCGGAACATTGTAGTTAGCTAAGGGAAGCTCAAGGTGAGGTATCTTGACTAAACTCCTCTTTTAGAATTAAATCCCACAATGTCCTTGTAAGTCACGAGTTGCTGATTATAAATTGATTATTCCAAATAAGCCTTGTGTCAACCGATATATGTGTTCAATATGTATTTCAAATGCTCTTTGTTGCGTTGTGTTACCAGTTGTTCAAAGTATGGGTTGTATATCTAAATATTATAACTTCAAGTCATGATTCAAATGAAAGCTATTATGTTGAATTGTGTATGAAATCTCAGTGTGCTTAAGACTCTTACTTGCTCACATGTGTACTTAAAGTCTTGAATAGAAATGTTTTGTCGTCAATAATCCGTGATAATGTTGAAAGTTAAAGAGGTGAGAATGAAATGTGAAATATGGCCAGCGTGCCAAGTATGATATTATGTTTGGGGCCACTAGTGCCAAGGAAACAAAGAAACGTGTAAAGGATGTCGAAATGAGTTGTAAACCCTTTTAATAATGAACACTTTGGGAATATCGTTAGTCACCGAGGAAGGGTAGGTGAAAATACCTAACCCCGAAACTACACATGCCGATATAGGAATAGATTGTAATTATTCCCCTTTATTAGGATGAGATGATTGCTAAATAATGGGTGACGTCGATCCACACTACATTGTATTTAGACGGCCTAGCCGGTCGGGTCATGATTGTACACCATGCTACACACGTGGTGGTGATAGTGCATGAAATTGTGATTTGGATAATGATTGAAACTATAACAGTGATTGTGAATGTGGTTGATGTCTCCGGGTGAGACGGCCTAGCCGATCGGGCCGTGATCGGACTCCGTGCTAAAATCACGGTTGTATATGAATGCTACGATCTCCCAACCGAAAATAATGGAAATTTACTTGAAAACCTATCTTGCTCCTAACTTGATGTTTTAGTATTGATTGAGGCTTCTATTAATTTTATGATTGTTCTTCATGTATTGTTACCTGTTCTAATGAGAGGGTGTTTTGTCATACATACTAGTACTATTCCATATATACTAACATCCCTTTTGTCGGGGGTGCTACATCTTTAATGGATTCAGGTGGTTCTGCAACAGGTGGTATAGATCAGTGATAGCAACACACCCTCTTCCCAGCAGATTTGGTGAGCCCCGCTTCAACTCGGGGTCTTCCAACTTTTGTTCCCCGTGTATTGTGTTTGAGGTACAGACGGGGCCTTGTTGCTGGCATTATCATAGAATTCTTTTGTATCCATTAGAGGCTCCGTAGACATAGTGTGGGTTGTATATATATATAGGCATTGGGAAAATCAAACTAGTCTTGGTGTATTGGAATCACTTGTTTAACTTCATTTATTAAAGTGTATGTGTTTTGAAACTTTAAAATGAAGCAACTAATGGTAATGGAATTAGTAATGTTCATGAATCCTCTTGGTGTTAATTAATCAAATTTATCTTCTACCTGACTTATGTGTAATTCGGGTAGAAGGCAATCTAGCAGGCTTGCTCGGCCGGGTTATCTCGGTTGAGCGTTGTTCGCGTTCCCCGATGTCGAGGCGTGACAAACTTGGTATCAGAGCCTATGGTTCTAAAGTGTCCTAGGATGTATTAGAGCCTTGTCTAGTAGAGTCCTTCTTATCGGTGTGTTGTTGAACACATCTATAATTAGGAGGCTACTTGGGCATTTAGGAATAACACCCTTTCTTGATGTTCTAGACCGTGCGATAAAGCTGATTATAAGGATGTTCCTCCTCTAACTCGTGCATTGCTCTAAGTTTTAGTACATTGTGCCTAGGAATAAAGCAAGAACTGGCCAAGGAGCCAATGCCACCCTAGGAGTGGTAGTTGATTCTTTACTTCATGATGCGGGTGAGCGCCCGAGGAGTGAGGATATTTCCCCAACTACTACCCTGCCTGATTCTACCACTCATGATCATACTGCACTTGTCCCTACACCTACTGACGGTGCAACGATCCCTCCAATTGATAATCCAGTTCCACCTCTAGCCCCAGCTTCGGTCCCAGTGTTTGTGATTTGGATCTTAGGGGAGACATACATATGTTGGCTAAGATAGTGGCTTCCCATGCCCAGAGATCAAATGTTGCACCCATTTCTTCTAGTCAGCGAGGGGATTTCGCTAGTTCTAGGATGAATAGGTTTCTCCAGTTGGATCCTCCAGTGTTCACAGGTACTGATCCTAAGGAGAACCCCAGGACTTTATTGATGAGATGAACAAGACCCTCCAAGTTATGCGTGCTACTGAGACAAAGGGAGTGGAGTTGGCCTCCTACTGCCTGAAATGGGTGGCCTATTTTTGGTTTGAGATTTGGGAGGACTCCCGTGAGGAGGGGATCCCTCCGGCGAGATGGAGTGAGTTTGCCGATGCCTTCATCAATCATTTATTGTCTGTAGAGACTAAGGCAGCCCGTGGCATCGAGTTTGAAAGTCTGAAACAAGGTAGCATAAATGTGTGGGAGTATCATATGAGGTTGGTGCACCTATCCAAGTATGCTATATACATGTTGCACATTATGGAGGCTAGAGTGCGCAGGTTTGTACAGGGCCTTATGGAGGCCGCTACAGTTGCCTTGAATTATGATATGAATTACATGTTACCCACTATGGAGGGAGAGGGTAGCAGCAAGGCTCGGTCCGTGGGCAACTTTGGTGGTTTTATTGGTGGTGGTGATGGTAGGTCACCGTTCGGGGGAGGGCCAACAGGGCCATCCCAGCATTCAGTCAGTGCGCCGCCATCAGGGCCCCGTTAGCAGCAGTGTAGTTGTTTAAGGCCCGGTCAGGGCAACAGGGGATCCTACCAGCAGAGGAGGGCCCCATGCCCTAGGTGCAGGAAGTTGCACCTAGGAGACTGCTACATGGACCTACCCATATGCTACGGGTGTAGACTAATGGGTCACATCCAGAGAGATTGCCGTTAGTCTTGCCAGGGTGCGGGCAGGGGAATGGCACAACCATCCAGTTCTGTAGCTAGTATATCCACAACACCTCCTCCAGCTCGAGGCACTCTAGTATCCGCAGGGAGTGGTGCAGCTAAGGGTGCTACACAAAGTTTGGGAGGACCCAACTGTTTCTATGATATGAGTGGTCGCTAGAGTGCAGAGGCTTCTCCAGATGTTGTCACAGGTATATTGATTGTTCAATCGCATGATATATGTGCTCTTATTGATCCCAGTTCCACTTTGTCATATGTCACTCCTTATGTTGTTATGGAATTTGGGATAGAACCGGAACATCTTCATGAGTCGTTCTCTGTATCTACTCCGGTTGGTGAGTCCATTATGGTCGCATGGGTTTATAGGGACTGTGTTGTCATGGTGCGTGGCCAGGACACCATGGCTGATCTCACTGAATTGGGGATGCTTGATTTTGATATAATCATGGGGATCGACTGGCTTTATTCATGTTTTGCTAAGCTTGATGATCGAACCAGAACCGTTAGATTTGAATTTTCAAATGAGCCAGTTATTGAATGTAAGGGGGATGATGTGGTGCCGAAGGGTAGGTTTACTTCTTACCTTAAGGCCACCAAGATGATCAACAAGGGGTGTATTTACCATTTGGTTTGGGTTACGGACACCGATTTTGAGGCACCTTATAAGGCCCTATAAAATGTTTCCGAAAAACCCGAGTTTCATGATGCCAAGGTAGGCGTATAGGTTAATAATAGTAGAAGTTCGGACGTTTTGGATTGAACATTATGCTAGGAGTTGAAGAAAATTGTTGGGCAGAAGTATGCACTTCTGCGGCCCATTCTGCGGCCGCAGAACCACTCTGTGGACCTCAGACTGGTCGCATAGTGGGGAAGGTTTCTGGGGCATGTTGATGCCCAATTTCGCAGCCATTATGCGACCGCATAACCATTTTGCGAGCCACATTCTTGTCGCATCTCCCGGTTTGGGATATTTCGGAAGAAGATTCTGCGGTGCACTATACGACCGCTGAACCATTTTGCGGTGCATTATGCGACGGCAGAACTGGTCTGCGGGCCGCATAGTGACCGCAGACTTGATCAGTTCTTTTCCAGTTCTAGCCCCCCATTTTCGCGGTCATTATGCGGTCACATAACCATTATGCGGTTGCATATGCGACCACAGAACCCATTCCGAAGCTTCATTTTTGGGGTTTTTAAACCCGACCCTATTTCGTTAAAACACATCCCATGGACCATTTGATCAATTTTTCTGATATTTTTAAAGTGAGAGAGGGTCCTAGAGGGAGAAGTGATCTTCATCACATTGCTCTTCAATTCTCACTTAAAATCTTGAAGACTATCAACAGAGGCACCTAGGTCTTCTTCCTAAGAGGTAAGATTCTATCACCCAAACTCATAATTTCAAAATGTAACTAGAATGGGCTATTATTAAGGTATTTCATGGGGATGAGAGTGCTTACCTTGTATGCATGTATCCGTATAGTATGTGGGGAGATTGTGAGATAACAATGACAGAGAATGGGTTGGGGAAGGATGGAATCCTCCACAAAAAGGGACTTAAGGCATTGATGCACACCTAGTGCTTGATAATATGCTCAAATGAGCTAAAACCATGTTCATCTTCCTAATTTTTATTCAATTTTGTTATTTTGCTAAAATAGATTGAAGTGGCTAATATTCTGGAACATCTTAGAGTTTTAAGGAGCTCAATTGAGGTATGTTGGCTAAACCACCTTCTTCTTAGAATCGAACCCCATGGTGATCATGTAATTGGAGTAAGCCTTTGATCATTATAGACTTGGCGATTTCTAACGTGCTTGTGTTGAAGGATGTAAGTTCAATATTTATTCTAAATGCTTCATCATCTTATCTTGTCACTGAGGATGTGTTCAAAAATGTGGAATATGAGTTAGAAATGTTAAGACTTCATGTCAAGATTGAAATAAAGGTTGTTATGTCAAATTGTATGAAAAGCCTCTATGTGCCTAAGATTCCCAAATTGCTCATATGTGAATTTAATGTCTTGAATGGGAAGCCTTATTATTGTTGATAATGATAATGATATTGAATGTGGAAAAAGGGGTCTGGAACTATGAATTACGGCCAAGTGCCAAGCAGGACTTTGTAATCGTAATCACTAGTTTCAATGAATCGAAAGTATATGAATGAAGTACGATGTGAGATGATTGATTGAAAAAGGTAATGTCTCAAATGAGATTGCCTAGCCGGTCAGGCCGATATCGGACTCCGTGTAAGAACACGGTGGTATTGTGGATGAAATTGTGAAAACGGTTGATATCTCAAATGAGATGGCCTAGCCGATTGGGCTGTAATCGGACACCATGCCGCACACATGGTGGTACTGTGCTGGAAAGTTATAATGAAATTGTGGTAATGTTTCAGATGAGGCGGCCTAGCCGATCGGGCCGAGATCGGACTCCGTGTAGGAATACGGAGGTATTGTGAATTGTGGAATATCGGTACTAAAGGTCACCTAACCTAGTAATATGGAAATTTTCTTGAAAATGTATATGATTCTTAACTTGTTGTTTTACTATTATTTGAAGCCCTTATTGAATTCTTGACAGTTCCTCATGTATTATTATTCATTCTATTGATTTGGTGTTTAGCTATACATACTAGTGTTATTCGACGGTACTAACATCCCTTTTGCTGGGGGCACTGCATCTTTAAATGGATGCAGGTGGTTACATAGCAGACAGTGCGGATCACAGATAGTGTTGCATCCTCTACTCAGCGGACTCGGTGAGCCCCATTTTATTCTGGGGTCATGTATTGTACCTTTTGTTTATATTAGGGTCACTTTTTGAGGTATAGCCGGGGCCCTGTTGTCGGTTCCACCTTTACTCTCTTTTGTATCTTTAGAGGCTCCGTAGACCCTATGTGGTGTTGGGAATGTTAAACAAATTATGTTGTGTTTGATGACTTGTTCCACTTGAACTATAAGAAATGTGTATTTTGAGACTTAACGGCGCATTGACTAATGAAATGATTTATAAATGTATGAATGATATTCCTACTTATAATTAATGAAATCACGTCTTTTCTTGATCATGGGTTAATTGGGTAGAAAGTATCTAACATGCTTGCTCGGCCGGGTTCACTCGGTTGAGCGCCGGTCGTGCTTCCCGAGGATGGGGCGTGACAAACCTGCACTTGAATCCGTGCCTTTTGTGAATGAAGTTTTGGAGGTCTTTCCGCATGAGCTCCCTAGGATCCGACCAGACAGAGAGATTGATTTTGAAATTCATGTGATGTCGGGCATGCAGCCTACATCTATTCTACCCTACATAATGGCACCATGGGAATTGAAGGGGCTAAAGGAACAATTGAAGGATTTGATAGAGAAGGGCTTCATCCGACCGAGTGTGTTGCCTTGGGATGCACCGGTCCTCTCTGTAAGGAAGAAAGATGGTTCACTGAGGATGTGTATTGGCTATCGACAGCTCGACAAGGTTACGATCAAGAATAAGTACCCACTGCCAAGGATAGATGACTTGTTTGATTAATTGTAGGGTACTAAGTATTTCTCCAAGATTGATTTAAGATCTGATTCCGGGGGATGTTTCGTAATGAATTGAGACAATTAATCTCAAGGTTGAAAGCTTAAGTTGAAAAGGTGGATCAGATGTTGACTTATGTATAAATGGCTCCAGAATAGAGTTTTGATGGGTTTGATAGCTCTGTTAGATTATTTTGGACTTAGGAGTGTGTCCGGATAGTGATTTGTAGGTCCGTAGTTTATTTTGGTTTGAAATGGCGAAAGTTGGAAAATTAAAAGTTTTGGAAATTGAGAAATTTGACAAAGAGTTGACTTTATGGTTACCAGGCCCGCATTTTGGTTCTGGAAGTTAGAATAGGTCCTTTGTGTAATTTATGACACGTGCAAACTTTGAGGTCAATTGAGATTGATTTGATAGGTTTCAGCATCGAATGAAAAAGTTAGGAGTTGATAAGTTCATTAGGCTTGAATTGGGGGTGTGATTCTTGTTTTTGATGTTGTTTGATGTCATTTGAAGCCTCGACTATGTATGTATGATATTTTAGGACTTGTTGGTATGTTTGGTTGAAGCCTTGGGGGCCTCGGGTGGTTTTCGGATGGTTAATAGAGTGAAATGGGACTTTGAAGATTGTTGAAGCCTGCTGGTGTTGTGTGTTCTAGTTTCCTTCTATGCGATCACGTGGATAGGTCTGCGATCACAAAGGGTTGTTGGTTAATCATGGGAAATTGTTTCTATGTGATTGCAAGGTGAGATCTGCGATCACGTAGCTCGACCAGTTAATGTATCGCAAAGGCATGGGCATATTCGCGTTCGCTAGGAGGAAATAAGGCAGGAGCTGATCACACGCTTTGTTCTTCGCAATCGCATGAAGAGGGTCGCGATCGCATAGGTCTGAGAAGTCAATGCTTCACGTTCGAATGGAGCTTTTCGCGTTCGTGTAGAGTTAATTCTGGGGCAGCTTAGTTTTGTGCTTCGCAATCACGATTGACGGGCATCTGGGCAGAATTTAAAGTCCAAAAAATGAGGGTTTGAGTTTATTTCACAATTTGATTTTGGGAGCTCATATTAAGGCGATTCTTGGAGTAATGTTTAAGAGTGTGAATGGGGTAAGTGATTCTAACTTGTTTTTCGTTAAATTATATGAATATTTCCTTGATTTCATCATTTAATTAGTGATTTGGGTTGACAATTTTGAGAAAGAATGGAGAAAACTTCTTAGCATGAGATTTGGGGATTTGAGCGAGATTTTGGTATCGGATTTGAGTAATTATGATATTGTTGGACTCGTGGTTGAATGGGTGTTTGGATTTTGTAACTTTCATCGGATTCCGAAACGTGGGTCCGGGGGTTAACTTTTGAGTTGACTTTTTGATATTTGATTAAGAGCTTAGCATTTTTATGTGGAATCAATTCCTATAGCTTGAATTGATTGTATCAAATTGTTCGTGGCTAGATTCGAGGAATTCGGAGGCCGATTTGCGAGGCAAGGACTTGTTGGAGTAGAGATTCGCATGGTTGGAGGTAAGTAACACTCACGATGGGATCGGGTTGCACGCCACAACAGGAGCATCGCAGCGGAATTTATTATCGCTTGGGCTGGATTGCCCCTCTGGAGTCTGCATATCTACAGTGAGCGTAGTTGCTATTGATTCATGATGGGATCGGGCTGCATACCGCAGTGGGTACCGTAGAGTGCTGACTGATTGAGTGTGATGAGTGAGAATTGAGACAGTCAAGTTGAGTAATCTGAGAGTGTGAGTACGCGAGGATTCCAGTTTGTTGCATCACATACGATATGCATATTGGCATATAGATATAGAGATGTCATATTCCTCATATCATTTAGACTTGACACATTTTATCTGTTTTATGTTTAACTATTAAACCTGGAAGCATGTCTACATTCTTGTACGGGTACCTGTAGATTATGAGTTTCTCTGATATATAATTGTCATATGTTTTGTAAATTTCCGTACTATTAAATTATGTATTTGGACTGTATTGTTCGGACTCGTCACTGCTTTCAGTCCAAAGTTTAGACTTGTTATTTAATGGGTTGGTTGTACTCACACTACACCCTGCACTTCATGTGTAGATCCAGGTGTTTCCGGGCACGGTAGCTATTGATTTTGGAGTTTCAGCCGTTCAGAGATTTTTGAGGTAGCTGCCTTGGCGTCCGCAGACCTTGACTCTCCTCCATTGTCTCTGTTTTATTTATTGTGTTCTACATTCTTAGACAGTGTATCAGACTATGCTATTGCATAGATGCTCATGTACTCAGTGACACCCGGGTTTTGGATAATTCTGTATTGAGCTGTGACATTTTCATCAAGTTTTTAAGAGACTTTTAGTTAAGCTTATTTTAGTATATTTTAAATTTCAAGATGTTGGTATGTGTGAGTTGTCGGCTTTCCTAGAATCATGATAGGCGCCATCACGACACTTGGGATTTTGGGTGGTGACAAGTTTGTATCAGAGCTTTAGTTACATAGGTCTCATGAGTCATGAGTAAGTTTAGTAGAGTCTTGTAGATCGGTACGGAGACGTCTGTACTTATCTTCGGGAGGTTGCCGAACCATTAGGAAAACATCACATTCTTGTATTCTTGTCGTGCGAATTTGTTGATTCCGGGAACTAAATTTCTGCTATTCTATTCTCTCATAGATGGTACGAACACGTGCTACCGGCTTAGGCAGACGGCCACCAGTACCACTACCTAGGGCCACGAGAGGATAAGGATGAGGTGCAGCTCGTACAGCAGCTAAAGCAACACCTGTAGACATACTATTTGCTCCAGCTCATGAGCATGTTCCATATGTGGTTGAGCCGGTAGGACCAGCTCACGCACCAGCTGTGCCTATTGTGATTTCACGTCTTTAGGAGGCTTTGGCCCATATATTGATTGTTTGCACTAGCCTTGCTCAGGCGGTTTCTGTTCAGGCCGCGCCAGCCACTTCTCTGGCTAAGGGAGGTACTCAGACTCCTGTCGTCCATACTCTAGAGCAGGTAGTGCATGGACTTCAGACACTGGAGGTACTACCAGCCCAGCCGGTTACAGTTGCTCAGGCCCAGGTTGCTCCTGTTATGAGTGATCAGGAGCAAAAGAGACTAGAGAGATTTGGGAGACTACAACCTCTATCATTCAGTGGGGCTGAGTTAGAGGATGCTCAAGACTTCATAGATAGGTGCTAGCGAATTGTTTGCACGGTGGGTATTCTGAAGACTAATGGAATTTCCTTTACTACTTTTCAGCTATTAGGGGCTGCCTTAAGATGGTGGGAGGCTTATAAGTGGAGAAGGCCAGTCAATGCTGCACCACTTTCATGGCATGCATTCTCTGTTCTCTTCTTGGAGAAGTTTATGCCAGAGACCTGCATGGAGGAGTTGCTTAGGCAATTCGAGCAGCTATGCTAGCAGGGCATGTCTGTGACCCATTATGAGATGAGGTTTTCATAGTTGGCTTGTCACGTGGTTTGGTTGGTTTCCACTAAGAGGGAGAGGATTAGGAGGTTCATTGATGGCCTCAACTATCAATTGCATTTTGTTATGACCCGGGAGAGTGTATCAGGTCCTAGGTTCGACGAGGTGGTTGATGTCTTTTAGGCTGACAAATGCCCCAGCTACATTCATGCATCTGATGAACGTTGTATTTCAGCCTTATCTTGACTCATTTGTCATAGTATTCATTGATGATATCCTGGTTTACTCGCGTAGCCAGGAGGAGCATGCACAACATTTGAGGATTGTACTACAGAGGTTGATGGAGGAGACGTTTTATGCCAATTTCTCCAAGTGTGAGTTTTGGCTTAGTTCGGTGGCATTCTTGGGGCACGTGGTGTCCAGTGAGGGGATTAATGTGGATCCAAATAATATAGAGGTGGTTAAGAGTTGGCCCATACCGTCTTCAGCTACTAAGATTTGGAGTTTTCTCGGCTTGGCCAGTTATTATCATAGCTTCATTGAGGGTTTTTCGTCTATTACAGTGCCTTTGATCAAATTGACCTAGATATGTGTGAAGAGAGCTTTCAAAAGCTCAAGACTACCTTCACCATAGCTCCAGTTCTAGTTTTTCCTTCAGCGTCAGGCTCTTATACAGTGTATTGTGATGCTTCTCAGATTGGTATTGTGTGATTCTTGATGCAAGAGGGTAGAGTGATTTCTTATGCTTCACCTCAATTGAAGCCCCATGAGAAGAACTACCATGTTCATGATTTGGAGTTGGCAGGCATCGTTCATGCGTTTAAGATTTGGAGGCATTATCTCAACGGTGTGTCTTGTGAGGCATTTTCCGATCATCGAAGTCTTAAATACTTGTTCAAATAGAAGGATTTAATTTTGAGGCAGCGGAGATGGTTGGAACCGCTAAAGGACTATGATATTACCATTGTGTGTCATCCCAAGAAGGCCAATGTGGTGGCCGATGCCTTGAATTAGAAAGGCGATGAGTATGGGTAGCCTTCCATTTATTCCTGTTTGGGAGAGACCGCTTGCAACTAATGTTTAGGCCTTGGCCAACCAGTTTATGAGATTAGATGTTTCGGAGCCCAGTCGGGTTCTAGCTTGTGTGGTTTCTCGGTCTTCCTTGTATGATCGTATCAGAGAGCGCCAATATGATGATCCCCATTTGCTTGTCCTTAAGGAAATGATTTAGCATAGTGATGCCAAGGAGGTTACAATTGGTGATGATGGGGTATTGAGGATGCAGGGTTAGATTTGTGTGCCTAATATAGATGGGTTACGTGAGTTGATTCTTAAGGAGGCCCACAGTTTGCGGTATTCCATTCATCCGGGTGCCGCGAAGATGTACCAGGACTTGAGGCAACACTATTGGTGGAGGAGGATGAAGAAGGATATAGTGGGGTTTGTTGCTCAGTGCCTAAACTGTCAGCAGGTGAAGTACGAGCATCAGAGACCGGGCAGATTGCTTCAGTGTCTTGAGATTCCGGTATGGAAATGAGAGCGTATCACCATGAATTTTGTAGTTGGACTCCCATGGACATTGAGGAAGTTTGATTCTATTTGGGTTATTGTGGACCGGTTGACCAAGTCCGCTCATTTCATTCAAGTTGGGACTACTTATTCTTCGGAGCAGTTGGCTAAGATCTACATCCGCGAGATCGTTCGCCTTCACGGTGTGACGATGTCCATCATTTCAGATCGGGGCACGCAGTTTTGGAGTGCAGTGCAATGAGAGTTAGGCACCCAGTTTGAGTTGACTACAACATTCCACCCACAAATAAACGGACAGTCCGAGCGCACTATTCATATATTGGAGGATATGCTACACACTTGTGTCATAGATTTTGGGGGTTCTTGGGATCAGTTTCTGCCGCTCGTAGAGTTGCCTACAACAATAACTACTAATCGAGCATTTAGATGGATCAACAATGACGAGGAACGAGGTGCCTATGTTCTTGAATGTGTTGTGCCAAAAAGCAAGAATTACATTTCTCAACTAAAGATTAAGAGGTTTAGAGTAAAAATTTTATTGCTTGGCCTGGTTTTCTTTCTAGCCCCACCGAAGGAGCATAGCCACAAACTGGATGCCCTGTTAGGGGTACAATTCATAAGTTCGAGGTGGAGGAAAAAGTGCTTCAAGTCTTGCCGCGACGTTAAATCAGGCGCTTGTTGGGAGGCAACCCAGCTTTGCCGCGTTATTTTATTTTTATTTTGATCTTATTATTGTTGTAGTGTCTATTTTAGGATTATAAGCGTAGGAACAAAGCCATTGGAAGAGTGTAAAAGTGAGCTAGATGGTGAGAATTAAGTATGGGGTGCCCACACAAAGGACCATGCATGGGAGAAGTCTGAGTACCCCGTGAGTCGCTATTGCTTCGGCCATTGTCCTTTTAGGGAGTTTTTTGTCCACCCTCGTTATTATTTTACTTTATTTGTGTATTGGGGATACTGCACTCCTTTAAGTGTGAGGTGAGAGAATTTCTCTAGATAATTAGTAGTAGTATGTTAGTAAAAATGTTAACTTCTTATTTTGATTTTAGCTTCTTATTTTTGTTTTCGTAGTTGTGTAGTATTTTAGTAGCTCTTAATTTTTTTTAATAAGAAAAATAGAAAAACAAATCGGAAAAAAGGGTAGAAAAATTGGATTTTTCCCGACGATGGATCTCCTAGACAGTTTTCTTGAGGGATTAAAGTCTAAACAAAAATCCAAAAGTATGTCTTTTAGCTTTCTTTAGGTAGTAATAATCCCCTGTGGTTTTTCCTTGTGCCTCAGTTCTTTTTCATGGGATGTAGTTTGAACCGGGTAGTAGTTTTTCCTTTTAAGTTTTTTATTTTTAGAGTAGATTAGAAATTAGGGAATAAATAGAGGAAGAAAGATGAGATTCCTAGGTGCCCATGACTTGTTTAATAGTAGCATATTTAGGCTTTGGCATGTGTAGTATCTTCCCTATGTGCTAAAAGTGCTTATGATGCCTTGGTTATTTGGATAGCATGTTTTGTGATGCCTATGTCTCATTTTCTTGACTTATGTTCACTTTGTGTTTAATGCTTAACATCTCGTGGCTCCGTTAATACTTGTATTAGTTTGAGAGTCGGAATGAAACCGTACTTAGTGAGTCATGTGCCATGTGTGGTGAGATTTTTGTATAGTCCACGTTATTATGCTTGTGTCTAGAACTTGCCTGGTATGCGAGTTGAAGCGAACTTTTAGGTGATACTCGGTTTGAAAAATGATTTTAGGCTATCTTCGTTCTTTTTTAGTTTAATGCTTATCACAAATAATATATATCCCTATTTAACAATTTTGAGCTTATAGACTTTCATTTGGCACCCACATTACAAGCCTAAACCTCTTTTGTTCTAAATTGACATTGTTTTGATCCTTTTACCTCTTAAAGCACTTTAATTGTGAGATGAGCGCTAAAAGGAGTAAGAAGTGACTAAGTGTGGGGTGGCTTTTGAGTGGAACCAGTGAAAGGAAGAAAGGTGCACTTGTTTTGTAAAAGAATACACCACTAGTGAAAATTGCAAAAGAGAAAAAGAAAAAAAATAGATGAATAAATTGATATTTTGTTCTTGCTAGTGGGAATGAATTAAAGTAGTGCTTAAAGAAAGAGGGAACATTGTTAGGGATGATTTTAGTTGTGAAATCAAAATTGTGATTCAAGAATTTGTGCTTACATTTGATTATGTGATGTGTTAAAGTGCATAGGAAGGTTAGCCACTATTCCTAAATATATCCTTCCCGTCCCTTAGCCCACATTACAGCCATGAAAAAGTCCTAATTATTTTTAGATCGAGTGAGCCTACATTAGTAGAGATTTACTTTAAGGGAAAGCCTATGGTGTCAATTGCATGCATGTGACTTCTTTTGTGAGAGTGAGAGATTTTCTTTGATATATATGAGTCCTTAAAATATATTTGAGAATTTGATTTGAATGTATCGATTCAACTTACTCTCTTGTTTTTGTTGTGAGGGCACATGGTTTCATGAGGGATAGGTAACGTTATTAGACTTCTCTCTATGATTTTAGGTGTTCAAGCCATGAGTGCATTGTGATATTGAGTTGGTTTTTTTAGGTTAGGATTGTTATGAGCATGTTGTCTTTGTTGTGAATATTAGTGAAGTATGGCATAAGAAAAAGGAAGTGTATGTGATTGCACATGCTAAAGTTTAATTGTTGCTATAAACCATGGTCATTGGTGTAGTGTGCCTCAATTGTATAAAAACAAAGTGCTCACGGATAGTGTAAGGCATTGATTGACTCAAGGACGAGCAATGTTTAAGTGTGGGGTAGTAATGTTTGGCTATAATTCCATATTTTTAGTGCATTACGTACCTTACATTTAGGTGCTTTCATACTAAATTATACTATATTTGTGCTTAATTTAGCTTATTTTATGTGTAGGTATGTTAAAGATGAAATTGGGAGCAAAGTAGAAATTTTATGTGTATTTTATACACTACAAAAATGGAGTTATGATTATTTAATTAGTGGATATATTAAGGTTTAACTTTGTGTGGGAAGACAAAAGAGACAAGTCACAAAAAGAAGACAAAAAGAACAATTGGAAAGGAAAATAAAACAAAAACATGACTTGAAGAATTGGAACAACTCAAAAGCAAAGGGAAGGAATTAGAAATGTTAGGCAACAGAATGAGGCAAAGAAGAAGAAGTCGGGCGAAGCGAGCTATTTAGCTCGCGTTAGATCAAGTGACGCAAGGGAATTTTTGCGCGACAGAGCTTGCGACGTCAGTGTTGTAGCTAGGTGAAGCTCGCGTTTTGCCTCGCGCCGCGAGGCCTATAGCGAGGCATTTTGTGTTTTTAAAGCCTATTCTTTCTCCTTTTTTTGTTTTGGACTTGGTTATTTCATTTGGGCTTTTTCCCTACACTAAATAGTCATTAAACACTATTTTTAGATGGGGGATGGACTTTGGACAAACTTGAGACACGGGTGGAGCACGGAGCCGCCGTGAAGGCCAGAATTTATCAGATTCCATCTTTCTTCCATCAAATTTAGTATTCTTTACATTTTCTTGATGATTTATTGTTTTGCTACCATGTCTATGTGGAGCTAAACTTCACGTTCTAGGGTTGTGGTTGTCATGAATATTGAAGTTTATTAATTATATTACCGTTAGTTCGAGTTATCATCTTTGGTGTTTCTCTAATTCTATGCATAATTGCTTAATTGTTTGGCCAGCAGTTGAGTTCTATTTACCATATATGCTATTCTTGGGAAAGCCGTGTTTAGATTAGAGTAGAATTGGAGAGAGCTTGTTTCTGAACCCGTGGCTCGGGGAAAGATTTCGCGGTTAGGATAGGAATATACCTAACAATCTCGCTTAGTTGAATACCGTATTATATTTATTCATGATAGATTCAAGACCATAGGAATATAGGGTTGATATATTATGGATAGACAGATAATATTGTGGGAACATGCTATTTATATAAACGATCCGGTCAACTAGCAATCATAGATAATTTGGATTAACATGTGTAATTACGAACTCAATAGAATTGATAAACCGACAACAACCCTGGAATATATATCTTCCTTGGTTACGTGTTTGAATTTCGCAATAGTAGTTGTAATAGAAAAGTTATACTTTTGATCATCTTGGACAGTAAGTTGATTTTAGTTTGCTTAGTTAATGGTTAATATAAGTCTCTGTGTGTTCGACATCCGACTTTCGAGTCACTTTATTACTTGACGGCCACGTATACTTGCGTGTACTTGGGGAACCAACACGGGTCCTGCTCCGGGTGTCACCCATGAATGGTGTTATGGGGTTCGGAAAGAAGGGCAAGCTGAGCCCAAGGTTTATCGACCCATTTGAGGTGTTGTGACATGTTTGGGAGGTTTCTTATGAGGTTTCCTTGCCTCCCAATCTAGTAGGAGTTCATCCAGTATTACATGTTTCTATGCTCTGAAAGTATCACGACGATCCGTCTCACGTGTTGGATTTTAGCTCAGTCCAGTTGGACAAGGATTTATCTTATGTTGAGGAGCAGGTGGCAATCTTGGATAGGCAAGTTCGGAAGTTGAGGTCGAAGAATATTGCTTCTGTAAAGGTTCAGTGGAGGGGTCAGCCGGCTGAAGAGGCGACTTGGAGACCGAGCAAGATATGTGCAGCAGTTATCCTCATCTTTTCACCACTTCAGGTATGTCTCTATAATCGTTCGTGGATGAATGTTTGTTTAAGAGAGGGAGGATGTAACGACCCGACCAGTCATTTTGAGAGTTGTAGCCCTGTTCCCCTTTCCTGCTCATTTTTGTGCTTCATTGTTGTTTTATGACATACCGTGTTAGTTGGTTCAGGTCCTGAGTGATTTCAGAGTGAATTGAGACACTTAGTCTGTTAAATGAAATCTTCAGCTGGAAAGTCGACCAGATGTCGACTTTTGTATAAACGACATCGAATTGGAATTTTGATGGTTCCGTTAGCTCCGTTGGGTTATTCTGGACTTAGGAGCGTGTCCGAATTGTGATTTGGAGGTCGGGAGTAGAATTAGGTTTGAAATGGCAAAAGCCGAATTTTTGGAAAGTTTGACCGGGGATTGACTTGTTTATATCGAGGTTGGATTCCGATTCCAAAAGTTACAGTAGGTTCGTGGGGTCATTAGTGACTTGTGTGCAAATTTTGAGGTCAATCGGACGTGATTTGATAGGTTTCGGCATCGTTTTTAGAATTTGGAAATTTCAAAGTTCTTTAGGCTTGAATCCGTGTGTAATTCGTGTTTTGATATTGTTTGAGATGATTTGAGGGTTCGACTTAGTTAGTATGATGTTTTGGGACTTGATGGTATGTTTGGTTGAGGTCCCGGGGGGCCTCGGGTGAGTTTCGGGTGGTTAACAGATCATTTTTGGACCTTGGTTGATGGATGCTGTCTGCTGTTGTGTTTTTCTAGTTTTCTCTTACGCGTTCGAGAGAGGAGCCTCACGTTAGCGAAGGTTGTTTGTCAGCTGGGAATTTTTTTTCTTCGCGTTCGCGAAGAAGAGGACGCAAATGCAAAGGTATAGTCTGTGTGTGCATCGCGAACACGGGAGTGGTGTCGCGTTCGCGAAGAGGAGTGAGGCAGCTGGGGATCCCCAACCTTTTGGTCTACGCGTTCGCGAGGCATGGGTCACTTCCGCGAAGGTCAGAGTTAGTAAAGCATCGTGTTCGCAAAGCGTTAGTCGCGTTTGCGAAGAGTAAACTGAGAGGCAGTGAAATTGGTCTACGCGAACGCGAGAGGACAATCGCGTTCGCGAAGAAGGAAATCTGGGCAACAATATTAAATTTAAAAAATGAGGGAGGGTTTGAACCCATTCTTCATATTTTGAGCTAGAGACCACTGATTTGGGCGATTCTTGAAGGGATTTTCGTGGAGTTGATTGGGGTACGTGATTCTTACTTGGTTTTTGCTAAATTCCATGATTATGTCTTTAATTCCATCATCTAATTTGTGATTTGGGGTGTAAAATTGGGAAAAAGGAGGAAGTGTTCTTGAGTTAGATTTTTGAGGTTTTGAATGAGATTTTGTTATCGGATTTGAGTAAATTTGGTATGGTTAGACTCATAAGTGGATGGAATTACTGGTTTTGTGACTACCGGGTTCGGGCGAATTTCGGACTTTTGGCTATAATGTTATACTTTTCTTGTGGAATTGGTCCCTTTAGCCTATATTTACATTATTGTACTACTTGTGGCTAGATTCGAGACGTTTGGAGACCGATTTGAGAGGCAAAGGCATTTCAAAGTGGAGTTTTGCTTGGTTTGAGGTCAGTAACAGTTTTAAATCTGGTCTTGAGGGTATGAAACCCCAGATTATTGTATTATGTGAATATTTTGGAGGTGACGAACATGCTAGATGACGAACGTGTGGGCGTACACCATGGGAATTGGGACTTGGTCCATTCCGTGAAACTGGAAAGTTGAATAAGCTTGTTGTTAGCTATGTGCCCTTTATGTGCTATATAAATCTGACAGTGAATCATGCTAGAAATCATGCTTAGGCTATGTTTTGGTGTTGTAAAGACCCCAGTGGTTGTGATACCTGTTGAACCTTCCTGCTTATTGATACTTGTACTCAGTCGTAGTATTACTTGCATATTATACCTCAATCTCTGTTATTTCGTGTTGCTACGTTATATCATTCTGTTTTGGGTGATTCCCCTTTATTACTTAGGGTCGTGAGACTAGAGAGGTTGATGACTGAGTAAGGCCGAGAGCCTGTTTGTGAGGTATTGATACCATAGCACGTGAGTTATCCGTGCAGATCTTGATATGATACTTATAGCATGTGAGTTGTTCATGCAGCACGTGAGTTGTCCGTGCGGATAAACATATTGATACTCTAGCACGTGAGTTGTCCGTGCAACATGTGCGTTGTTCGTGCGGATTATAGCGCTTGGGCTGTAGGAGCCCCTCTGGAGTCTGTACACCCCTAGTGGGTGCAAGTACCTATTGAGTGTGAGTATTGAGGGTTGAGAGCCGAGTGTTGAGCTATTGAGAGAGAGCCTGAAGAACTATTTTCTTGAGAGGTTGCACTTGTTTCATTTGTTGCTGCACTTAGATGATTTATGTCATTGTTCTGAAACTTCTGGAAATTGTATCCGGTTTTACCTAAACTTGGTAATGTGTAACTGACTTGTCTTAAATTTTCGGAATTGAAACATATCTACTTTCATTGCTGAAATTACTGAAATGAACTGTAATTGTATAGTTCGTCACTACCTTTCAGTTCCTTAATTATTATTGTTACTTACTGAGATGGTTGTACTCACGCTACACCCTGCACTTCGTGTGCAGATCTAGGTGTTTCTGGTCACGGAGGACGTTGATCTCGTGCGTGGTTGAGAATCGGAGATTCACGAGGTAGCTGGTGGCATTCGCAATCCTTATCTCTCCTTCCTTGTCATCTTTTCTTTTTTGTAATGGTATTTTGAGACAGACTCTTGTAGACACTGTTTCTTAGACTGGTTGTTTAGATGCTCATGACTTGGTGACACCCGATGTTTGGGGCTATTTTTCCGCACTGTATTTTCAGTTTAACTCTTGTTTTTTACGAAAACTCTGTCATGTAAAAAGCTTTTGACTTATCTTTTGTGAAACATTGGAAGTATTGTTTGAGAATCGGCTTGCCTAGTACAATCGACAGGCGCCATCACGACAGGTTAGGATTTTGGGTCGTGACACTAATAAAGCGAGTAGACTTTGTGAGTTTGCACAACAATGTGCTAGTGCTAACCTTCCATATAGAAAAATTCCAAAAGATGTTTGTAATAGGTGGTATTCTACTTATGAAATGCTTAAAGTTGCTTATGATTATCAGGTGCCTATACAAAAGGTATTTATTATGCATAATGGTATCCCTGGTGATCAAATTGTTGATTCTGATTGGGATGAGATCAAAAAGCTTACTAAAGTTTTAGAAAACTTTTATTATGCTATAAAATAATGTTCTGGTGTATACTATCCTAATGTTACACAAATAGTTTGGTATATTTGTGGAATTTCTGTTGTATTTTGTAAGTATAAAATAAATCCAACTTATGCACCGGCTATTAATGAAATGATTACAAAATTTAAAAAGTATTTTTTCCATATTCCCCAACTTTTTTTCATTTCTACTCTACTTAACCCATCTTTAAAATTAAGAGGTGCAAAGAGTCTTATTCGTAAAATTTATGAGAATTTAGAAATTCAAGACAATGAATAACCATCTCTTGAAGACTGCCAAGCTAACATATATTCTTATTCTAGATCAATGTTTGACAGTTATAAATCTATGGCATCAACAGGTGGTGAAAATGCTCCTACTACTTCTAAGGCTAGAGTAGAAGTTATATGGGGAGGTATGGAGGATATAACCGGTTGTGATTCCTCTATTGATGATGAACTTGATTCTTATCTTAATCAGGGATTGGAGTGTATTAAAGACGAAGACGACAATCAAAAACATTTGTCATGGTGGAGGGAGTGTGATAAGGCATTCCCAACACTTTTGATAATGGCTCGAGATATACTGGCTATTCAAGTATCATCAGTAGCATCAGAGAGTGCTTTTAGCACAGCAAGATTTCAAATTTGAAATCATAGACATTAATTAGCGGAGGATAGCCTAGAGATTTCCACCTTATTCAGAGATTAGATTAATTCAGAAAGAAGAAATCTTGGTTTTAAAAAATTAACAACTAGGGAAGAAAAAGAATACAATGAAATACTTAGCACTGTGAGAGATGACGACATGGAACTCATGGAACATCAATCAACATTGCCAATTCAAAAACAATGTCCGTGAGAAATTATAGATAAGTTACAACGAAGCTATATAAGAGCTTACAACTATTAGTATGATAATTTGTAATTGGCTACTAAGAGACCAAATTCAAACAGAACTCGTCCTTGATGGTGGTTGCGTAGATAAGGTGCTCTTCAAAAGACTTGTATTTGTATGGGAAATTTGAAAGGCTTTAAGCCTTGAATTGTCTTTATGAATTGTCTTACACTCTTACTTAGTTAGTTTATAGCTTAAAATTATATTAAATAAATTACAAGTCTATTATAATTACTAAAATATTTCGCTACAATTCATTTATTTTAATATTTTATAATTCTTTACTTAGTTCCTTTATAATTTATTAAGTTTTAAATTTATTAAATAAGATAAAAAACTAGCCGTTGTAAATTTTATAAACTTAGTCATTGTCAACCTTAAAACAATAACCGTAAAAAAATAGCACTCCCAAATTTAAAGCATAATAATTAATTTGTTTTTAAAAAGGCCCACTTAGGGCCCATGAACCGTCACGTACCGTCCCATCCCGTTTGTTAGATGGAAGGGATGGGCCTACCGGGTCGTCCCTCTTATCCCGTCCCGTCCTGATTATTTGGTCTCATCCCGTCCTGACCTGTCCCGTTGGACAACCTTGGCGCCGTATGATTTAGTGTTGTGGGGAAATTACGGTGAAGGGGGACAAGGGCATTCCCCTTTCAACTAGCGTTTCGAATCCCTCCAAGGCTTGAACCATTCTCCTAACGAACTCTTGTGCAATCTTCCCTAGATTCAATGGCGGGGGCACTCCCTCTTCACCGCCTCAAACTCTTGGACTACTCATCTGAAAAAGGAGAAACGATTGAAAAATTAGCTTCCTACCTTGAGCTCTATCACATGATCTAAAATATCAAAGAAGGGTGACATTCCTAAATATCCAAGTAGCCTCCTAATTATATATGTGGTTGACATTACACCGACAAGAAGTACTCTACTAGAGATGATTTTGATACATCCTAGGACACTTTAAAACCTTAGGTTATGATACCAAGCTTGTCACGCCCCGACCTTGGGAGCGGGACCGACGCTCAACCGAGGTAACCCGGCCAAGAAAGCCTACTTGGTGCCTACCAACCAACCTTTCCCATGATTTAATTCAAGAATAAATTCGAAGAGATAGACAATCGAGCGGATAAAATGTACAATGCCCATTTCATTAATTACGGAACTTCAATTATATAAGGTAAAATAATACAATTTTATAGTTTGTACGTGAAATAAACTAACAAAAAAAACGTTTATAGTATCCCCTATTCAAAACACGACCCACAGTATGTCTACGGATACTCTAAATAAACATGAGCATAGGATGGAAATGCCGGTGATAAGGCCCCGACTATACTTCAAAATGATATACAAATGTCAATACAAACATAAGGCCCCGATATAGAGTAGGGCTCACTGAATCAATCGAGAAAAGAGTACGCCTATCAAGAACATGTGTCGCCTAATAAGAAACCACCCGCATCCATTAAAGTTGCAGTATCCCCGACAAAAGGGACATTAGTACACATGGAATAGTACTAGTATGTAAAGCTAAAACACCCTCACATGGAATAAAATGCCAACACGAAAAGAGAGAAACATGGAAGCAATAGAAAGATCAATAATATATAAATGCCAAGTTAACAACATAATCAATCTTTAGTTAAGCATTAACCTTTTTGGTTGGGAGATCATAAGATACTAATCACTACCATGCACATGGCATGGAGTCCGATCATGACTCGATCGGCTGAGCCGTCTCACCCCAAATGTGTGAGGGTTGACATAGAAATACGATACCACCATGCTCATGGCACGAGGTCCGATCGCCACTCGATCGTCTGAACCGTCTTACCAAGAAGGAGTATGGATCGACATGGTGATACGAATCAATTACAATAATAGGAAGGAGAAACCACCATGTGCACGGTATTGTGTCCGATCTCTGCTCGATCGGCTGAGCTCTCCCCACAACGTTGTGTGGGTCGACATGGTTACATAGACTAATTCTAGCAATAAAATCATTCTGATAAAGCGGAAATAATCTCATAATTATGCAAGGGAATTTCATCTCTCAATCATCTTTTACACCGACACGTATAGTATCGGGCGTGGACTGTAGCAACCCACCCTTCCTTGGTGTGCTAACGATACTCCCAAAAATATTTTTTTTATATATGTCAAAGAAATGCGTATTCACCTCATAGCCTTTTATAACAACTTACATTTCATTGGCACACTTGGCCATTCATAATAATCCACATTCGTGGCACTCTCCGGAGCTTGTCCACTAACTTCTTGCTGGCTTGGGACTTCTTCATCTTCTTTACTTCCTTTCCCATCTCTTCAATCACCGACCTGTGTTGTACCAAGGTGTCCATGATAGTCTTCTGATTCTCTAGAATCATCTTCAATGTCTCCTCAATGTCTGAAGGAACTTGTGATGCCTATGAGGTGGACTACGCTACAATAGTACTGGACAAGTCAGACAGCTTTACAGTAGTTGTCTGTATCCAATTGTTGAGACTCGCCAATGTCTGGGAGACTCACAATGCAGATAGTGGGTGAGTAGGCATGGATCTATAGTAGGGATGTGGATGATGGTGGAGCCATAGTTTCGGCACTGGAGGAAGGCTCAGCCAAAGTGATGGAATATCAACGGTCTCAAGAGCTACCACTATAGGCTCATCAGACTGTATGGGTGAGTTTATCTTCTGTTTATTTATGGGTGATTTGGGTAGAAGGAAATCTGGCAGGCTTGCTCGTTCGGGTTATCTCGGTTGTGCGCTGGTCGTGCTCCCCGAGGTCACGGAGTGACAAACTTGATATCAGAGCCTAAGGTTTTATAGTCCTTCTTATCGGTTTGTTATCGACCACATCTTTAATTAGGAGGCTACTTGGGCATTTAGGAATAATACCCTTCTTTGATGCTCTTGATTGTGCGATAAAGCTGATTGTAAGATTGTTCCTCCTTTAACTCGTGCTTTACACTAATTTTCAGTACATGGTGCCTAGGAAGAAGGCAAGAACTCGCCAAGGAGTTAATGTCACCCCAGGGGTGGCCATTGATCCTGTATTTGATGATGTGGGTGAGCACCCGGTGGTTAGGATATTCCCCCAATTACTACACCGCTTGAATCTACTATTCCTGCTCAGACAACACTACTTGCCACACCTATTGTGGGTGCAACGGTCCCTCTAACGGATACTCCAGTTCCACCTCCAGCTCCAGCTTCTGGTCCCAGTGTTTCTGATGGGGATCTTAGGGGAGCCATACAGATGTTGGCTCAGATAGTGGCCTCCCAGGACCAGAGATCAAATGTCGCACGCACTTCTTCTAGTCAGCCAGGGGAATCCACTAGTTCCAGGGTGAACAGGTTTTTCCAGTTGGATCCTCCAGTATTCACAGGTACTGATCATGAGGAGGACACGTAGGACTTCATTGATGAGATTCACAAGACTATCCAAGTTATGTGTGCTACTGATATGTAGGGAGTGGAGTTGGCCTCTTACCACCTGAAAGGGGTGGCCTATTCTTGGTTTGAGATGTGGCAGGAGTCCCGTGAGGAGGGGAGCCCTCCGGCGAGGTGGAGTGAGTTCACCGATGCCTTTATGGATCATTTCTTTCCTGCCGAGACTAAAGCATCCCGTGCTGCTGAGTTTGAGAGCCTAAAGCAGGGGTAACATGAGTGTGTGGGAGTACCATAAGGAGTTCGCGTGCCTGTCCAAGTATGTTATTCACATGTTGCCCACTATGGAGGCTAGAGTGCGCCGGTTTGTGCTGGTCCTTAGCCTGTTTGTTATTAATGAGGCCTCTATAACTTCCTTGAATTCTGAGATGAACTATGGGAAGATGGTGGTGTTTAATCAAACTACAGAGATCCGTAAACTGAAAAATAGAATGGAGCATGAGGGTAGCAGCAAGGCCCGATCCGCGAGCAACTCTGGTAGTTCTTCCGGTGCTGGTTGTGGTAGGTCGGCATTTAGGGAAGAGTCATCAGGGCCATCTCAGTCATCCAGTTAGTCTTCAACGAGTGCACAACCATCCGGGTCCAGTCAGGGCAACATGGGACCCGACCAGCAGGGTCAGCATGGAGGGAGATTCCAGCAATAGCGGAGGCCCCATGCCCTATGTGTGGGAGAATGCACTTTGGGGTCTACTTCATTAACCTACCTATATGCTACGGGTGCGGTATGAGGGGTTACATTCAGAGGGATTACCGTTCGTCCCGCCGGATCATGGGTAGAGGTGCGGCACAACAAGCTAGTTCTGCATCTACTACATCCACAACAACTTCTCCAGTTTGAGGCACCCCAGCACCTGCATAGCGTGGTGCAGTTTGGGGTGGTGCACAGAGTTCAGGAGGACCCAGTAGATTTTATGCTATGCGAAGGCGTCAAAATTTAGAGGCTTCTCCAGATGTTGTCATAGGTTTATTGACTGTCCAATCCCATGACGTATATGCTCTTATTGATCTCGGTTCCACGTTATCCTATGCCACTCCTTATATTTCTATGGGATTTGGCATAGAACCGGAACAGCTTCATGAGTCATTCTCTGTATCTACTCCGGCTGGCGAGTCTATTATGGACACGAAGGATTATAGGGATTGTGTTTTCACGGTGCGTGGTCGGGACACCCTGGCCAATCTCATTGAATTGGGGATGGTGAATTTTGATGTAATAATGGGGATGGACTAGCTTTATTCATGTTTTGCTAAGCTTGATTATCGAACCATGACCGTTATGTTTGAATTTCCAAATGAGTAAATGATTGAATGGAAGGGGGATGATGAGGTCCCTAAAGGTAGGTTTGTTTCTTACCTTAAGGCCACGAAGATGATTAATAAGGGGTGTATCTACCATTTGGTTCGGGTTACTGGCACCGATGCAGAGGCACCTACACTTGATTCCATGCCTGTTGTGAATTAATTTCTTGAGGTCTTTCCGGATGAGCTCAATGAGATCCCACAAGATAGGGAGATTGATTTCGGGCTTGATGTGTTATCGGGCACGCAACCTATATCTATTCCACCCTACAGAATGGCACCAGCAGAATTGGAGGAGCTAAAAGAACAATTGAAGGATTTGTTAGAGAAGGGTTTCGTCCAGCTGAGTGTGTCACCATGGGGCGCACCGGTCCTCTTTGTAAGAAATAGAGATAGCTCATTAATGATATGTATTGACTATCGGCAGCTCAACAAGGTCATGATCAAGAATAAGTACCCACTGCCAAGGATAGATGATTTGTTTGACCAATTGCAGGGTGCTAAGTATTTCTCCATCCAAGATTGATTTAAGATCCAGGTATCACCAATTGAAGATCCAGGAGTAGGATATTCCGAGAACAACTTGCAGGACCCGATATGGGTACTTGGAATTTCGGGTAATGTCTTTTGGGCTAACAAATGCCCCAACAGCTTTCATGGACCTTATGAATCGAGTCTTCAAGCCTTTTCTTGACTCCTTTATGATAGTATTTATTGATGATATTCTGGTATATTCACAAAGTCGAGGGGACTACGCTGATCATCTCATGGCAGTTCTACAGACTCTATATCAACACAAGTTGTATGCGAAGATTTCGAAATGTGAATTTTGGCTTAAATCTGTTACCTTCTAGGGTCATGTCATCTCTAGACAAGGAATTAAGGTTGATCCTCGAAAGATTGCCGCTGTGAAGAATTAGCCTAGACCCAGAACTCCAATAGAGATTCGTAGTTTCTTGGGCTTAGCCGGGTATTACATGAAATTTATGGAGGGGTTCTCCACTATAGCCTCTCCATTGACTAAATTGATGCAGAAGGCGGTTAAGTTCCAATGGTCAAATGCTTGTGAAAGGAGCTTCCAAGAGTTGAAATCAAGATTAAATATGGCACCGGTGTTGACCCTACTAGAAGGTACATATGGGTTTATGGTATATTGTGATGCTTCAAGAATCGGACTTGGGTGTGTATTAATGCAACATGGCAAGGTGATAGCTTATGCTTCTAGGAAACTCAAGAATCATGAAAAGAACGATCCAACACACGACTTAGAGCTTGCGGCGGTGGTATTTGCATTGAAGATTTGGTGCCATTATCTGTATGGGGTCCACGTGGATATATTCACGGACCATAAGAGCCTCCAATACAATTTAAAACAGAAGGAATTGATTCTGAGGTAGAGAAGATGGCTTGAGTTACTTAAGGATTATGACATGTAATTTATATATCATCCGGGGAAGGATAATGTTGTAGCGGATGCACTTAGCCAAAAATCTATGGGCAGTTTGGCTCACTTGAAGGTGTATCAAAGGCCGTTGGACAAGGAGGTTCATTGGTTGGCTAGTTTGGGAGTTCATCTTGCGGATTCTGGTGAAGGAGGAGTGATTGTGCAAAAACAGGTTGAATCATCGCTTGTTGTGGAAGTCTAGGAAAAGAAGTACAACGACCCATTGTTGGTACAATTGAAGGAGGGGATTCATAAACATAAGACCATGGCCTTTGTTCTTGGCATGGATGATGGTACACTATGGTACCAAGGGCGGCTATGTGTTCCGAATGTGGATGGTCTCCGGGAAACAATCGTGACCGAGGCTCACACTTCTAGGTATTCCGTGCACCCGGGCTCTACAAAGATGTATCATTATCTTAAGGAAGTCTACAGGTGGAATTATATGAAGAAAATTGTAGCGGACTTTGTGGCAAGATGCCCAAATTGTCAACAAGTAAAAGCCGAACACCCGCGGCCCGGTGGGTTAGCATAGAACATAAAAATTCCAATGTGGAAGTGGTATACGATCAATTTGGACTTTGTGGTGGGACTAACTCGTATGCCTCGTAAGTATGACTCGATTTAGGTGATTGTAGATCGACTCAGGAAATCAGTACACTTCTTAACTGTGAAGGCTACCAATACAGTAGAACAATATGCTTAGTTGTATATCAAAGAAATTGTCAGGTTGCATGGCACTCCAGTTTCTATTATCTCCGATCGAGGAGAAAAGTTCACAGCTAATGTTTGGAAGAAATTTAAGCAAGGTTTGGGTACTCAGGTGAATCTTAGTACAACCTTTCACCCGGAGACTGACAGGCAGGCAGATCAGACAATTTAGATGCTTAAGGATATGTTGCGCGCTAGTGTTCTTGACTTCAAGGGTAGTTGGGATGATCATTTTTCACCTGTAGAATTTTCCTACGACAACAGTTATCATAATAGTATTCAGATGGCACCGTTCGAGGCTTTATATAGTAGGCGATGTAGGTCTCCCATTGGGTGGTTTGGGATTGGAGAAGCGAAATTGATAGGACCAGACCTCATGCATCAGGCTATGGAGAAGATTAAGATCATTAAGGATCAATTAGAAACTACTCAAAGTAGTCACAAGTCCTATTCGGATGTGCGTCGCAGAGATTTGGTGTTCAAAGAGGATGATTGTGTATTATTGAAGGTTTCCCCCATGAAGGGCATATTGCGATTTGGTAAGAAAGTGAAGTTGAGTCTGAGGTATGTCGGACCATATGGAATCATTCAGAGTATTGGTCAGGTGGCGTACAAGCTTGAACTACCTACAAAGCTGTCTTTAGTGCACCCGGTGTTGCACGTATCCATTTTGAAGAAGGTGGTTGGAGATCCGTCGCTCATTGTTCTGGTTGATACAATTAAGGTTAATAAAGAATTGACTTATAAAGAAATTACCGTTGCAATTCTTGAGAGGCAAGTTCAAAAGTTGAGGAATAAAGAGATTGCCTCCGTGAAAGTGCTATGGCCAAACCAACAAGTCGAAGAGGCCACTTGGGAGGCCGAGGAAGAGATGAAGAAGAAGTATCCTAATTTATTTGAATAACTATGTAATTGTGTCCGTGATGTTGAAAGCTAACTTTCTATAAATTATGTTTCCCATGTACGGCTTATGTTGAGGTTGCTCTTTCTTAGTAATGTAATGTTCATTGGCATTGTGGCCGATGTTGTTTCCCTATTGCTTAAGATCGTTATGTTGTGGTTATGTTGTTAGGACCGGTTTTGGTTTCTCTGGCTGGTGGATAGGCCCACGTTACAGGGGAGACTCTGGCGAAACCTTTGGAAATTTAGGGAGTTAATCAAACATTTGGATCTGCTGGTGTGTATTATAGCAGCTGAGTCACATTGGGTGCTAATGGAGAATTTTGACCCTCATTCGAGGAAGAATGATCATGAGCAGGGGAGGATGTAAGGCCCCACAAAAGTTTACTTAAAACCCAAGGTTTTGTGGTGCCGAGGTAAACTAATGTGTTTGAGTATAGTTGGAGTAGTGGATTGCGTCAAGGAGTTGAAGGAAAAAAGTTTGTAGAAGGGTAGATTTTATCGCATGCATGATCTAATAGAGACCGCGGGGAAGTTGTTGATCAATCTTGGTTGGTTTTGTTGTTGAATTAGTTGAGGGAAAGGTTGGGTCATAGTTGTAACAACCCTTGCCATGCGAATTCCTCAATTCGTGCTTATAATTATCTCCTCTTTTATAGATTGGCATCGTTAGGAGTGTTGGTACATTATTGTGGCACAACGAAAAGCTCTTTCGAGGTATGAAGGCTAAACTCTTTTTCTGGTACTAGAATTCTCGTGTTCTTACAAAACTCCATCGTGTGAATTTTGAACATGGAACGTTATTGATGTGAGGTATTCAAACTAGTAAAATTGATTCACAATTTGGTATAACGTGTTAGAACCCTCGTATGTTAATGATTCTCTATTTTTGTCTTAATTATGTTATACCCCTTTTGGGAAGAATATCTTGTATGAAATCAATTTGGTTAAGCACTTATTTCTCGTATGATAAAACCTTATTAACTTACATCAATAACGTTCCATAACGTCCCTTTTTTGCCGAGGGTGCTGCAGCTTTAAATTGATGCGGGTGGTTACATAGCAGACAATGCGGATCATAGATAATGCTGCATCCTCTTCTCAGCGGACTCGGTGAGCCCCATTTCATTCTGGGGTCATGTATTGTACCTTTTGTTTATATTAAGGTCACTTTTTGAGGTATAGCCGGGGCCTTGTTGCCGGCACCACCTTTAATCTCTTTTGTATATTTAGAGGCTCTGTAGCCACTATGTGGGTTGTATATGGGTGTTGGGAATGTTAAAACAGTTATGTTGTGTTTGATCACTTGTTCCACTTAAACTATAAGAAATGTGGATTTTGAGACTTAAAGGCGCATTGACTAATGAAATGATTTAGGATTGTATGAATGAGAATCCTACTATATAATTAATGAAATCACGTCTTTTCTTGATCATGGGTTAATTGGATAAAAAGTATCTAACAAGCTTGCTCGGCCGGGTTCACTCGGTTGAGTGCCGGTCGCGCTTCCCGGGGATGGGGCGTGACAAACTTGGTATTAGAGCCTAAGGTTTTAAAGTATCCTAGGATGTCTCGGAGCCATGTCTGGTAGAGTCCTTCTTATCGGTGTGTTGTCGACCACATCTATAAGTTGGAGGCTACTTGGACATTTAGGAACAATACCCTTCTTTGATATTCTGGATCGTGCGATGAAACTAATTGTGAAACTGTTCCTCCTCTAACTCGTGCATTCCTTTAACGTTTAGTATATGGCACCTAAGAAGAGAGCAAGAACTGGCCAAGGAGCTAATGCCACTTTAGGAGTGGCAGTTGACCCTTTATTTGATGATGCGGGTGAACATCCGAGGGGCGAGGATAATTCCCCGACTGCTACACTACCTGATTCCACTACACCGGCCCAGGCCACACTAGTTCCTACACCTACTGAGGGTGCGACAGTTCCTCCACCTGACATTCCGATTCCACCTCCAGCCCCAGCTTCTGGCTCTGGTATTTCCGATGGGGATCTTAAGGGCGCTATTCAGATGCTGACTCAGATAGTGGCTTCTCAGGCCCAAAGGTCGAATGTTGCACCCGATTTTTTAGGAAACATTTTACGGGGCCTTATAGTTAAGTTACTGTTTGAGAATGTGGTTTAAGTATGGGATGTGTGTTATTATGTAATGATTTAAAAACATGATTCTTATGAGAGCTATCATGTCAAATTGTGCAAGAAATCATATGTGCCTAAGACCCTAAATTGCTCAAATATGTGTTTAAAGTCTTAATTTGAAAGGCCTTGTTGTTGATTATCCATGATGATAAGTGAAAGTGAAAGAAGAGAACATGAAATATGATGTGTGGCCAACGTGCCAAGAATGATATTGCGCCATGGCAATTTGTGCCAATGAAATAAATGATATGCAAAAGATTACAAAATAAGTGGTACATCCTTTTAATAGTACATGCTTTGGGAGTATCGATTATCCACGAAGGAAGGGTAGGTCTAAATAACCTAACCCCGAAACTACACGTGTCGGTGTAGGAGTGATTGAGGGGTAAATCCCCGCATTATTATGATGAGATTGTTTCACCTTAAATGCGATGAGATTGATGTGTTGAGCTGTTTCCCCATATATGGGATGAGATTATTGCTAGCGAGATGTGATGTGATGTCGACCCACACAGTATTGTTGCGAGACGGCTTAGCCGATCGGGCTGAGATCGGACGCCATTCGGTGCACATAGTGGTATTGTGAGTGGATGTCTCGGGGTGAGACAGCTTAGCCGATCGGGCTGAGTTCGGACTACGTGCTAAAACATGGTGGCGTATCAGTGCTAAAGATCTCCAAAAATAAAAAGATTGCAACTTACTTGAAACTTGGTTTTCCCCTAACTTAACACCTTGATACTATTTGATTCTCCTATAGATTTCCTGTTTCCTTCTCCATTTGTTGTTACTCGTTCTATTGAGAGGGTGTTTAGTTTTACATTATAGTACTATTCCATATGTACTAAAGTCCCTTTTGTCGGGCGCGCTGCATCTTTAATTGATGCAGGTGGTTCCTTAGCAGGTGGTATTGATCAGTGATAGCAGCACACCCTCTCCTCAGCTGACTTAGTGAGCCCCACTTCATTTCGGGGTCTTGTATCTCTGGTTCCATGTACATAGTGTTTTGAGTTATAGTCGGGGCCTTGTTGCTGGCACTTTTGTAGCACTCTATTGTTTCTGTTAGAGGCTCCGTAAACATAGTGTGGGTTGTATCTGTTTTTGGGAAGGTTAAACTAAAAATGTTGTAATTGTATCATTTGTTCCACTTTAACTATGAGTATACAATGTTCTATTTTTGAGACTTGTTTATGACGTAACTAATAGAAATGAACTGGTGTTATTCACATAACCTCTTACTATCTATTTAATGAAATATATTCTTCTCTTTATTCATGGGTGTGTTGGGTAGACAGCACTGTGCAGGCTTGCTCGACCGGGATAACTGTGCTGAGCGTCGGTCGCGCTCCCCGAGGTCGGGGCATGATAAACTTGGTAGCATAGCCTAAGGTTATAAAGTGTCCTAGGATGTCTCAGAGCCGCGTCTAGTAGACTCCTTCTTACCGGTGTGTTGTCGACCACATCTATAATTAGGAGGATACTTGGGCATGGAATAATACCCTTCCTTGATGTTCTAGATCGTGCGATAAAGTTGATTGTAAGATTGTTCCTACTTTAACTCGTGAATTGCTCTAAGTTTTAGTATATGCCACCTAGGAAGAAAGCCATAACTGGCCAGGAGTGGCAGTTGATCCTTTACTTGATGATGCGGGTGAGCATCTGAGGGGTGAGAATATTCCCCCGACTACTACACCGCCTGATTCTACTACACCTAATGAGACTGCACCTGTCCATACACCTACTGGAGGTGACAAGATCCCTCCAATTGATATTCCGATTCCACCTCCAGCTTCTTGTCCTGGTGTATCTGACGGGGATCTTAAGGGAGCCATACAGATATTGGCTGAGATAGTGGCTTCCCGGCCCAGAGATCAAATGTTGCACCCACTTCTTCTAGTCAGCCAGGGGATTCCACTAGTTCCAGGGTGAACATGTTTCTCTAGTTGGATCCTCCAGTGTTCACAAGTACTGATCTTAAGGAGGACCCCATGACTTTATTGAAGAGATGCATAAGACCATCCGAGTTATGCGTGCTACTTAGACGGAGGAGGGAAATGTGGCCTATTCTTGGTTTGAAATGTGGGAGGACTCCCGTTAGGAGGGAAGCCGTCCGGTGAGGTGGAGTGAGTTTGCCGATGCTTTCATTGATCATTTCTTGCCTACCGAGACTTAGGCAGCCCATGCCGCCGAGTCTTAGGGCCTGAAGCAATGTAGTATGAGTGTGTGGGAGTATTATATGAGATTTGCGCGCTTGTCCAAATATGCCATCCACATGTTTCCCACTATGGAGGCTAGAGTGCGCCGGTTTGTGCAAAGCCTTAGCCCTTTGGTTATTAATGAGGCCGCTACAGCCGCCTTAAATTCTAATATGAACTATGGTAAGATGATGGCATTTTATCAAGCCATAGAGACCCATAAATTGATGAATAGAATGGTGCGTGAGAGCAGCAGAAAGGCCCGGTCCAAGGGCAACTTTGTTTCTTCTTCTGGTGTTGGTGGTGGTGGTAGGTCGGCATTCAGGGGAAGGTCATCAGGACCATCCCAGTCTTTTGCTCAGTTTTCAGTTAGTGCACAGCAATCGGGGCCAAATCAACAGTAGAGGAGCCATTTTAGGCCCAGCCAGGGCAATAGGGGATCCTACTAGCAGGGTCGGTCTGGTAGGATATTTCATCAGCAGCGGAGGCCCCAATGCCCTAGATGCGGGAAGATGTACTTTGGGGAATGCTACATGGACCAGCCCATATGTTACGGGTGTGGTATGAGGGTCACATCCAGAAGGATTGTCGTTCGTCTCAACAGAGCATGGGTAGGGGTGCAGCACAGCTAGCAAGTTCTGCAGTTACTACATCCTCAACACCTCCTCCAGCTCGAGGCACCCCAGCACCCACATGACACGGTGCAACTAGGGGTGGTACACAGAGTTCGGGACCTAAGCGTTTTTATGCTATGCAGGGTCGCCAGAGTTCAGAGGCTTCTCCAGATAATGTCACATGTATATTGAATGTCCAATCTCATGATGTGTATGCTTTTATTGATCCCGGTTTCATTGTGTTCTATGTCACTCCCCATGTTTGTATGGAATATGGGATAGAACCAGAATCGCTCCATGAGCCGTTCTCTCTATCTACTCCAGTTGACGAGTGTATTATGGCCGCACGGGTTTATAGGGATTTTGTTGTCACGGTATGTGGTCGGGACACCATGGCCGATCTCATTGAATTGGGACGGTTGATTTTGTTGTAATAATAGGGATATATTGGCTTCATTAATTTTCTCTAAGCTTGATTGTCAAACCAGAACCGTTAGGTTTGAATTTCCAAGTGAGTCAGTGACTAAATGGAAGGGGGATGATGTGGTGCCGAAAGCTAGGTTTATTTCTTACCTTAAGGCCATGAAGATGATTAACGAGGGGTGTATCTATAATTTACTCCGGGTTATGGACACCGATGCTGAGGCACCTACACTTGAATCCGTGCCTGTTGTGAGTGAATTTCTGGAGGTCTTTCCGGATGAGTTCCCTTGGATCCTGCCATATAGGGAGATTGATTTTAGGATTGATGTGATGCCAGGCACGCATCCTATATCTATTCCACCCTACAGAATGGCACCGACAGAATTGAATGAGCTAAAGGAACAATTGAAGGAATTGTTAGAGAAGGGTTTCATCCGGCCGAGTGTGTTGCCTTGGGGCGCACCGGTCGTTTTTGTAAGGAAGAAAGATGGGTCATTGAGAATGTGTATTAATTATCGGTAGCTCAGCAGGGTCACGATTAAGAATAAATACCCACTGGCAAGAATATATGACTTGTTTGACTAATTGCAAGGTGCTATGTACTTCTCCAAGAACGATTTAAGATCCGGGTATCACCAATTGAAGATCAAGGAGAAGGATATTCCGAAAATAGCATTCAGGACCCAATATGGGCACTTCGAATTTCTGGTAATGTCTTTTGCACTAACAAATGCCTTGGCAGCTTTCATGGATCTTATGAACCGAGTTTTCAAATTGTTCTTCGACTCTTTTTTGATAGTGTTTATTGATGATATCCTTGTATATTCACGCAGTCGAGAGGACCATTTCGACCATCTCAGGGTAGTTTTACAGAACATGTATCAACACCAGTTGTATGAGAAGTATGTGAATTTTGGCTTGAATCTGTCATGTTCTTAGGTCATGTTGTCTCTAGAGACGGAATTATGATTGATCCTCAGAAGTTTTCAATAGTAGAGAATTGGCCTAGACCTACTACCCCAACTGAGATTCGCAGTTTCTTGGGCTTAGCTGGATATTACAGGAAGTTTGTGGAGGGGTTCTCTACCCTTGCCTCTCCGTTGACTAAATTGACATAGAAGGCGATTAAGTTCCAATGGTCAGATGCTTGTGAAAGGAGCTTCCAGGAGTTGAAATCGAGATTGACCACGACATCAGTGTTGACTCTACCAAATGGTACAAATATGTTTGTGGTATATTGTGATGCTTCAATAATCTAAATTGGGTGTATATTAATACAACATGGCAAGGTGATAGCTTATGCTTCTAGGAAACTCAAAAATCATGAAACGAGCTGTCCAACACATGACTTAGAGCTTGTGGCGGTGGTATTTGTGTTGATGATTTGGCTTCATTATCTATATGGGGTACATGTTGATATATTCACGGACCATAAAAGCCTCCAACACATTTTCAAACAGAAGGAATTGAATCTAAGGTAGAGAAGATGGCTTGAGTTACTCAAGGATTATGACATCGAAATTCTATTTCATTCGGGGAAGGCAAATATTGTAGTGGATGATCTTGGCTAGAAATATATGGGTAGTTTGGCTCACTTGGAGGCATATAAAGGCTGTTTTCCAAGGAGGTTCATCGGTTGGATATTTTGGGAATTCGTCGTGCGGATTCTAGCAAAGGAGGAGTGATTGTGCAAAATAGGGTTGAATCATCGCTCATTGTGGAAGTCAAGGAAATGCAGTACAACGACCTATTGTTGGTACAATTGAAGGAGGGTATTCATAAACATAAGACCATGGCCTTTTCTCTTCGCATGGATGATGTTACACTAAGGTACCAAGGGCGACTATGTGTTCCAAATGTGGATGGTCTCCGGGAAAGAATTATGACTGAGGCTCACACTTCTAGGTATTCTGTGCACCCGAGCTCTACAAAGGTGTATCATGATCTTAGGGAAGTCTACTGGTGGAATTTATATGAAGAGGAATGTAGAGGACTTTTTGGCAAAATGTCCAAATTGTTAGCAAGTGAAGGCCGAGCACCAAAGGCATGGTGGGTTGGCACAGAACATAGTAATTCCAGTGTAGATGTAGGAGACGATCAATATTGACTTTGTGGTGGGACTACCTCGCACTCCTCGCAAGTTTTACTCGATTTGGATGATTGTGGATCGACTCACGAAATCAGCTCACGTCTTACTTGTTAAGGCTACCGACACAGTAGAACAATATGCTCAGTTGTATATCAAGGAAATAGTCAAGTTGCATGGCACTTCAGTTTTTATCATCTCAGATCGAGGGGCACAGTTCACAACTAACTTTTGGAAGAAATTTCAGTAAGGGTTGGGTACTCAGGTGAATCCTAATACAACCTTTTACCCGCAAACGGACAGGCAAGAAGAGCGGACTATTAAGACGCTTGAGGATATGTTGCGCGCTTGTGTTCTTGACTTCAAAGGCAGTTGGGATGATCATTTGCCGCTCATTGAATTTGCCTACAATAGTATTTATCATGCTAGCATTCAGATGGCGTCGTTCGAGGCTCTATATGGTAGGACATATTGATCTCCCATTGGGTGGTTCGAGATTGGGGAAGCGGAATTTATAGGACCATAGCATCAAGGATAGGTTAGGAACTGCTCAAAGTCGTCAAAAGTTCTATTCGGATGTGTATCACGGGGATTTGGAATTCAAAGAGGACTATTGAGTATTCTTGAACGTTTCCCCCACGAAGGGAATAATGCGATTTGGTAAGAAAGGGAAGTTGAGTCCGAGGTAGGTCGGACCATACATAAACATTCATAGGGTTGGTCGGGTGGCATACATGCTTGAACTATCTCCAGAGATGTCTTTAGTGCACCCGATATTCCACGTATCCATGTTGAACAAGGTGGTTGGGGATCTATCGCTCATTGTTCCGGTTGATACAATTGAGGTTAATGAATAATTGACTTATGAAGAAATTTCAGTTGCAATTCTTGATAGGCATGTTTGAAAGTTGAGGAATAAAGAGAATTCCTCCGTGAAAGTGTTATGGTGAAACCAACAAGTCGAAGAGGCCACTTGGGAGGCCGAGGAAGAAATGAAGAAGAAATACCTCATTTGTTTGATTAACCATGTATTTATAAAGTTGTGTTCTATGAAAATGCTAAGAGTTTACCTTCTATGAATTATGTATCATTTGTACAGTTGATGTTAAAGATGTTCCTTTTTGGTAAAATATTGCTCGTGATGCCACGGTTTCCATTGTTCTTATGTTATGTTGCGTCGTTGGTTCATGTATATGTTGTTAGGGTTGGTTTCTGGGGTTCTATGGCAGGTAGATAGACCTAGTTGCAGGGGAAACTCTGTCGAAAATTTTGGAAATTTAGGGAGTTAGTCAAAAATGTGGAGACTGTTTGTGTGTGAAGTAATAGTTGAATCACAGTGGCTGCTAATGACGGACTTAGAACCTCATTCAAGGATGAAAGATCTTAACAGGGGAGGATGTAAAGCACCGTAAAAGTTTTGCCTAAACCCGGGGTTTCATGATGTCGGGGTACACTTATGTGTTGATGATTGTAGAGACCGCAGATCTGCGTCGGAGCTCAATTTTTCCAATCCTATAACCCGACCCCCATTTCATTTATACAGCCTAAGTGTTCATTTTTGGGGGACTACCTAATATTTTAGAGAGAGGAGATGGCTATTCTAGAGAGATGAAAGGAATGATTAAGGATTTCACTACTCTAGTCTGATCAAACCTTGGCAATTTCCTCAAAAGGAACATTCTAGGGATTCAAATGGTAAGCATTTCTTCCCCCAAATTTTTAATTTCGGGTTTGGATTGATTGTGGGTGATGAGGGTAGATTTTATAGCATGCATGAGCTAAACGACTACGAGGAAGTTGTTGAACAATCTTGGGTGGTTTGGTTGTTGAATTAGTTGAGGGAAGGGTCGGGTCATAGTTGTAACAGCCCTTGCCATGCGAATTCCTCTAATCGTGCTTATAATTGTCTCCTCCTTTATATACTGGCATTGTTAGGAGTTTTGGGACATTATTGCGGCACTACGAAAATCTCTTTCAAGGTATGAAGGCTAAACTCATTTTCTGCTACTAGAATTTTCGTGTTCTTACAAAACTCCTTCGTGTGAAGTTCGAACATGGAGCGCTGTTCATGTGGGGTATTCAAACTAGTAAAATTGATTCCCGATTTGGTATAATGTGTTAGAACCCTCGTGTGTTAATGATTATTTATTTTTGTCTTAATTATGTTATACCCCTTTTGGAAAGAAGATCTTATATGAAATCAATGTGGTTAAGCACTTATTTCTCATATGATAAAACCTTATGAACTTACATTTGTAAAGGCCAAAGGTGCCAAATGGTTGATTATAAAGGGAACTCTTTTGTGCAAACAAGTATCATTTGTTAATCCAAAGTGGGGCATTGTGAATAAACCTCCACCCGCATATATTGGGATGAGGCGGCGGGGCCACTGTAAGGCACCGTAAAATTTTGCCTAAACCCGGGGTTTCGTGATCCCGGGGTAGACTTATGCATTCATGATTGCCCAGACCTTTTTGGTTGAACAGTGCATTGGGAGTTGAAGAAATATTTTGGAAGTGCAGGGCGTTTCTGCGGACCGCATAATCATTTCGCGGTCCACACAACCCATCACAGACCTAGCATGAAAAGTTTCAGAGGGAAGTTCTGTGGCGCATTATGCGACCGCAGAATAGGTCTGCAGACCGCAGACCGGCCTTAACGTGAGGCAAGAATGCCCAGTTCCGAAGGGCCATTATGCGGCCTATTTTGCGGACAGCTGAAGCGTTATGCGGTCGCATATGTGTGAACACCTAATTTTTGACCAGATCCAAATTCTATACTATTTGTGTAAATATTGTTTTAGGTCTAGTCTTAATATTTTAAACTTTTATCATACTCTTAATAGATTTTATAAAACAAAAACTACAAAGATATACACATACTTATAGTACAAATTTTATTTCTGTTTGTAAAGATAAAAAGAAATTTTACAAAAAAATATTTGCTTTCTTTTAATTAGAATTTTAATAAGTAAGCTATGGAATCTTTCTTAGTATGTTTTAAAGTACATGTAAATATATAGTTTTCCTATATTGTAAGAAATATTGGTTAATCTTCTTATCTTCATAATTTAATGTATCTTTTAAAATAAATGACAAAAAAAGGAAAAAAGGAAGAACAAAAAATGAAGTAAACTTATGTAAAAAATAGATAAAGTTTGGTAAAACAAAAAGGTCCGATTCTCATCTTTTCCTAACTCCCCACTTCATGTCTTTCACACGTCTCACCTCATTGCGTGTACACACACTCACGATCATCTGCACACACACATCTATATATAAATACGCATAAATTCACATAAAGGAAACAGAGGGGGGAGTCCAAATTTTTGAAAAAAGGAGAAAAACTTTGAGCAGAGGAGAACGAGATTTGAAGTTAGAAAACAACCTGAAAAAAAATCAGTCACCTTCTTCATAAAAGAATCGAGCCTAAAAATACCATAAAACATGCTTAATACCACGTCAATCATCAGTTCCTCATCCATTAACGCCAACACAATCGGGTCACATTCCAGATGGGATTAGTCAAGGCAAATTCCGGCGAGATTTCGAGATTATCGTGGGATTCTTGTTTAGTCACGGCTGTGAGAAGCATAAATCCAGATTCAGTTGGTAAAAAAAAAGTTTCTAAAGGTTTTTTGCTTATGTTTTATCTTTTCTGTATTTATTCTTCAAATACAAAAGTGTTCTCATTGAGTTTTTGTTTTTTGAATTTCCTTTGTCGTCTATGTGATGCATTGAGATTTTGTGAGTTCTGTCATAATTAATTATTAGGTAATAACATGCATTGTTTATTAGTATTAATTTTGTTTTGTAACATTTATTGATATGATTCTATTTTTGGGTTTGTTTAAGCTAAAACGAAAAATAATTTTGGTTAATTATCCTAAATTAATTTTTGAGTGTTGGTTTATTTGTTATGTTTTTAAATATTAGTCCATGTATTCATACTCGAACAATGGATTGATATGTTTAAATAATAAAAGGATCATGTGCGCATTCCCGCGTCTCGATGCCTTTAAATTTAAAATAATTATGTTTTAACCATGTGTACATTACGTACCTTGGTTTAACATCTAATTTCTAAGAAGTATTTTGTGTGCATACCACATCTAGGTCAAAACAATTAATAAAATATAATAATAAATTAAGTGGTAATAGACAAGCCATAACCAATAAATACAAGAATAGCCAAGAATTGATTTAAGCCTTACATTAGTCAATAAAGCGACCGTGCTAGAATCACGGGACTCGAGGGGTGCCTTACACCATCCACTCGGTCAACATAATTCCTTACTCAGTCTACTGTTTTCGTAGACCATAAATTATGAGTCAAACCTTCCTTTTGATAAGGGATTCAAGATAAAAGGTGACTTGGAACACCAAAACTCAATTCCAAGTGGCGACTCAAAATAATAAATAATCCTTTTTGAAAACGTCACTTCAATTTAAAAAACTCTTCTAACTCAACCTCGTAATAAAGGTTGCGGAAAAAAAGAGGTGTGACAGCTCTGGCGACTCTGTTAAGCCTAATGTGCTATTTGTTGCTTATTTACCGCTTTAACATTTATTTGAACTGTGATACAAACTGTATCCTCTCTCGCACCCCTCTGAGTCTTCTGATAGGTAGTTATGTTGTGTTTGCCGACCAGCATCACAAAATTTCTGTCTTGAGATAAAGTCAGTTAGCCTACCAGCTTCTGGTGAAGGATTTAATCACACATGTTTAGGCGGGAGAGCCGTTAGCTAGCCAGTGTTGTTCTACTACTGGTGACGCTTGACGCTCCTCGGCTCGGGTCGTCCACCCAGGTAAGCGAGGTCTAGATACCATCTCCTTTAGGATTTGAAAACTTAGAAGAACAAGCCACAAGTAATGAATATCCCTAGTAGGTTACGCTTTATGTGCATCATGTGCACTAGACTTAGCGGGACTCGGCACAGGGGTCGGGCCCGTCTAGGACAGGTACCAATTTTTCAGACCAACATCTTCATTATTTTGTGCTATATATAACATTATTTGATAGGTTTTGCTCAAACATTGACCGTCTTTATGATAGATTGATTGAATAGGGGAGAGAGAAAGAGAAAATTTTCTCAAAATTTCATTAAGTACCCATTTAGGGTTCTAATGTGTAAAATCATAATTTTCAAACTATTTCTTTTATCATTTATTTAAACCGAACTACACGGGTCTGATTCTCACTAGATGTGAGATACGTCGGCAAACATCATCGGTTCCGCCCCCCAATTTTCAAAAAATCCAAAACTATTTTCCTTTCCTTAATTCCTTCTTAGAATTCATTCCTTATAAAATTCAAAAAAAAAATCATTAAATCCAAAAATATTTTCTTTTTTTTCCGAAGTCTTTCATTCGGAAAAAAAAATTGCAAATCAAAGAAATATCAATCAAAATCCAAAGAACAATTCAAAGAAAAATCAAATAAGTCTTTCTTCCAAAAATTCAAAGAAAAATCAATCAAAATCCAAAAAAAATTATTTTCTTTCTCCTTTAAAAAGTCTTCTTTTCAAAAATTCCCAAAGAAAAAAACAGAGCTGGCTTATGTACTTTCTTCCCGATATTTTCGGACTATGCAAGATCTGATTCATGCGGTGTCATGATATGTAGGCAATCCATATCGGATTCGATCATTGCCATCAAATAAACTGAGTGAAAAGAAAAAGAGAAGAAATAAAGGAGTGACAAAAATAACAAAGAAAAACAAAAAGCGAAAAACAACCAAAAAAAAGAGAACTCTTTGTCAAATTTGAAAAACAAAACTGCGGATATTTCTCTGAATGCTGTCAAATGGCGCAAGCAAGATGCCAGGGAAAAGTCTCCAATGGATGAAGCAGAAATGGTTACGGTCTTCCTACATGCCAAAGAGGCGGACTACTTCCAGAACATGATGTCCGTTATGGGTAATCAGTTCACCGAGGCGATCAAAATTGGGGAAATGGTCAAAAATAGTTTAAAAACGGGCCAAATCTTTAGTCATGTTGCCTTTAAGGCCACATCACAAACCGTTCAGAATGGTTCGGGCGGTTTCATGAACAAAAATAGGAGGGAAGAGGGAGCCATGATGGCTTTGAGCTCGAAGGGGACCCGCAGGTCATTCAACCAATCATATATGTTTCCTAAGGTCCCACAACACTATTATCCACATCAAGATGCTGCATATGCCGTGGAACGACCTCTCTATGCAGTGATGAATGCGCAACTTTACACGCGGCCACAACATTATACACAAAACTGAGCTCCACCTCCCAAAAAAGCCCAACCTTGCCAAGCTCCATATAATCCCAATCAAATGTTCCCCAATACAATCCTCGCCCAAGAGAACCCCTCAGAAGGAATCATTTCACCCATATTGGTGAATCATAATCAAGTTTGTTTCAAAGGCTAATCGGGCTAGGTCTGCTGTAGCCAGTGGCCCCGAAGCGGCCCAATCCCGAGTCCCCCTCACACCAAGCTGATGCTATATGTGAATACTACTCTGTAGCAATGGGACATGATACAGAGGACTGTTGGGCCCTAAAAAGGGCATTTGAAGAGCTTGATCAGGCACTAAAAGCCATTGTAGCCATTGTTGTGCAAAAGAGAAACCTAAAACGGTCGCCAAGCCATGAAAAGTTCTCTGTCAGATAGGAATCTCGGTAGTCGGTCTTGCTGTCCTTTCTGCATCCGAATTATTTCAGGGCGTAATCCAGATGTTTTACTTTACTGTCTTATTTTCTGATATAGACTCTTCTATTTTTAAAAAAATTATCATTCAAATAAATAAAATTAATATTTCATCATCCATGAATGTCTCTTTTATAAATCTTGTCACCTTTCTCATTCTCTTTTCAGTTTTGTTAATGCAGATTTTAATAACATAACATGCTTGCGGACTTCATGCCCAGATCCTAAAACGTTGTCAGACCTTGAAATAATGAATCAAGAAGTAGAATATGCCAAAGATAAGGCTTGTATGAAAATAAACAGAGAATGGACAACAAGCCTAAACCAAGTCCAAACGAAAACCGCCCTTACTTGATTGGTTTATGGCACTGATGTCGTGATATCACTAAAAGTTAAAATTCCCTCTCTTCGGATCATTGTTGAAACCGAGTTCGAGGATGAAGATTGAGTTAAGGCCCAATTGAAGAAAATGACTTTGGTTGTTGAAAAGCGATTAACTGCAGTTTGCCACAGGAAGTTGTACCAACAAAGAATGGCCCGTGCCTACAATAAGAAAGTGCGGCCCAAGATATTTGAAGTAGGGCAACTCGTTCTGAGGAATCACGAGGAAGGTAAAGGAAAATTTGCCCCGAATTGGAAGGTCCATACATTATAACGACAGTGCTTCCAAAAGGGAGTATTGTATTTGGGAGACATCGAAGGAAATGTTCCCGATACAACTGTCAATGCGGACGCAGTCAAAAGGTACTATGTTTGACCCTTTACACAACTTTAATTCTCTCTGATTGGGATGACGAAGGCTTTCATTCTCACTACCCAAATACTATTAACCCTTTGCTAACCCTTTGAGCCAGATACTTTTTCCTTGGCCACCCTTTTTGGAACCTTGTATGTAATGAGAAAGAAAAAGAAAAGAAAGGAATTGAAAAAAAATGAAAAATGAAAAAAATAATAGAAGAAAAACAAAACAAAAATCAAAACAAGTTCAAGTTAATTGAACTACGTTTGACCTGATTCTGAAAGGATACGTAGGCAATCTCACTCTGAGTTCGGTTACACCTAAAAACAATTCACATTCCCCAAAACTGAAAACTGGACAGATGTTACAATGGTTTGACAATGGTTTAGCCCGAAAGGTTCCAAAGTTGTAATTTAATCCAATTTTGTTTTAGCCAAATCCTTTCAAGTCCTTCCGATCAATCGGCGTGACTGTTTAAGAATTGGAGTATACGGTTATTTGGATCGGATGCAACTAAATAAGAGAAATAAAATGAGAGAGTCATATTGGTGCAAACCCTCATGGGTATTGTAGGGCGATGGTGTGTAGAGAAAATAAAAATGAGAGAGTCTTATCAGTGAAAAGCCGCAAAGGGTAATATAAGGCGATGGCAAGAAGAGAAATGAGAGAGATCAGCTAGTGAAAATACGCAAAGGGCACTATTGATCGAAAAGAGGATCCATGCATCCATGACATCAACACAGTCCTGAGCAAGGTTTCTTAGTTTCCAGTCAAATGCTGTAATGAGTTTCTCAGAGTCAGACGGTTTACACATATCAGGCATCCAGTCCAAAAGGCATGTCATGTTCATTGAAGTCCGCATGTACTCCCAGATAAGTCCGTCCTTCTGTTCCCCGACAGGGACACCTCTTGTTTTAAACTCATTCTATATTCCATTGTTTATTTCTTTTCTTTGAATCCCTTTCGGTCTAACTTTGTTCTAAACATATGTCAAAGAAACGATGGCAAGACCAATTTACAGGATTCTCGTTTGAAGCGAGCTAATATATTCAAAAGGCACCAAGCCTCGGCAAGGGCATCCAGTCGACCCCGACTTACCATGATTGGCTGATGCTTTGAAATGCAAAACATTGAAAGAAGCCAAAAGTGAAATGCCCACAAAGGAAAAATAAAGGTGAAAAAGGTTAATTCCTACGCGACCAACCGACATGGCAAAGTTTGCAAAAGCCAGAGGTTCTCTAGGGTCAGAAATTCAGTTGGTATTCAGGAAATAATCAGTTGTAGTTGAAATGATTAAAGAAGATGAGCAGAGATCAAGATATTGAAATAATCAAGTCCACAAACCAACCTCCATTGTAAAACTAACAAATCTTTCTTTGTTTAGAACATGAATAGAATAGTTGTAGGAAATAGTTCGTGAAAAGACGAACACTACCAATTGAAGTTCTCAAATCCTTGATTTTCTTCCAATATATATGTAATCATTTTATTTTTAGTTTCATTTTAGCGAACCAAGACCCTATCTTCAACACAGGGTACTACATCCCCTGGTTGCGTTTTTTATTACCAACATAGGGTACGACATTCCCTAGTAGCATCCCAGAGTGCCACGAGCCCCGTTTTTATTGCCAACATAGAGTACGACATTCCCTAATAGCACCCCCAGAGTGCCTCGAGCCTCATCTTATTGCCAACATAGGGTACTACATCCCCTGGTTGCATTTCTTGTTAAAACCATAGGGTACGATATTCCCTAGTAGCACCCCAGAGTGCCTCGAGCTTCATCTTATTGCCAACAAAAGGTACTACAACCCCTGGTTGCATTTTTTGTTGCAAACATTGGGTACGACATTCCCTTGTAGCATCTCAGATCGCCACGAGCCTCGTTTTATTGCCAACATAGGGTACGACATTCCCTAGTAGGATCTTAAAGATCCAAGAGCCACACCTTATTGCTAACATAGGGTACTACATCCCCTGGTTGCATTTCTTTTGGCAAACGTAGGGTGCAACATTCCCTAATAGCATCCTAGAGTGCCATGAGCCTCATCTTATTGCCAACACATGGTACTACATCCCCTGGTTGCATTTCTTGTTGCAAACATAGGGTACTACATTACCTAGTAGCATCCCAGAGTGCCACAAGCCTCATCGTATTGCCAACACTGTGTACTACATCCCCTGGTTGCATTTCATGTTGCAAACATAGGGTACGACATTCCCTAGTAGCATCCCAGAGTGCCACAAGCCTCATCGTATTGCCAACACTGTGTACTACATCCCCTGGTTGCATTTCATGTTGCAAACATAGGGTACGACATTCCCTAGTAGCATCCCAGACTGCCACAAGCCTCATCTTATTGCCAGCACAGGGTATTACATCCCCTGGTTGCGTTTCGTGTTGCAAACAAAGGGTACGACATTCCCTAGTAGGATCTTAAAGAGCTAAGAGCCTCACCTTATTGCCAACACAGGGTAATACATCCCCTGGTTGCATTTCTTTTTTGCAAACGTAGGGTGCAACATCCCCTAGTAGCATCCTAGAGTGCCATGAGCCTGGTCTTATTGCCAACACAGGGTACTACATCCCCTGGTGGCATTTCTTGTTGCAAACATAGGGTACTACATTCCCTAGTAGCATCCCATAGTGCCACAAGCCTCATCTTATTGCCAACACAGGGTACTACATTCCCTGGTTGCATTTCATGTTGCAAACATAGGGTACGATATTCCCTAGTAGCATCCCAGACTGCCACAAGCCTCATCTTATTGCCAACACAGGGTACTACATCCCCTTGTTGCATTTCGTGTTGCAAACAAAGGGTATGACATTCCCTAGTACGATCTTAAAGAGCCAAGAGCCTCACCTTATTGCCAACACAGGGTACTACATCCCCTGGTTGCATTTCTTTTTTGCAAACGTAGGGTGCAACATTCCCTAGTAGCATCCTAGAGTGCCATGAACCTGGTCTTATTGCCAACATAGGGTACCACATCCCCTGGTGGCATTTCTTGTTGCAAACATAGGATACTACATTCCCTAGTAGCGTCGCATAGTGCCACAAGCCTCATCTTATTGCCAACATAGGGTACTACATCCCCTGGTTGCATTTCGTGTTGTAAACGTAGGGTATGACATTCCGTAGTAGCCTACTAGAGCGCCACAAGCCTCATCTTATTGCCAACACATGGTACTACATCCCCTGGTTGCATTTCTTATTGCAAACATACGGTATGCCATTCCCTAATAGGATCTTAAAGATCCAAGAACCTCACCTTATTGCCAACACAGGGTACTACATCCCCTGGTTGCATTTCTTATTGCAATAGTAGGGTGCGACATTCCCTAGTAGCATCCTAGAGTGCCATGAGACTCATCTTATCGCCAACACAGGGTACTACATTCTCTGGTTGCATTCCTTATTGCCAACACAGAGTACTACATCTTCTGGTTGCATTTCTTGTTGCAAACATAGGGTACGACATTCCCTAGTAGCATCTTAGAGTGCCACGAGCCTTATTTTATTACCAACATACGGTACGACATTCTCTAGTAGCATCCTATGAGTTCCTCAAGCCTCATCTTATTGCCAACACAGGGTACTACATCCCCTGGTTGCATTACCTTTTACCAACATAGGGTACGGCATTCCCTAGTAGCATCCTAGAGTACCACAAGCCTCATCTTATTGTTAACACAGGGTACTACATCCCCTGCTTGCCTTCCTTCTTGTTAACATAGGGTACGACGTCTCCTGGTTGCATTTTTTATTTCCAACATAGAGTACAACATTCCCTAGTAGCATCCCAGAGTGCCACGAGCCCCATTTTTATTGCCAACATAGGGTACGAAATTCCCTAATAGCACCTCAGAGTGCCTCGAGCCTCATCTTATTGCCAACACATGGTACTACATCCCCTGGTTGCATTTCTTGTTAAAAACATAGGGTATGATATTCCCTAGTAGCACCCCAGAATGCCTCGAGCTTCATCTTATTGCCAACACATGGTACTACATCCCCTGGTTGCATTTCTTGTTAAAAACATAGGGTATGATATTCCCTAGTAGCACCCCAGAATGCCTCGAGCTTCATCTTATTGCCAACACATGGTACTACATCCCCTGGTTGCATTTCTTGTTAAAAACATAGGGTATGATATTCCCTAGTAGCACCCCAGAATGCCTCGAGCTTCATCTTATTGCCAACAAAGGGTACTACAACCCCTGATTACATTGCTTGTTGCAAACATAGGGTACGACATTCCCTTGTAGCATCTCACATCGCCACGAGCCTCGTTTTATTGCCAACATAGGGTACGACATTCCCTAGTAGGATCTTAAAGAGCCAAGAGCCACACCTCATTGCCAACACAGGGTACTACATCCCCTGGTTGCATTTCTTATGGCAAACGTAGGGTGCGACATGCCCCCATAGCATCCTAGAGTGCCATGAGCCTCATCTTATTGCCAACACAGGGTACTACATCCCCTGGTTGTATTTCTTGTTGCAAACATAGGGTACTACATTACCTAGTAGCATCCCAGAGTGGTACAAGCCTTATCTTATTTCCAACACAGGGTACTACATCCCCTGGTTGCATTTCATGTTGCAAACATAGGGTACGACATTCCCTAGTAGCATCCCAGACTGCCACAAACCTCATCTTATTGCCAACACAGGGTACTACATCCCCTGGTTGCATTTCATGTTGCAAACATAGGGTACGACATTCCCTAGTAGCATCCCAGACTGCCACAAACCTCATCTTATTGCCAACACAGGGTACTACATCCCCTGGTTGCATTCGTGTTGCAAACAAAGGGTACGACATTCCCTAGTAGGATCTTAAAGAGCCAAGAGCCTCACCTTATTGCCAACACAGAGTACTACATCTTCTAGTTGCATTTCTTATTGCAAACATAGGGTACGACATTCCCTAGTAGCATCTTAGAGTGCCACGAGCCTTATTTTATTGCCAAGATAGGTTACGACATTCTCTAGTAGCGTCCTATGAGTGCCTCAAGCCTCATCGTATTGCCAACACAGGGTACTACATCCCCTGGTTGCATTACTTACCAACATAGGGTACGACATTCCCTAGTAGCATCCTAGAGTACCACAAGCCTTATCTTATTGCTAACACAGGGTACTACATCCCCTGGTTGCCTTCCTTCTTGTTAATATAGGGTACGACATTTCCTGTCATAAAAAATAAAAAAAAATAAAAATCTCACTTCTTTTTAAATTATTTATTATGCAATAGCAAAGATACTTTATTGTATTTCAATAATTCACAAAAATTTTCTAGTGTAAACTGGGGCAATAAAATGTTTGTTCGTTTTGTTTGTTTGTGATGGCTTGTAGTTTTTTTTGCAAAGTACAGATTGGATGTGTAAAAATAAAATTTCAGCTCTCGCGAGAGAAAATGAAACACTTGATCTCAATACCAGCCGCAATCAACTTTGACATAATACATGCAGAGACATCGGGTCTCAAGATCCATCTTCTCATCATCTGATCAAGAATCAAGCCTGGGAGGATATTTTATAGTTTGTTACATCGAGAACATCAAGTTTCAGTCTAAAGTCAATGGGTGAAGCAAGTCAAGAATCAAGACAAGACTCCAGATGGCATCTAGATAGAAATTTTGTAACTCTTAGATTTCAAGAGTATGTAATTTTCTTTTCATTTTGATGTATAGTAGGAACCGCGGATCAGAACCTCGACGGAACTTCGCTCGGCTCTCCATCTAAGCATACTCTATCAGTCATTTTCCACTTTAACTACACGTGACCTGATTCCCTTATAATCCGGGATATGTAGGCTACCTAAAACCAAGGTTCGGTCGCAACGCCATCTTTTCATTTCTTTTCCCTTTTAAATAACAGGGTGGTCAAAAATCAGTCACCTTATTCATTTTCTTTGCCTGAAAATGCTTCATGTTTTCAAGCAAAGAGGGGCATGCTGTGAACACCTAATTTTTGACCACACCCAAATTCTATAGTATTTGTGTAAATATTTTTTTTAGGTCTAATCTTAATATTTTAAACTTTTATCATACACTTAATAGGTTTTATAAAGAAAATAACTACAAAGATATTCACATACTTATAGTTCAAATTTTATTTCTATTTGTAAAGAGAAAAAGAAATTTTACAAAAAAATATTTGCTTTCTTTTAATTAGAATTTTAATGAGTAAGCTATAGAATCTTTCTTAGTATGTTTTAAAGTAGATGTAAATATATAGTTTTCCTATATTGTAAGAAATATTGGTTAATCTTCTTATCTTCAAAATTTAATGTATCTTTTAAAATAAAATACAAAAAAAAGGAAAAAAAGGAAGAACATAAAATGAAGTAAACTTACGTAAAAAATAGATAAAGTTTGATAAAATAAAAAGGTCTGATTCTCATCTTTTCTCAAGTCCCCACTTCACGTCGTTCACACGTCTCACCTCATTGCACACACACGCGCGATCATCTTCACATACACATTTATATATAAATACACACACATTCACATAAAGGAAACAGAGGGGGGAGTCCAATTTTTTGAAAAAAGGAGAAAAACTTTGAGTAGAGGAGAACGAGATTTGGAGGTTAGAAAACAACCTGAAAAAAAAATCAGTCACCTTCTTCATAACGGAATCGAGCCTAAAAACACCATAAAACCGGCTTAATACCACATCAATCATCAGTTCCTCATCCATTAACGACAAACAAAATTGGGTCACATTCCAGTTGGGGTTAGTCAAGGCAAATTCCGGCGAGATTTCGAGATTATCGTGGGGTTCTTGTATAGTCACGGCTATGAGAAGCATAAATCCAGATCCAGTTGGTAAAGAAAAAAGTTTCTAAAGGTTCTCTGCTTATCTTTTATCTTTTCTGTATTTATTCTTCAAATACAAAAGTCTTCTCATTGAATTCTTTTTTTTTTTTTTGAATTTCCTTTGTCATCTATGTGATGCATTGAGATATTTTGAGTTCTGTCATAATTAATTATCAGGTAATAAGATGCATTGTTTATTAGTATTAATTTTGTTTTGTAAAGTTTATTGATATAATTCTATTTTTGGATTTGTTTAAGCTAAAACGAAAAATGATTTTGGTTAATTATCCTAAATTAATTTTTGGGTGTTGGCTTATTTGTTAAGTCTTTAAATATTAGCCCATGTGTTCATACCCAAACCTTGGATTGATATGCTTAAATAATAAAAGGATCATGTATGCATTCCCGCGTCTCGATGCCTTTAAATTTAAAATAATTATGCTTTAACCATGTGTACATTGCGTACCTTGGTTTAACATCTAATTTCTAAGAAGTGCCTTGTTTGCATACCACATCTAGGTCAAAATAATTAATAAAATATAATAATGAATTAAGTGGTAATAGACAAGCCATAACTAATAAAATACAAGAATAGCCAAGAATTGATTTAAGCCTTACATTAGTCAATAAAGATACCGTGCTAGAACCACGGGACTCGAGAGGTGCCTTACACCTTTCCCTCGGTCAACAGAATTCCTTATTCAGTCTTTTGTTTTCGTAGATCATAAATTAGGAGTCAAACCTTCCTTTTGATAAGGGATTCAAGATAAAAGATGTCTTGGAACACCAAAACTCAATTCCAAGTGGCTACTCCAAATAATAAATAATCCCTTTTTAAAACGTCACTTCAATTGGAAAAAACCCTTCTAACTCAACCTCGTAATAAGGGTTGCGGGAAAAAAGAGGTGTGACAATATACGACCGCAAATTTGCATCGGGGCATCATTTTTTTGGTTTTATAAACCCGACCCAATTCTTATAAAACAAACATAGGGATCATTTTAGAAGGTTCAAACTTATATTTTGGAGAGAGGGATGTGGTCAAGATTGAGAAAAGGAATTTTTATGTCATTTGTTCATCAATATTTTCTCAAGCCTTGAAGAATTCTCTAGGGTAACTCACAAGGTCTTCAACCAAAAGGTTAGGTTCTAGCCCCAGTCTTCAATTTCGAGTTTTGACTGAAAATAGGTATTAAGCAAAGCAATTATTGGGTTTGAGAGTTGTTCATTATACATGCATGTTCTAGGGTTGTGGGGAGATTGTTGAGCTCACTTGGGTAGATTTTGGGTAATGAAATAGAGGAACCCACCATAGGAGGATCTTGAGATCATAATGGTCACCTAGTGCTTGATAAAATGCTCAAATGTGCTAGAATCATGAACTCTTTCCCAATTCGTGTTCAATGTTGTTGTGTCTCTAAATAGATAAAAGTTTCTAGGATTCCCAAATTGTGTAGTGAATTAAGGAAAGCTCAAAGCGAGGTAAGTTGGCTAAACTCCTCCTTTAGAATTAAACCCCACAATGGCCTTGTAATTCCCGTGATGCTCATTATAAATTAACAATTCCAAATAAGCCTTGTGTCAAAATAAATATGCGTTCAATATGTATTCCAAAGATTCTAGTTATGTTGAGTTATTATTTGAGAATGTGGTTTAAGTATTGGCTGTGTGTTATTATGTTATGATTTCAAAACGTGTTTCTAATGAAAGTCATCATGTCAAATTATGTAACAAATCACATGTGCCTAAGACCATAAATTGGTCAAATATGTGTTTAAAGTCTTAATTTGAAAGGCCTTGTTGTTGATTATCCACGATGATAATTGAAAGTGAAAGAAGAGAACATGAAATATGATGTGCAGCCAACGTGCCAAGAATGATATTGCATCATGGCCATTGGTGAAAATGAAATAAATGATATGCAAAATATTACAAAATAAATGGTAAATCATTTTAATAGTAAATGCTTTGGGAGTGTCGATTAGCCACCAAGGAAGGGTAGGTCGAAATTACCTAACCCCGAAACTACACGTGCCGGTGTACGAGTGATCGTGGGGTATATCTTTGCGTTAATGTGATGAGATTTTTTCCCTTTTATATGGGATGAGATTGATGTGTTGAACTGTTTCCCCTTACATGGGATGAGATTATTGCTATCGATATGTGATGTGATGTCGACCCACATGGCAATGTTGCGATACGGCTTAGCCGATGGGGCTGAGATCGGACGCCATGCCGCTCACATGGTGGTATTATGAGTCGATGTCTTGGGGTGAGATGGCTTAACCGATCGGGATGAGATTGGAATCCGTACTAAAACACAGTGGTGTGTCGGTGCTAAAGATATCCCAACATAAAAAGATTGGAACTTACTTGAAATTTTCCTTTCCTCTAACTTGACACCTTGATACTATTGGATTCTCTTAATGATTTCCTATTTCATTCTCCATTTGTTGTTGCTCGTTCTATTGAGTGGGTGTTTAGTTTTACATACTAGTACTATTCAATATGTGCTAATGTCTATTTTGCTGGGGGTGCTGCATCTTTAATAGATGCAGGTGGTTCCATAGCAGGTTGTATTGATCAGTGATAGCAGCACACCCTGTCCTCAACTGACTTGGTGAGACCCACTTCATTTCGGGGTCCTGTATCTCTTGTTCCATGTACATAGTGTTTTGAGGTATAGCCGGGGGCCTTGTTGCCGATAGTGTCGTAGCACTCTTTTGTTTCTGTTAGAGGCTCCGTAGACATAGTGTGGGTTGTATCTATTTTTGGGAAGGTTAAACTAAAATGTTGTAATCGTATCATATGTTCCACTTTAACTATGATTATACAATGTACTATTTTGGAGACTTGTTAATGACGTAACTAATAGAAATGAATTAGTGTTATTCATATGACCTCTTATTGTCTAATTAATGAAATGTATTCTTCTCTTTATTCATGGGTGAGTTGGGTTGATAGCACTGTGCAGGCTTGCTCGACCAGGGTAACTCTGTTGAGCACCTCCACCCGCATACATTGGGATAAGGCAGTGGGGCCGCTTTGTGTAAAGTTTGTAGTATCGTGAATACACCTCCACCCTCACACATTGGGGTGAGGCGGCAGGGTTGCTTCGTGTAGATTTTCTAGTATTGTGATTGCATCTCCACCCGCATACATTGGGGTGAGGCGACAGGGCCGCTTTGTGTAAACGTAGTTGCAGAGGATCCCTGACTTAACAATTTATAAATGTTATTGAAATATCTTAATAAATGTTCTATGGATTTAACGGCTGTCTAAGCCTTTTATTGTTACCAAGATTCATCATATTCATGTTGTATTTCCATGTCCTTGCATAGGTGTTTGCTTTTCAAACAAGTACTATTCCACATGTACTAATATCCCTTTTTTTCTGGGGGCACTTTATCTTTAATGGATGCAGGTGGTTCCACAGGCATTGACCAGTGATAGCAGTACACTCTCTTCCCAGCTGAGTTGGTGAGCCCCACTTCATTTCGGGGTCGTGCATCTTTTGTTCTGTGTGTATTATGTTTTGAGATATAGCTGGAGCCTAGTTGCCGGCACTATCATTGTACTCTTTTATATCTATTAGAGGCTCCGTAGAGATAGTGTTGGTTATGTATTGGTATTAGGAAAGTCAAGATAGAATGTCGTATGTGTATTACATGTTCCACTTCAAACTATAAAAGTGTATGTATTTTGAGAGTTTATAAATGAAGTAACTAATGGTGATGGAATTAGTGTTGTTCATGAACCCTCTTAGTGTTAATTAATGAATTTTATCTTCTCTTTATTTATGGTCGAGTTGGGGTAGAAGGCAACCTAGAAGTCTTGCTCGACCGGATTATCTCAGTTGAGCTCTGGTCGCGCTCCCTGAGGTCGGGGCGTGACACAGAGAATTGGCTAATGTGCGGCTGCAACAGTATTTCTGCGGTCTGCACAATTTAACTTGCGGCGGCATATTGGAGTCTCAAGGTAGGGACTCTCTGATGACAGTAAAAGTGTTGTTCTGCGGCCGCGATGGGAATTCTACGGTTCGCACATTTTCACTTGCGGCCGCAAATCCATTCTTCACTAAGTTGCCCTAAAATCAATATATGCGGACCGCACAAATTCAAGTGCGGCCGCAGATTTCAAAAGTGACGCACAAATCAAAAGTTTCCACTTAGGTTTTTGAATTCCGTGCATAATTTGACTTGGCAACATTATAACAATATGAAATTACACTAACCCAGTCCCCATAGAGCATATATCAAGCTAACCCATTACAGATTTACCATCACATGAACACACAATTTAACTTTAATAACAAATGGCCTAAAAAGAAAGAAAAATCTACAAATTAAACTAACTAAGAAGATTAATGCGCAATTTGAAGCATACAGTATAGGGTGTGCGTAATGAGTGACTAATCAATGTTGTTGTGTGTGTAGACAGATGAAATAACCGAGAAATTTCAACAGAGCACTATTTTTTGTCCAGAGTGTGAAAACATGTAACAATGGCCCTGTTCCTCTATTTATAATACTTGTTTGTTAAGGGAAAGAATGGCGAGTGCCGTCGCACATTTTCATGCGCGGTCCGCACTCTGTTACCTGAAGACCTCATCGCAACATTTCACATGCAGTCCACACAATTGCACGTGCAACCGCAGATTTCCTGTGCGGTCGCATATTTCATGTGCGGTTGCATTTGGACCTCCTCTCTGGCAGGCAAAAACTTCAGAGAGTTGGTATTTTCAACATCTCATTTGTGTGGTCCACAAGCTAATTGTGCGGCTGAACTGCTCTTTTTGCTACAACACCCTCAAATGTGCGGTACGCACAAATCAAAAGGACCATTCCGTTTAGATTTTAGTTCCCGGGAAACATCCTCAACCTTGAATTGAACAACAATACACGATCACATACCTTGAACTCTTTGTTCCAAATGTATTTGTCATGAAGATATTTCATCTTTTCTTTGTACAAGGCCGAAGTTGCATAAGCATGGTACTAAAATCTTCCAATTCATTCAACTGTTCCACCCTCAAGTTTGCGGCTACATCCAAATCAAGATTCAACTTCTTTGGAGCCCACATGGCCTTGTGCTCTAGTTCCACCAGAAGATGACAAGCGTCTTCGAACACCAACCGGTATGGCGACATTCTGATAGGATATTTGTAAGTTGTCTGAAAAGCCCATAATGCATCATCAAGCTTCTTGGACCAATCCACTTGCCCACTAGCTTGTGGAATAGATACTCTTTATCTCCCGATTGGAGACTTCCACTTGCCCACTAACTTGTGGGTGATAAGGAGTCGTGACTTTGTGAGTAACACCAAACTTGCTAAGCAAAGTATCGAAAGCCTTGTGCAACAATGTGACCCTCTTCGCTTATAATTGCACGTGGAGTACCAAACCTTGTGAAAATATTCTTCGTCGAGAAAGCCACCACACTTCTCGCCTCATTGTTGGGTAAATCAACAGCCTCAACCCATTTGGACACATAATCAACCATTACCAAGATGTTGGTGTTTCCACAAGAACTCATAAAAGGGCCCGTGAAGTCAATACCCCACACATCGAGAATATCCATCTCCAAAATGGTTGTGAGAGGCATTTCATTCTTCTTTGGGAATCGACTGGCCCGTTGACATTCATCACATCTTTTCACTATATCACTTGCATCCTTGTAAAGAGTAGGCAAATAGAAGCCGCAACTAAGCACATTGGCCGTCGTTCTTGCTCCACCATGATGATCACCATTTGGTAAAGAATGACAAGCCCCGAGAATTTCACCTTGCGTTTCCTCCGGTACACATCTTCTAATTACCCAATCTGTACAAATCCGAAAAAGGTATGGTTCATCCCAATAATAATCTTGACAATCCCGTTTGAGCTTCTTCGTTTGGTTTGAAGAGAACTCATCCGGAATGATTCCACACACGAGACAATTTGCTAGATACGTGAACCATGGTACCTCTTTCATTAAAATTGACAAGAGTTGCTCATCGAGGAAGGAGTCCTTGATTTCAAGGCCATCATGCAGCCTTCCCTCCTCCTCTAAACGAGACAAGTGGTCTGCCACTTCGTTTTCACTACCTTTTCTATCTTGGATGTCAATATCAAACTCTTGAAACAATAGCACCCATCTCATCAACTGAGCTTTGGAGTCCTTTTTCCTCATAAGATAACGAAGCGCCGCATGATCCATATGGACAATGACTTTTGCACCCATCAAGTACGATCGGAACTTCTCAATTGCAAACAAAATGACAAGGAGCTCTTTCTCTGTAACGGTATAGTTGACTTGGGCACTATTCATGATCTTACTAGCATAGTAGACCGGATGAAAATTTTTATTGATGCGTTGCCCCAAAACAGCCCCAACCGCTACGTCACTTGCATCACACATGAGTTCGAAAGGGACACTCCTATTTGGACCGGTGATGATGGGAATAGTTGTCAACTTGTACTTCAACATTTCAAAAGCTCTCATGCAATCATCATTGAAATAGAACTTCACATCCTTCTCAAGAATATTGCACAACAGATTCACCACCTTAGAGAAATCTTAGATGAAGCAATGGTAAAAACCCGCGTGGCCTAAGAAACTCCGCACACCCTTCACCGAAGTTGGAGATGGAAGTTTATAAATCACCTCAATCATTGCCTTGTCAACTTCAATTCCATTCTTTGAGATTTTGTGGCCAAGGACAATGCCTTCTTCGACCATGAAATGTCATTTCTCCCAATGCACCAAATTTGTTTCTTCATATCTAGCCAACACTTTATCCACATTTGCAAGACAACCATCAAAAGAATCTCCAACCACCAAGAAGTCATCCATGAAAACTTCAAGGTAGTACTCCACCATGTCCGTGAAGATAGCCATCATACACCTTTGAAAAGTCGTCGGTGCATTGCAGAAACCAAATGGCATCCGCTTGAAGGTGAAAGTACCACAGGGACATGCAAAGGTTATTTTCTCTTGATCTTCCAGAGAAATAAGAAATTAATTGTAGCCCGAATATCCATCAAGAAAGCAATAGAAAGCACGGCCGGCCAATCTATCGAGCATTTGATCTAAGAAAGGAAGGGGAAAGTGATCCTTCCTTGTGAGTTTGTTGAGCTTGCGATTGTCCATACACACCCTCCATCCGATTAATGTTCTTTTAGGAATCAACTCATTCTTGTCATTGGCGACCACCGTCATGCCCCACTTCTTTCGGACACGTTGAAGTGGAGAAGTCCACGAACTATCGGAGTTGGGGTAGACAACCCCGACATACAACCACTTGATAATCTCCTTCTTGACAACTTCTTACATAGCCTCATTGAGTCTCCTTTGATATTCAATATATGGTTTGGCGCTATATTCCAACTTGATCTTATGCATGTAAAAGGCGGGACTTAACCCCCGAATATCTGCCAATTTTCACCCAATGGCCTTCTTCCTCTTTTGTAGCACCGCCATTATGGAATCTACCTCCACGTTAGTCAAACAATAGGAAAGAATAACCGGTAATGGCTTCAACTCCAAGGTAGGATGCTCTTCTATAGAAGGCTTTGTACGCGGAGTTGACCTATTTTCAAGATCCTAAGATAATTTACGGGGTGCATAGTTGTACGACCACATTCCTTGAAAAGAGTACACACATTCCAGGAAGCCATCCATCTCGTCATCATCAAAGTTAAGCAAGACGGCCTCCAAAACATAACCAACATTGATTGTAGCACTTGTTTCATCAACAATGAAATCGGTTACCAAGTCCACAAAGAACACACCTCATTGCTATTTAGTTTCCGCATGGACTTGCACACATGGAATACCACTTTTTTATCACCAACCCGGAATGTAAGTTCTCCGGCTTCAACATCACAAAGAGCCTTCCCCATAGAAAGTAAAGGTCTACCAAGAATAATTGGCACTTTATAATCAACCTAACAATCTAGAATGACAAAATCTGCCGGAAGAATGAATTTATCAACACGAACCAAGACATCTTCAATCACTCCCAATGGCATCTTCATAGTATGATCGGCCATTTGCAATATCATAGAGGTGGGTCTTGGTTGCCCAATTCCACTTGAAAACCGAATAGGGCATCTAATTGATACTTGCCTCAAGATCACAAAGAGCTTTAGCAAACTTCGCACTTCCAATTGTACAAGGAATCGTGAAAGAACTGGGATCCTCCAACTTAGGAGCCATTGAATGCACAATTTCACTCAATTGATGAGTGACTTTGATAGTTTCAAAATTTATTGACCGCTGCTTTGTCACGAGATCCTTTATAAACTTGGAATAATCGGGTATTTGTTCCAAAGCTTCAACTAATGGCACATTGATTGAGAGACTCTTCATCATTTGAATGAATTTCTGGAATTGATTCTCACCATTTTGCTTGGCGAGTCTTTGAGGGTATGGAAGTTGAGGCTTATGCAATGGTGCCTTAACCTTTTGCACTACCGGCTCCGGTATGTCAATAATGTGCTCCCTAGATGGGTTCACCTCCTCTTGAGTCTTTTCCACACTATCATCAATATCAATCTGAACTTCATTATTAGGTTGCACCACATTGTTTAGGATCTCTTCTTCTTGCACCACTTGCTCATCATCCACATGTTGCCTTTCACTTGAGGTGGATGCATTCCCACCTCTTCCACTTCTTGTACTAACGACCATGGAATGCCCCTTGTTGTTTCCACCCTTTGGGTTTACTACCATTTCACTTGGCAGTGCCCTCTTCGGACGAGAATTTAGAGCTTGAGATATTTTTCCCATTTGAACTTCTAAGTTGCGGATTGATGTGTTGTGTGAGGCAAGTTCGGCATCCGAATCGCCATTCTTTTCCATCATTTGCTTGAACATGTTTCCAATATGACCCATCTCGTTGTCTGAAGAACATTAACCATGTAAGGATAAGGAGGCGCATTGCTTGGTTGTTGATACATCGTGGCCTTTGAAACCCCCCCCCCCCCAATTTCCTTGATTATTTCCACTCCAATTTCCTTGATTGTTGTTTTCGCTCCAGTTGCCTAGATTGTTAGAGTTCCAATTACCTTGATTGTTTTGAGGTTTCCATTGTTGTTGGTTTGGGCCTCGAAAGTTGTTTTTTTGCCCTTGAAAGTTGTTTACATATTGCACTTCCTCTTCTTCTTCATTATAGGAATCATCTTGCTCAAAACCACTATCTTCTTCCACATAATTCTCCACTCAATTTTGCACTTATGACCCTTGCTCCTCCTCTTGTTCACCATCATGTTCACTCCCTTCATGGCATTGACTTGCTTGGGATTTTGCACTTGATTTAGTTGGGTCGTTTCTAGTTGTGTCATGGTGGTTGTTAATTCGACAATGGCTTGCCCATGGTCTTGCAATTCTTTGTGAAGGTGGATCATATTCTGATCACCTTGTGGAACATTGGCAATGGATTGCCAAGACGATGACGTTTCCGCCATCTCATCCAAAATCTCACATGCCTCTGCATAAGGCATAGTCATGAAATTCCCACCGGCAAGTTGATTCACTACACATTGGTTAGTTGTGTTAATCCCATGATAGAAAGTTTGTTGAATCATGTTCTCTATCATATCGTTATTGGGATATTCCTTAACCATTGTTCTATAGCGTTCCTATATCTCGTGTAGTGGTTCATTCGGCTCTTGCTTGAATGCCAAAATCTCATCTCGCAGTGTAGCCATGTGCACCGGAAAGAAGGACATAGAAATAAAAGTTTCCGCCAAATCATCCCTAGTGTGAATGGAATGGTTCGGTAATCGTTCCAACCAATCTAAAGCTTTACCCTGTAAAGAGAATAGAAACAGCCTTAGCCTCAATGCATCCTCGGAGACATTCGTTTACTTGCTCCCCCAAAGTGAGCATCAAATTGGTGATTTGGAAGTTGCCCACCCTAATACGAGGAGGGACTATTGCACTTGCATATCCTTTATTGGGTAAAATCTAGTGTGGAGCCGCTCGTGGTAGAGGTGGGAGGTACCCGGCCTCTCCGATTGGCTTGTGGCTCATGAGGTACCTCCTCTACTTATTCGTCCTCAGCATCCAAATACCCCAAAGCCAATATTCGAGCTCATTGTCCGCCATGGTTGTACCTATGATTTCTCACACAAGTTAGTAACACGGAAGGAAAAGAAGATATTCCAAAAACAAACCCAAATATATAGCTAACACTGTTTTAACTCCCCGGCAACGATGCCAAAAGTTGATGACGTCCACAACACACCTCGATAAGAGATATGATACGGTCGTAAGTGTCACGACCCAAACTGATGGGCCGTGACGGGCACCTGGTACCTTACTCAACCGAGTACCAACGTAACGTATCTTTATTATTCCATTATCATAGATAAGTGGGCTAGAAGGCGCGTCATGATACAACCAGAGTAAACATGAGGGAATACCCTACATAGAACGACCCAACCTGATATAGAAATTTATACCAAATGACATACGGGCCTATAAGGGCAACGTGATCCATTATATACTTTAAATATAGGCCAACAAGGCCATACAAATATCTGTACCCATGACATCTGTCTACAAGCCTCTAACAGTACATACTTATCCTAAAGGTCGGGACTGACCCCGCCGTACCAACCAATACATGTACTAATCATACTGACCAAATAAGCAATTCCGGAGCAATGGAGTGCACCAAATTCTTCCGCATAATCTTTCTTGGGTTATTTCCTTTGTCTTAACTTACCTCTCACAATGGCTCCTTATTAATCACTAACATCTTGTGCAAAAACCCTTACATCCTCTCCTTGACGTCGTGTTTGCATAATGCTCTGGTATCGTAGCATATCTGTGGGCTTTGAATAAGTGCAATCTCATCACTTTTTCATTTTTTCGCATTCTTCCTTTACCATTCCATAATTACTAGAACCGCTTAAGTCTGACTTTGTGCCACCTCACTCCACATTCCCCCCCTTTAGGGAAGTACTAATATTTAGCACTACAACGATCTACCTATAGATGTTTTACCTCTTCATCATTGGCGTCTTCTCGCATTATCGATGACCCTTACTCACCTTACGGTAATCTTTATATACCAAGGATAACGAAATTCCTTACTTGCAAGGGTGGCACTTAGTGTAACTGGCACACACAGTCCCTTAAGCTTAACTTTGCTCACATTGCTTGCGTTAGGGAAGCATCTTCCTGAATGACCATTCTCTGAATTTCTCATGAATCTTCTTTTGTTGTCCATTCTATTATCACCGGAACGAAATTTGAAACTCTAATGATGCCGAGTATTATCCAATCATTCAGTCCCCAATTCACGTTTAGTTTATCTTGTTCACCAGCCCATACTGATTTCTATTACTCTGGGGTCTAACATTTCCTTCCGGTAGTTGCATTGGACTCACGAACTTATTTCTCGAAGCAAGGATATAACTTTATGGCCTATACTCTTTAGTTGTCTCAAGGCCTGTCACCTCTCGTCTTTTCCTTCACTTGACTATAGACTCTGTAATACTGTCATCTTTTTGACCTACCGTTGTCATCCATGTATCACATCTTACTCTTAATGATTCATTAGTTGTCTTCTTATTTCCTGCTGACATTTCTGTCTATCACTTTATTCTGAAAACTTCAATAAGATATTCTTTTTCTTTTAGCTTCCCTTTGCTCCATCCACTGACTCTTCGGGTTGCCTAGCATTATCTCTCTACTAGGGACAGGAGTCATACTAAGATAATATTTATCCATTCTAGGTTTCCAGTGCCTATCTTTGTAGCACTCATATCTAGCTGTACTATTTTAGAGTGCACCGTCTAGGTGTCTTACAAGGAGATCCATTACCACGTTTGCACTATCCTTCAGAAATGTCGACTAATTCTACCAATCCATCCCCTATTTTGGGTTACTCTAACCCCAGCCGAATCCTGATAACCCCCCCTTCTCTGAAACTATATATGTTAGCTCCTATAGGGCATAACTGAGATCGGTGTGGCCGATTGTACGTACATGTGTCACTGTTGAAGGTAACTAAAAATGCTTATATCTTCTTTCCTGAATGGTAAATAATGATAATCTTTATTAACTGGGTACTTCGTACCCTCCTTCACCTTACTTGTTTTACTTGCTGAAACTTGTGTCTACCTTCCGATTCTGTTATTCCTTTTAACCGTAAGAGTGGATAAGTATTCTTGACTTAAAACTCCTTGTCAGGAACTTTACACCTTTTAGTACATGCATGGTCTGTTGAAGATCTCACATTTACTCATCATAAGCATAATGCAAAAATCGAGTTCCTCTGACTCAACACATCCATAGCTATATCTCTTACCGACCATCTTTCTGAATGCAGGTATCGTTGTATTACGTATAAGATAGAGTTTAGGAAATTGAGTTCTTACAACTGAGCTCTTCCACACGATCTAGAGTAAGAAGAAAGAGTGATACACCTAAATGCCCTGTAGCCTCCTACTTATAAGTGTGGTGCATGACGCACCCATAAACAAGACTCTACTAGACACGACTTGTAGACTCCCTAAGCCATAACTGCTCTGATACTACTTTTGTCATGACCCAAACTGATATAGAAATTTATACCTGTGATATACGGGCCTATAAGGCTAACGTGATCCATTATATACTTTAAATATAGGCCGATAAGGCCATACAAATATCCGTACACATGACATATGTATACAAGCCTCTAAGAGTACATACTTATCATAGAGGTCGGGACTGACCCCGCCGTACCAACCAATACATATACTAATCATACTGACCAAATAAGTAACTCCGGAGCAATGAAGTGCACCAACATCTTCTGCGGAGCTGATAGCCTACTTGGAGGACTCTCGAAATGTCTAGCAGGGCCTGCGGGCATAAAATGCAACATCCACAGGCAAAGGGGACGTCAGTACAAATAATGTACTGAGTATGTAAGGAATGAAAATCAGTATATAATAAACATGAGAGAAACATGGAGTAAGACTTGACATGAAATTCTGAATAACTCTGTAAATGATGAAATACTTATAGTTTCATGCATATGCATATGAATGTCATGTCGTGCATAGGTACGTGTGTTCATAACATCATCAAGCCTGTGAGGGCATCCCATCATATCATCTCGTCCATTGTGGGCAAATCATCAACGTATACCACCTGATCAGGTGGTGGTACGTATATAACACCATAACATTTTCCCATATCCCATATCCAAATAATATACATATATACGCGTATATAACGCCATCTGGTCATGGGTCAATGTACATGTATAAATGCATGAAATGCATAAAAAATATGTTAATAATATTTTCTCGGAATGCCATGAAAATCAATATACCTTTTGGCTAAACTTTATCAAATACGTATTTTTCTGAGACCCATGAACAGAAGATATAATAATAATTCACATGGGGAATGAAAAATATAGACACCCCTTCTATTTCTATGAAGAGAGTCACTTATGAAAGTTGCGTATTTTGCTCGTTTCATTTGTATAATTTGGATCATGCCAAAAAGAAAAAAGAGATATCCTTATCATACCTGGAGTAGGAAAAATCCGTATGATATTTTTAAAAAAGGTCGCATTGTATTCCTTTAGAACCGCAAAATTTTACGTTGCTAAATCTCGTTGGAATCGATTGGTTTCAAGAATTCACGTTGTAGTATTTTTGCTAGCATCCGATTGTAGGGTCTTTGTACTCAAAATATTAGAAATGAGTTTAGCATCTGATGGTAGGGTCATTGTATTCAAAATGTTAGAAATGTGTTTAGCATATGATGGTAGGGTCTTTGGTATTCAAAATGTTAAAAATGAGTTTAGCATCTGATGTAGTGTCTTGGTATTGAAAATGTTAAGAATGAAGTGTTAGGTAATTACTTTTCCACCTAATCACAAATGACTAAGAGTCATTTGTTTGGAAAGTGGCTTGCTGCCACGTTTTGGGCTTGGTCTTTATCCAAAGACTTTAGTTAATCAACCACTAATTAATAATTAACTAGTTAATTCTCCCGTTAACCAATAATTAACAAATTATTCACATAATTAAGAATCATCTCAAATTATTTAAAATACTACTCATTTTTAACACACCTTATATACCTTACTATTATGGTCATGTGGTATCCTATATGTCACTAGTCCATAAATACCAGATATTATATCTCGGACCGTATTTTATCCCAAAATATCAAACTTCGACGAAACTCATATTCTTTAATTCGTTTACCCTCTAACCTTCACGAATTTACTTATCACTTGTTTGAAATAACATAATACTTATAACCTCAAAAATAATCTCATTTCCGAGCTTATATCAATTTAATCATGGCGTACTTTCATATACGAAAATATGTGGTGTAACAATACCCCATATTCATATAATATATGTGTATATAAATCAAACTGGTCATGGGTCAATGTACATGTATAAATGAATGCAATGCATAATAAAGTAAGTCAATAAGATCTCTCAGAAAGTAATAAGATCAATATTGCTTCAGTTAATATCATGAAATAAACTTTATCAACATATGTATTTTCTGAGACCCGTCAACAGACGATATAATAATAGGACACATAGGGAATCAAGAATATAGGCACCCCTAGTACTTCTATGAATAGAGTCATTTGTGAAAGTTTTGTGTTTGCTCATTTTGTTTGTATCATATGGATCATTCCAAAAAGAAAAAAGAGATAGCCTTAACATACCTTAACCCCGTTGACTTAGTAATACCTTCCAAGCAACTCTGCAAACAACATAACTCAATCTATCATAGCATAAGGAGATTCAAAATCAGTGCTGAATAAATGCATGTCTGTAACTTAAGCTAGTGGCTCATTTACCTATATTAGGCAGCATCTCCGCTGTAAAAAGGGCCTCCTTAAATATCATATACCAGTAACAACAACCAGAGAAATCCGGCAACATATAAGTATCAATAACAAGATACGATATAACAACAACAAGTCACAACTACTTCACGACGAGCGGCAAAATCCGATTGGAACCTGTATACCTCATATCACCCTGATATTCGGCCAACAATCCATCTAATTAACCATTATTGCCTTGCATTCTAGTAATTTTAATCATCTTTTGAGTATTAATTATATTTTTTTATGCTTAATATTATATTTTAACTGTGTAGGAATAAAAAGGTGTGGAGATGAAGAGATTTTGAGCAAAATTGATAAAACGCGGAAGAAAAAGAAAGGATAATAAATCAATTAAACAGAGGGAGACAAAGGGGGGACACCCTTTGGGTTTTATCCCCCATGTGTAGGACAATGAAAAGGGGAAATACAATTTGAAGTGAAGAAGGACGTGAACGTGAAAATGGCAAAACGTACTGCTTCTAGCGCTAAGGCTAGCACGTCGCGCTGGCCTGGACGCTCAAAACGTGAACTTGTCCTATTTCGTCCAGGACTTGATTATTTCGGCCATACACACCCCCAACTTGTATAAAAGGGGGCCTAAACCTATTTTGGATGGGAGAGAACATTTTTGAGGGGACAAACATTTGACCTATGGAGAGCACAGAGCCGCCGTGGAGGCCGGATTTCATCTTTTCTTCCATCGAACATAAACTTTTTTATGTTTCTTTGTATGATATGTTATTTTTCTACCATGTCTATGTGGAGCTAAACTTCACGTTCTAGGGTTGTAGTTCTTTCATGACTATTGTTATTCGGATATTGATTTTAATTTCTTAGTTTATTGTATTAGTTTATTTATTCAATCCTGCACTTAATTATTTTATTGCTTGATCACCAATTGAATATTATCTACGAATCTAGAATTTTTCTCGAAAGTGGGAATTCTAGATTGCATATAGGATTAAGTAGAGAAAGTTCTTGAACCTGGGCATCGGGGAACGGATTCGCGTTTAGGATAGACATATACCTAATTGCCTTGCTTGGTTGATTTACAGGAATTATAAATGCGTTCTTGTTAGTTCTAATTCCATAGACATATAGGCGTTATGTTAGCTTGAATAGGTGAGTAAGAACTCAATAGATTCTTACGAGCAATATTAACCCTGTTAACCAATAAACTTGATAAATTAGTTAGTCAATTCAATTTAAGAATACAATAAAAATGTTAGATAGCCCATAACTATAGATCGTTTTCATCACATTGATAATATAAAAATCTGCTCTTCCTCTATTTAAAGTTCATTAGTTATTTTCTTTTTAGTTTAATTACTTTAGCATCACTACTTTTGGGTTTAATTCTTGTTTAGACAATTAGCATAGTCTAATTTAGTTAATAGTTAATCACAAGTCCTCGTGGGTTTGATATCCGACTTTTAGTCACTTTATTACATGACGATCGTATATACTTGCGTGTGCGTTTGGCCGCAATAAGTTTTTGACGCCGTTACCGGGGACTTAGAAATTAGCTACTTGACTGAGTTGATATTTTATTAGTTATTTGTTCAAGTTTTAATTTTCAGTTTGCCTTGTTTGTGTCAACGCAAGCTCTTCTCTTGAATGCGGAGGAGTAGAAGCACAAACAACCTCCTTCCTCTTGATCCTGAAATTGAACGAACACTTCACAGAGTGAGGAGGGAAGTCGAAGCTAGAACTAGAATAGGAAGAGGGTTGGACATCGTAGTTCAACCACAACCAATAGGATGGTGGGCATCCCGATGAGGATGGCTCCGACTAGCAGGGAGTTCTTTCTTTCCACCCCGCTCTGTTTGGAATTTGTAATACATCGAGGACTATGCATTGTTGAAGTGTGGGGTGGGGGAATACTTCTTGACTTGTAATATAATTGTACAAAATTGTTGTTGTTATTGTTTTGTTTTCTTCTTAACTTTTATCTAAGTTTAGAACTAACATAGTCTAATTAGCTAGTAAAATATGTTTTAAAACAAATCCAAAAAAGCTCGGACTTTTTCCGATGAGGGATCTATTGGACAATTTTTTTGAGGGATTAATGTCCGGTTAAAAATACCAAAAAGATTTTATTTCGTTCTTTTTTAGGATAGTTAGGCAGTATCCCTGATTTTCCTTTGGACGTCGGTTCTTTTTCAAGTAGCTTGAACCGGGTGTTTTGTTTTATTTTATTTTTTTATTATTTCTTTTTTTAGGAGTAGGATAAAGGAGAAAACTGATGTGCTCTGAGGTACCTGTTGACATGTTTGTTGCTGGTACGGTAAGCTATGGCATGCGCTCTGTCTTCCTGAATATCTGATTTGAATTGTAATGCCCAAGTAAATTAAGTAGCTTACTCTTTGACGCATTTTTCTCATTTGGTCGACTTGTATGCCACTCAGTGCATTGTTGCTTAAACAAATTCTCAACTTGCTATACTTGCTTGACTTGAGAGTCGCACAGAACCGTCTTGAGTGAGTCAAGTGTCATGTGTGTGTAAGGATTGTTGATATTTTATGCTATCTTGTGTAGTCTAGAACTTACCCCGTATGTTAATCAACGCAAAATCATTAAGTTGTACTAGTCTAGGAGATGACGTAGGCGTTCCTTGCTTGACCATAAAGGTACTTGTCACCGACAAATAAAATTTTCCCGTTGTTAGCCCTTTGATCCTATAGACCGCTTCCTTGGCACCCACATTGCATGCCGTACTCCTATTTTGTTTTTAATTAGAGATTGTTGTACCTTTACCTCCTAAGACTCTTAGTCGCTAAAAGAAGTAAGGTGAGAGATTGGGGAGTGACTTTCGAGTGGAACCATGGAAGGGCCTTTAAGGTGCACTAAAATTGTTAAAAAAGGTCACTAGCCTATGAACTTCAATCTATGAAGTGTGTGAAAAAACAAATAGCAAATAAGAGTTCAAATAACGTAAAAAGACACACACCTCCTAATCCTTCTAACTCGTGCTAGTAAAACCATAGAGGTTCTTAATTGAAAAGAGAGCTATGTTATATATGGTGTATAACAAGTGAGTGGGTTGAAAAGAAAATGCGCTCGATTTGTGAGTGTAGTGTATTCAAGTGCTTAGGAGGGTTAGTCACTATTTCTAAATATATCCTACCCGTCCCTTAGCCTACATTACAACCTTAAAGTCCTAATGTACACTACGGGCAAGCTTTTGGTACAACCACGAGAGGCACATGAATTCTTTGTGAGAGTGAGTGAATCTTGTTAAATTGTGTGATGTCCTTAATTTATGTTCAATGACATATTTGAATGTATGGACTACTTGTATACTCACTCTTTTATTAGTGGTGAGGGAACTTGGTCTCACAACGGATTGGTGATGTTGTAAACTTCTTTTGTTGGGTGAGTTGAGGATGCTTAGTGGTAACGAGTCATCTATCGAGGTAAGGTGGTTGAGGAGAGGTTCCTTGAGTTGGTTGAATAGCATTGTATATACTTGGGCTATTATAAAAACGGGAAGAATGTGAAATTTCTGTGTTCATGCTAAATTTCTGATATCGACCATAGTCAAAAGGTAGTGTGTTTGATTGAATTAATTGTGAATTGCTCTTTTATAGTTATAGGTACGTTCTTGGGGTGTTAATACAGTTCCAGTGCTCGAGGACGAGCAAGCATTTAAGCGTGGGGTGTTGATATTTGGCTTAATGTATGCGTGTTTTGATGCATATCACCTCATAATTTGCTCATGTCTCAAAGATTTGAGATGTATAATATAACTAATGATGTTGTCCGCCCTTCACGCGGTCAAGAAAAAGAATCTGTAAAATACTCGGTATTTTTTGTAAATTGGTCAAGATAGGAGAATGAATTTCATGTATATTCATACAAAAACTAATTTTATAAGTAGATTAAATCATAAATATAGTACTTTTTTTGGTTTACTCTAACACTCAATATATCACTAAGTTTAGATTAATAACCGAAGAAATTCTTAAGAAAGAATTTCTTATTTTCTAAAGATAAAGAGTGTTGGTCTTTCCTTGCAGTTATAACTTATATATAGATTTTGTTCATCTTCCGAACTCACTCAATTGTATTCTCCCTTCTATCAATACCAATCTTTTCTAGCCCCTCTATTTTTATCCTCATAAAATGATTAAGAATTTTAAATGTTTTGAGTCATCTTACAAACTTGAGATAGTCCAAAGTTATGAAGGAAACGAAGTCAAAAAGTAAAATTATAGATGAACGTGGAGAAGAATATGAGTAAATGAAATTCAACAACAAAGAAGTATTATGAGAATAACTAAAAATGAACTTATATAAGTATACAAACAATTGAATACCACAAGGTGTTATTAACTTATACATTAAACATTTGAAAGATACGCACATGAAATGCTAAGAGAGTTATGGCTATTAAGAAGAGATTAAGAGGTGTGAGATAAACAATATTACTCTCTTAGTTCATTTTTACTTTTCCACTATATTAAAAATATATTTTACTTTTTTTCCTGTTTTACCTTCATCATTAGCTATTCATTATCCGAAATATTCCTAAGACTTTCTGAAATGCTATCATTATTATGGGTAAAATGTAAAATTTTAAAGGTAGTACAAAGTCAAAAAGGAATAACTAAAAGTGAACGGATGAAGTACTTGATAAAACTATTGTGAAACCTCTCAATAATTACAAATTACATTTATCTTTTTCTCCTGTTTTTGGATTTTTTTCTATTTTAATTGTTTACCACATTAAATAATTAAATGAAAAAGTATAAATCCCCTCATTGAAGAGACACCTCCCCACATATTGAGGTTAGGAAATATCCGATCCGTCGTTCTGTTTTACTTCTTAGAAGTCCATTAAAAACAAAATGTCCACGAATTCAAAAAATCACAATTAGGGAAACAAATTCCTTTATACTTATTAGGAGAGGAGGAGAGGTGAGCGTGCACATAGAGGTATAAGGTAGCTAGGAAGGAGTCTAAACCGGCGGTCATGGAGGCTAAGACTGCAGCTTATGGTCGTATGTACGTGGAACTGGGGAAAAAGGCAGGGAGAAGAAGTTATTTCGGCTGGCCAAGTTGAGAGAGAGAGAAAGGCTCGGGATTTGGACCAAGTGAGATGCATCAAGGACGAAGATGGTAGAGTATTGATGGAAGACGCCCAGATTAAGAAGAGATGGCTGACTTACTTTCATAACCTTCTGATTGAAAAAGGGGATCGGGATATTGTGCTAGGTGTATTGGAGCATTCTGAAAGTCACCGTGACTTTGGGTACTACAGGCGTATAGGTCGAGGAGGTAGTAGGAGCTATGCCTAAGATGAGCAGGGGTAGAGCGACCGGGCCAGACGAGATTCCAGTGGAATTTTGGAAGTGTGTGGGGAGAGCAGGTTTGGAGTGGTTGACTAGGTTGTTTAATGTTATTTTTAAGGTGAAGAGGATGCCAGATGAGTGGAGGTGGAGTACGGTGGTTCCATTGTATAAGAACAAAGGTGATATCTAGAGTTGTAACAATTATAGGGGTATCAAATTACTGAGTCATACCATGAATGTGTGGGAGCGGGTGGTTGAAGCGAGGATGAGGATGACACTGTCTGTATCCGACAACTAGTTCGGGTTCATGCCGGGTCGTTCGACTATAGAAGCTATACACCTTGTTAGGAGGTTGGTGGAACTGTACAGCGAGAAGAAGAAGAATCTGCACATGGTGTATATTAACCTAGAAAATTTCTCTGGAGATGCCTAGAGGTAAAAGGTGTGTCAGTTCCCTACATTATGGCGATCAAGGACATGTATGATGGGGCTAGGACTCGTGTTAGAACAGTAGGAGGCAACTCTGAGCATTTTTCGGTTGCAATGGGGTTACACCTAGGTTCTGCGCTCAGTCCGTTCTTATTCGCCCTGGTGATGGACGCGTTGACATGCCATATTCAAGGGGATGTGCCATAGTGCGTGCTATTCGTCGATGACATAGTTTTGATTGATGAGTCGCGAGCCAGTGTTAATGAGAGACTGGAGGTTTGGAGACAGGCTCTTGAGTCTAACGGTATCAAGCTGAGCAGGATGAAGACGAAATACCTGGAGTGTAAGTTCAGCGCTGAGCTGGTGGAAGTAGTCGTGGATGTGAGGATTGAATCACAGGTCATCCCGAGTAGAGGTAGCTTCAAGTACCTTGGTTCGGTTATCCAGGGGGGAGGGGAGATTGACAAGGATGTCACACACCATATTGGGGTAGGATGGATGAAGTGGAGGTTAGCTTCTGGAGTCCTGTGTGACAAGAAAGTGCCACTGATACTCAAAGGTAAGTTCTATAAAGCGTTGGTTAGACCGACCATAATCTATAGGGCTGAGTGTTGGCCCGTTAAGAACTCACATATCCAGAAGATGAAAGTAGAAGAAATGAGGATGTTAAGGTGGATGTGCGGGCACACTAGGATAGATAAGGTTAGGAATGATGATATTCGGGAGAAGGTGCACATGGCTCCCATTGATGACAAGATGCGGGAAGCGAGTCTTGGATGGTTCGGACATGTTCAAAGGAGAAGCCTAGATGCTCCGATACGGAGGTGTGAGCAGCTGTTTGTGGAGGGCACGAGAAGAGGTAAAGGGCAGCCTAAGAAATATTGGGGAGAGGTGATCAGACAGGATATGGCGAGGCTCCAGATTTCTGAGGACATGACACTTGATAGGAAGATGTGGAGGTCGAGTATTAGGTTTGTATGTTAGGAAGTAGTTCAGTATTGCCTTAGTGGGACTAGCCAGGTAGGGTTTTTGTCTCAGATAGCTAGTGGCAATATTGTGTCTTACTATTTTGCTTTTCAGTGAAGGACCTATTTACTAGTTATCGCTTTTGCTCTGCATCTTTATTCTGGTTTTCATGGTGTTCTCATTTTTCCTATGATTGTTGTGGTGATACTAATATTGTCTCTTTTTGTCCTTTTGTCTTTTTGTTTTTTTGAGCCGAGGGTCTTTCGGAAATAGCTTCTCTACTCCTTCGGGGTAGGGGTAAGGTCTGCGTACACACTACCCTCCCCAGACTCCATTAGTGGGATATTACTAGGTTGTTGTTGTTGTTGTTGTTGTTATTAGAAGTCCTCATAACAATATCATTAACCAATATCTAACCAGGTTACAACACCTCCTAATCTATGTTCTTGTTCTTTTCAATATTTAAAATGTACAATAACTAATAAAGAAAATTTTCAAATTGCATAAGATCTACTAACAATTAAATCGTGTACTTGCCCACTGGAATAATTAGCATCTCACATCATAGTCTTGTACAAAAAATATCACATTTGGAAATTACACATCTAGATAATAACTACTGAAATCCACCTTTTATTGGAGCAATGAATTACAGCATGATGCATCGATCGGCACTTGCCTCAGCGATACTTGTGCAGATGTAAGTCAGTTGTCCAATATAATGAATTACAAATTACATATGGTTCTTCAAAGAAAATCCTGTTTAGATGTCATTTACACGTAAATTTTAAAGTTTCAGTAAAAAACAAAAGAAGTTTGATCAATAGGGAGATAATGCTACATAATGTGACAGCGAAATATGGTCGTGCTGAAACAACGAACTAAGGGAATCTTGTGCCATAAAAATTATAGGTTACTCTGTCAAAGTTTGATGGTTAGTCAGTGAAGTTATGAGTGTAACATGCTAGTATGAACTTTGATAACAGTTGTAGTGCAAAGCAATTCTTGGCTGAAGTTTGGCAGGTATGCCGTGTTATTTAATTTGATCATGAATTAGAGGCGAAAGCCTGGTGATCTCCATTTTAAGCAAAGAATACCACATGCAAGTCCCAAAATAAATTGACGGTCTGATGTGCAACAGATGACTCCTTTAGGAAGACGATATAATTGTTAATCATAAAGAGAAGACAGAGAGAACTATTGATAAAAGATGGAAAAAAAACTCACGTTAAAGTCATTGAAGACAGAAACTTCTATTGAAAATGGAGAGGGAAACCCTCCATCATGAATCTTAATATGTATACAAAGTTATGAAAATAGTGGGAAAATAAGAAATGATTATAAGTAGAATACTGAAGACAATTAAAATAGAGAAGACTGAAAGTCTGGGTATATAGAGAAATATAAGGCCTTTACCTGGAATTCCATGGGAAAGAGAAGAAATGCAGAGAGGGGAGATGGAATAGTGAGGAGAAACAGGAATAGGTGGGATTGCTTGCTTAAATAATTTATCTGAAAATAAGAAAGAAGGCAAAAAACTGGGAAAAAAGAAAAATGTGATTCCTTGGCAAAGAGAAGTGCCATGTAGCCTTGCTTGTGGGCGTCTATTATATATATATATATATATATGGTTTGTGCTAATTTGTGGTATTTCTATGTGTAGGAATCATTCGGATACAATCTGGGATGAAAGTACGTGAATTGGAGTGAAAATAAGAAGAAAAGGCAAAAGTAAAACTCTGAGCGCACTTTACAATGTTTCTGGGAAGCTGAGCGCCAGGGCCAGCGCCCCATGCTGCCCTGGACGCTCAAAATGCGAGCATGTCCTAGTTCAACTAGGACTCGATTATTTCGACCCAAGACGCCCCCAACTCATATAAAAGCCAACCTAAACCAATTTTGGGGGGGAGGGGGGGAGGGACGTGACTTGGAGAGAAAAACAAATGTACGAAACACTCGAGCGCATGGATTAGAGCAAATATTCCATTCTTCTTCTAAGAAAAACTTGTTGCAGCCAAACGCACATGCAAGTATACGCGATCGTCAAGTAATAAAGTGACTAAATATCGGATGTCGAACCCACGAGGACTTGTGATTAACTATTAACTAAATTAGACTATCCTAATTATCTAAACAAGAATTAAACCTAAAANTGGACGCTCAAAATGCGAGCATGTCCTAGTTCAACTAGGACTCGATTATTTCGACCCAAGACGCCCCCAACTCATATAAAAGCCAACCTAAACCAATTTTGGGGGGGAGGGGGGGAGGGACGTGACTTGGAGAGAAAAACAAATGTACGAAACACTCGAGCGCATGGATTAGAGCAAATATTCCATTCTTCTTCTAAGAAAAACTTGTTGCAGCCAAACGCACATGCAAGTATACGCGATCGTCAAGTAATAAAGTGACTAAATATCGGATGTCGAACCCACGAGGACTTGTGATTAACTATTAACTAAATTAGACTATCCTAATTATCTAAACAAGAATTAAACCCAAAAGTAGTGATACTAAAGTAATTAAACTAAAAAGAAAATAAATAATGAACTTTAAATAGAGGAAGAGAAGATTTTTATATTATCAATGTGATAAAAATGATCTAGGGTTATGGACTATCTAACATTCCTATTGTATTCTTCAATTGAATTGATTAACTAATTTATCTAGTTTATTGGTTAACAGGGTTAATATTGCTCATAAGAATCTATCGAGTTCGTACTCGCCTATTCAAGCTAACCTAACGCCTATATGTCTATGGAATTAGAACTAACAAGAACGTATTTATAATTCCTATAAATCAACCAAGCAAGGTGCAAGAACTTGTTCTACTCAATCCTATATGCAATCTAGAATTCCCACTTTCGACTTGAATTCTAGATTCGTAGATAGTATTCAACTGGTAATCAAGCAATCAAATAATTAAGTGCAGGATTGAATAAATAAACATATACAAAAAACTAAGAAATTAAAATCAATATCCGAATAACAATAGTCATGAAAGAACTACAACCCTAAAACGTGAAGTTTAGCTCCCCATAGAGATGGTAGAAAAACAACAAATCATACAAAGAAACATAAAAATTACTAAGTTCGATGGAAGAAACGATGAAACTCGGCCTCCATGGTAGCTCTGTGCTCTTCCTAGGTCAAAACTTTGTCCCCTCAAAAATGTTCTCTCCCCTCCAAAATAGGTTAGGACATTTTATACAAGTTGGGGGTGTGTATGGCCGAAATAATCAAGTCCTGGATGAAATAGGACAAGTTCACGTTTTGAACGTCCAGGCAAGCGTGACGCGCTGGCCTTAGCGCTGGAACCTGTACGTTTTGCCGTTTTCACGTTCAAAGTCCTTCTTCACTTCAAATTGTATTACCCCTTTTCATTGTCCTACACTTGGGGGGACAAAACCCAAAGGGCGTCCCCCCTATGTCTCCCTCTGTTTAATTGATTTATTTTCCTTTCTTTTTTTACGCGTTTTATCAATTTTGCTCCAAATCTCTTCATCTTCACACTGTTTTATTCCTACACAGTTAAAATATAATATTAGGCATAAACCAATATAATTAATACTCAAAAGATGATTAAAAGTACTAGAACATAAGGCAATAATGGTTAAATATATGCATATTTTTGCCGAACATCAACACCCCACACTTCAACTCTTGCTCGTCCTCGAGTCAACCAATACTTACTCTATCTTTGAACACTTTACATTTATGCAATTTAGGCAAACTACGCCAATGACCATGGTTGATAGCAACAATTAAGCTAGAGCATAAGCAATCACATACATATTTCCATAACTCATGATATTCTTCAAAAGAAATATCCACAACGAAGACAACATGTTCATAACAATCCTAGCCTCAAAAACCGATTCAATGTCACAATGCACTCATGGCTTGAACACTTAACATCACAGAGAAGTCTAATAAGGTTACCTATCCCTCGTGAAACCATGTGCCCTCACAACAAGAACAAGTTAGTAAGTTGAAACCACACATTTGAATCTCATGATCAAATATAATTCAAGGACTCACATCCATCAAAGAAAATCTCTCACTCTCACAAAGAAGTCACATGCATGCAAACGGTACCATAGGCTTGCCCGTAATGTAAATCTCTACTAATGTATTCTCACTCGATCTAAAATCAATTACGACTTTTTCAAGGTTTTAATGTGGGCTAAGGGACGGGTAGGATATATTTAGGAATAGTGGTTCACCCTCCTAAGTACTTTAACACATCATATAATAAACTTAAAGCACATATTTCCTCAATTCAACTTCAACTTCACAAACAATATCACCCCCAACAATATTTCCTTTTTCTTTAAGCACTATCGTCATTTTACACTCCACTAGCAAAAATAAGATATTTATTCATCTACTATTTTTTTCTTTTTTTAGTTTTTTTGTCACGACCCGGAATTTCCACCGTCAGGGTCGTGATGGCGCCTAAAATTTCACTTGCTAAGCAAGCCAATGTTAGAGAATCATTAAGTCACTTTTTATGCATTTCAGTAAATAACAACAAATAAGCTAAAACGAGTTTAAAATGAGTGCAGAAATATATAATAGAAGGGACTCCAGGATATGCGGACACTGGCAGATCTACCTTGGGTCTCCTGTCTGATGAATCCAATATCTAACCTCACGATCAGCTCGGACCATCACCAAAATCTGCACAAGAAGTGTAGAGTGCAATATCAGTAAAACCGACCCCATGTACTGGTAAGTGCTGAGCCTAACCTCGACAAAGTAGTGATGAGGCTAAGGCGGGTCACTCACACTACAACCTGTACACAGCATATATAATAAAAGTAGAATAGGAAATACATAATAGAAGAAAGCAGTAAATTGCAAGAAATACCACAACTCCCGGAGATATATCAACAGTGTTCAGAAATTACCGATCCTTAAGTGCAAAAGAGAATACCCTAAGGTTAACAAAGCTCAGGGAAAAAATATACACACAGGTTGTTGCGGCGCGCAACCGGATCCCACCATCTCACAATAACACAATCATAGTTCACCCTTATTCCACCAAACAATCCACCCTTATTACACCTGTTGCGGCGTGCAACTCGTTCCCATCGTACAATATAAATTCACCCTTATTCCACCTCAATATATATCACCCTTATTCCTCCTGTTGCGGCGTTCAACCCGATGCCACCATAACAATATTGATTACGCAGTATGTATAGAAATTTCACAATTTAAATCACAGAAACCCTTCACAATACTTAAACTCCAAACCAAAACAAATAGATAATTTGTACACCATGAAAATTCACATAAGTAATACTACACAACGAGACCAATTCAGAATCTACAACAGAAAGGTACCGGTAAACCAGCTTAAGCAAATAACAGGAGATAATGAAACTATGGAAGAACTAATATCATTAACCGGACGAAACAATGTCTAACACGTAGCAATTAGGCGTGGGAACACAAGTAGAGTATGTAACAATTAGGACAGGGAAAGAGGCAATATGAGAAAAATGGGAGAAACCGGGAAAAACAGATAAATTGGCGGCATATAAGCACTCGTCGCCTCACATATACGCCGCTCACATGAATTTCACATAGAATATTGTCCGAGGGTTCCTAATTCTCTCAAGTCAAGGTTAGACTCAACACTTACCTCGCTTCAAAGGCCACTCAATGTTCAATTACCGCTTTTCCTCTAGAGTCCACCTCCAAACCACTCGTATCTATCCATAAACGACTCAATAATATCAAATATTGCTAAAGAAAACAATTACAATGAATAAATTTTCATTTCTCAAACTTTCCACCAAAAAGTTAAAAATTGACCCCGGGCCCTCTTGGTCAAAACTCGAGGTTCGGACCAAAATCCATTCACCCCCGAGCTAGATTATATAATTTATTTCGAAATTCGACCTCAATTCGAGGTCTAAATTCAAATTGTGCAAAAATCCCTAATTCTACCCAAACCCCCAATTTCCACCATGAAAAACCTAGATATTTGGTTGAAAACTCATAAAGTATAATGGGTAATTGAAAGAAAGTAGGTTAGAATAATTTACCAACAAATTGGGGAACAAAATATCTTTGGTTATGTTTTTAATAACTGGGCGTCAAGTATTCATCGCGTTCGCAGTGCCTGTTAGACGCGTTCGCGAAGACTGCTCCCCCATGGCCTTCACGTTCGTGATCCCGTGCTCGCGTCTGCTATGAAGAGATGATTGACCCTTCCCCTAGGTCCCTAAAGCTATACGTTCGCGATGAGCTGGTCGCGTTCGTGAAGGGAAAGGCCCCCATCGCTCCGCGTTCATGACCTAGCCTTCGCGTTTGTGAAGAAGAAAACCTTCCCCAGCCCAGTTCACTCTTCGCGATCGCGAGAATGGCTTTGCGATCGCGAAGCACAACGCACCAGAACACCAGCTGCAGCAAAACACCAGATTTTTCTTAAGTCCAATTCACCCCATAGCCTATCCGAAACCCACCCGAGCCCTTGGGGCTCCAAACCAAACATGCACACAGGTCCTAAAACATCATACGAACTAGCTCGCACGATCGAAACACCAAATTAATGCCTAGAACTACGAGTCGGACCCCTAATCAAAGGAAATTTTCAAGAAGACTTTAAAACTTTTATTTTCACAACCGAACATCCGAATAACGTCAACTCAACTCTGTTTCTCACCGAGTTCGACAGACAAGTCATAAATATCATAGTGGACCTGTACCAGGCTCCGAAACCAAAATGCAGACCCGGTATCAACAAAACGAAATCTCAGTTAATTCTCAAAAACCATTAAACTTTCAGATTTTCAACAAAAAATCTTAACTCGAGCTAGGGACCTCTGAATTCAATTTCGGTCATATACCCAGGTCCCATATTTTGATACGGACCCACCGGGATCGTCAAAACACGAATCCGGGTGCATTTATTCAAAACGTTGACCGAAGTCAGCTTAAATTAATTTTTTAGGCAACAAATCACATTCGTTTTTCAATTTTTAACATATAAGCTGTACGGAAGAACAGCCGGACTGCGCACGCAAATCAAAGAAAGTTAGAATGAGGTTTTGAGACCTCAAAATACATAATTAGGTTCTAAAATATAAGATGACCTATCGGGTCATCACATTTTTCTTCTTCTTTTTTTCTTTATCAATTTTTGCTAGTGGTGTATTATTTTACAAAATAAGTGCACCCTTCTTTCTTTCATTGGTTCAACTCAAAAGTCACCCCACACTTAGTCCCTTCTTACTTCTTTTAGCGCTCATCTTACAATTAAAATGCCTTAAGAGGTAAAGGATCAAAATAATGTCAATTAAGAATAAAAAGGGGTATAAGAATGTGGGTGCCAAACAAAATCATATAGGCTCAAAAGGGTTAACTAGGGATAGAGTTTATTTGTGATAAGCATTTAAGCTCAAAAAGATCATAAAAAGCCTAAAATCATTTTTCAAACCCAGTATCACCTAAAATTTTGCTTCAACTCACGTAACGGCCAAGTTCTAGACTCAATCACAAAAATATTGACTACACAAAAACTTCACCACACATGGCACATGACTCACTAAGGACGGTCACATTCCGACCCTCAAATTAATGCAAGTATTCACGGAGCCACGTGATATTAAGCATTAAGTACAAAGCAAATAATAGTAAAATAAATGAGACGTAGGCGTCACAAAATATGCTATCCAATATATAAAGGCATCAAGATCAATTTCAAAATATAGGGAAGATACTATACGTGCCAAAGCCTAAATATGCTACTATCAAACAAGTCAAGGCGCCTGCCTCGGAATCTCATCTTTCATCCTCCATTTATTCCCTAAATTCTAATCTACTTTAAAAATAAAAAAATTAAAGGAAAAACTACTACCCGGTTCAAACTACATCCGATGGAAAAGAACCGAGGCACAAAAAAAAAATCACAGGGGATTATTACTACTTAAAGAAACTTAAAAGTCATATTTTTGGGAAAAGTCCAATTTTTCTACCTTTTTTGATTTTTTTTTATTTTTCTTATTTTCCACATTTAAAAAAAAATTAAGCTATTAAATACTACACAACTATGAAAACAAAAATAAGAAGCTAAAATCAGAACAAGAAGTTAACATTGTCTAACATACTACTACTAATTATCTAGAGGAATTCTCCCAACCCACACCTAAAAGAGTGCAGTGTCCCCAATGCAGAAATAAAGCAAAATAATAATGAGGGTGTACAACAAACTCCCTGAAAGGCAAAAGGCCGAAGCAATAGCGACTCACGGGGTACTCAGACTTTCCCCATGCATGGTCCTTTGTCTGGGCACCCCACACTTAGTTCTCACCATCTAGCTCGCTTTTGCACTCTTCCAATAGCTTTTCTTCCTATGCTTATAATCCTATAAAATAAAAACAGACACTATAAAAATAATATAATAAAAATAAAAATAAAAAAAGCAGTAAAGCTGGGTTGCCTCCAAACAAGCGCCTAATCTAAAGTCGCGGCACGACTTGAACCACCCCTTGCCTCCACCTTGAACTTATGAATTGTACCCCTAACAGGGAATCCAGTCTGTGGCTATGATCCTTTGGTGGGGATACAAAAATAAATAGGTCAAGTAATAAATTTTTCACTCTATACTTCTCGGCCTTTATATGAGGAATGTAATTTTTTCTCTCTGGCACGACAAATCCAATAATGTAAGCAAATTGTTCCTTTCCATTGACTCCTCCAAAGGCTTATATGACTCGATTTCCATGTCATCATCCAAACACAATGTCGAAAAATATTTAGAATGAGGACCAACACGCCCCAAATTTCGAATTGTATTACTATTTACATCCTCATATTTACATGCCCTAGAGTCTTCAAATATAATATTATTTGCTACCTCGCAAGGCTCTAGTGTACTTTTCTCAACATAGACATCATCAATAAAAGTATGGTCGAACGATTGACTCTCCACTTTTAGATCCTCAATTTGGTGTATGAGCTCCTTTTCAGTTTCACAAAACTCATAACTGTTTTGTTGAGTTAGACGCATCAACCTCTGCAATCAATTGAGCTCCCAGATCGTGAATAGTAGTGTCAAAGTTTTCGATCTCTTGTCCCAGTTATGGTCTTTCTTCTATTAAGTCTTTTATCACATCAGTAATTTCCTCACGTTTAGCCTCATATATTTCTAACTTTTCAGCTTGTTCCATTAGTCATGTTTGGCTCAAAATCTCCATTTTTTCAAAATTTTCCTTTATGGTACTCGCTCTCTTCATTCAATTCTTCCATACTGACCTTCATTCTTGTGATTGCTGCCCTCATTCTTTTCATATCTTTTTTGAGTTCATCCTGTTGCTCTACTACTTGCCTCAGAATATCCCTAATATATGTATCACGTTCCATATCTTGCACTTCATTGCCCCTATCAAACTCACAAACACTGTTAGCAAGATCATAATAAGGAATAAGAGAAGGATGAAATGAATTAGGACAACCATCCGAATTGCCATCTTGACCAGCACACATATTACAAATATTTCACTCAAAGGATTGCGATTGTGCGCACAACTCGCTCCCGGGAACATTCTGATAATTTTTCCACCAGTGGGGTCCTCCACAATATGGAAAAGGATGATCAAAATAAGAATAAACATCATTCAAATAACTTTCATTCCAAGATTCCATTTAAAATAATAAAAAATACTAAATAAATTAAAACAAAAAAATGAATAGAAAAATAAATAAATGTATAATTTAGAAAAATAGCTAATTTCTAAGTCCCCGGCAACGGGGCCAAAAAAGTGTTGCGACCAAAAACACTTACAAAAGTATACGTGGTCATCAAGTAATTGAGTAGTGAGTAGAGTGCCTTTCCCACGAAGACTTGTGATTAACTTTTGACTAATTCAAACTCAAACAACTTATCAATTCAAGAGATTTCTTACAAAATATATAAGTGTCTAATTTACTACCTAAAAATATCAAGCAATAAAATAACTACAAATCAACCACAAAACTGAAGCAATTTCGGATAACAATCAGTATGACAGGATATTCCATGATCATAGGTTAGCTAACAATCATGTTGCGTTCTTGGCTTAAAATGACTAATTGATTTATCTGGATTGTTGATTGACAGGGTCAATATTACTCATAAGAATCTGTTGAGTTCTTACTCGCCTATTCAAGCTAAATTAATACCTATATTTCTAGGGAATTAAGATTAACAAGAATGCATTTACACTTCCTGTATTTCAACCAAGCAAGACAATAAGGTATATTTGCATCCTAATTTCGAATCCGGTCCCCGATGCCCGGGTTCAATAACTTACTCTATTTAATTCTATATGCAATCTAGAATTCCCACTTTCGAGTTTAACTCTAGATTCGTGGATAGTATTTCATTGTTAACTACTCAGCAAAAAACTAAAAATATAATTAAATAAACAACCCAATATGATAAAATCAAATTCGTCAATTCAAACTTCAAACGTCAACCTTCATGTAGCACCTATGACCCCAGAACAATAGGGTTCTTAGCCACTCATGTTCATACAATCATCAAAAATAATATTTTCTAACATAAAATCAATGAATACTAGAAGAAGAATGGAAGATTTGCTCTAATCCGTGCTCCCGAGAGTTTTGTACTTTTTTTTCTCTCCAAGTCACGCCTCCCCCCCCCCCCCCCCCATCCTCAAAATAGGTTTAGGTTGCCTTTTATATGAGTTTGGGGCCATCTTGGGGTCAAAATAACCGAGTCCTAGTTGAATTAGGACATGCTCGCATTTTGAGTGTCTAGGGCAGCGTGGGGCGCTGGCCCTGGTGCTCAGCACCCCTTATAGACTTCTTAATTTAACTTTAAAAGTATCATTAACATGACAATGAAGTCATTCATCAATTATTCCTGCCATATATGATATATTTATAATAAAGAAAACAATCTACAACTCCAACTATCCTTAATTAGCAACTTTATTCACCAGTTCATGTCTAGTCCATCCATTTAACTTAATAAACATCAAGATAACCTTAAGCACAAGCAAGAAAACAATATAATTTCCTCCTACAATAGCTTCAAGTCGAAATCCAAGTTATATTTATTTTACAGCATCCCTCAATGGCAATACAACACCATAGAAGTGACTTAAGCTAATCTTCACTTCCAATCTCAAGTTTCATATGTTTCTTTCATCAATTCACTTGATAGACATATAGACATGCATAACAACAGAAACCATATCATAATCAATTTATTTCACCCTATTTCAAGCCATAACAATATATATATATATATATATATATATTTCAATATATATATAGCCTTAAAACAATCCAACAACAGATAACAACATCTCATCCCCTTTCAAGTGCTATCTTGTAATCTTTCACTCCAACACCAGAACCAACATGTAATTAGTATTAAACATCATCAAAATGATGTTAAACATTCCTTAGGCAGTAGATAAAATTCTAACCCTAATCTTAACTTATCTCACCATCATCCTTATTCACATCAAAATACCATAGAGGGGTTATTCTCCACCTTTGGCTAATATTGATATTGGATTATGGTGTAATTGTTTGGAATTTGTTTGGAGCCTTGGGGGAACTGTTTAGAAGGGTTTGGAGAGTGTGAGTATGGAAGTAGGTCTACAAATAAGCAAAGCTCATCCCAAAAATGAGATAAAAATAGGTGAAGATCGGCCACCGACAAGTGGGTCCCATTGGGAGCTGCTTGCGCGGTTTTACTAAAACGTGAATATCTCTCTACTTTGATGTCATATTGATGAACAGTTTAATCAATTATAAACTCGACTTGTAGATCTTCAATTTTGTAGGTTGATAATCCCGTAATTCCAAGTATATTGGGAGAAAATCACGGATACATTTAAGCACATTTATGAATATAACTTCTGATGACCTTTGCCATCTTTTGTTCCACAACTCGCTTGACTTCAAACCATAACACAAGACTATCATACAAATAAAATAACTCATAAAATAGCATACTGATCCTGTAAAGCACCCTAGTCTCACCCCAAAAGTACATGTTATAACATTCCCAACTTGTCGACTTTCGACAAAACTTATTTTCTTTGATTCGTTTAGCTTCTAAGCCTTCCAACCCTCTTGGTACTTATTTTTCATGATCTTAAATATTTGTAACATCCATGTTAACATGATTAACATACTTTATGTACTTTCAAATATAATCTCATTTCTAAGCTTACATTAATTGACTTACGACATACTCTTACGTACGAAAACATGGGGTGTAACGTCATTCCCCCCTTTGGAACATTCGTCCTCAAATGTTGACTGATGCGCTTATCCTTCTCATAACCTATAGCTCTTACGAATAATTTAATACTTTCCTTGCCATCTAGGCAACTCTGTAAATAAATTCAAAGGCCAGGGCATTCCCCCTTTAGGCCTTTATCTCACATCACGACTTGTGGTCGAAATTCTTCCAATCTCGTAGCAATTGCTACCTTCTGTCATGCAGCCTGTACCACTTTGTCCTTTGTATGTGCGCCTATGCGACTCTTCTCTCCTTTTTCCTCCAGCTTTTAGCCAATCTCTAGGACTTACTTTTTGAACATATACAAAACTATGACAAGTTGTCCCGCTGGGCATCTATAGGTGTAATGAAGTCCATCGCTTAGTACTTTATCGAACTTACAACTATTGCTATATCTTGCTTCATAGCCTTGGTTATCTATGCTTATGGATTTACTCCATCTAGGTAGGTTATACTATACCATGACACTTACTTCGGTTTATTATTACCGAGGTCTGCTACCCAACTCCAGGTTACACTCTCACTGCTTATCCTACCTATATAAATCTATGTCCTTTAATGCTTCCTCATTACTATTCATCTTTATAATGACGGTCTAATCTCATCTCATACTTTGTAACTTTTATCCATCCATTGTTAATTCACTTTCATAGGTTTCTATAACTAAAGGAAACCATCAACTCTCTTGTTTTGATGGGTTTAATCCCGAGGACTTACCTATTCTCGTCACCTTTTCACTCGCCTTTTCTTATCCTTACTCCTATGTACCTAAAACCTTGTCGCTCTAAGATACTTTGTCTTGCGACCTACACATATCTATTTATACTACTCGCAACCTTTCTTTAACTTGCTAGCGCCATAGATTTCCTTTTGTGCCTTCTCGGTTGTCTTTAAATGTCAGTGATTACTTTTCCTGGTCGTTCTGCCACTTGTTGCGTGAATACTCGGCTTATCTTATTTCATATGAATACTGGAATTTCCTGTCTCATATGATCTCAAATATCACCTTTGATTTATTTTTTCCCGTTCATTAGCCACAATAGGTGCCACTTTCTTATGGAGTGTATACAAGATTGTAGTGAGACTATTGTTACAAGACCATTTCTTCTTTAGATCACTATGCTTAGGTTGAAGTCTTCTTATTTCTTCAACTAGTATTTTGTGGTAGTGCTTAGGGGAGACCCTCTGACTTCTATATGTAGCTACGAGCTTAATACATTGTATACCCGAAGGATTTTTTTGATGTTTTTACTCAGCTATAATTATCCTTAGTTACTTACCTCCGCGCCCTTGTGCTCGTAGGGTTGCTTCTGAACTAAACTTTTGACTGTCTCCCAAGTGTCACTTTCTTTTATTTCTGTAACACTTATATGGTACCTTTAACTACCCCAACTCCTATATAAATATTTCTCAAGGATCACGATCTCATAGCTGCTATACTAAATTCCCTATATTGGGTTTTCACTATGTTTATCTTGCACGATCTGTTGATTAATCTATATCCTATTGTCTAGCCATAACTAGGCTCTTCCTGAATCAACTACTAACTACTCGTTTTGTCACGCCCCACCCACGGGGAGCACGACCGGCGCTCAACGGAGATAACCCGGCTGGGCAATCATGTACAATACATTCTACCCGAAGTCACTCATGAATAAAGAGGAGATCTATGTCTTTAATTAGACAACGAGGAGGATCATGTCAACAACATCAATTCATTATAATTAGTTACATCGTTTATAAGTTTCAAAATACATACACTTTTATAGTTTGAAGTGGAACAAGTGGTACAAATACAACATTACTAGTTTGACCTTCCCAGCACCAACATAAAACCCACATTATGTGTACGTAGCCTCTAATGGATACAAAAGAGTACTATGATAGTGTCGGCAATAAGGCCTCAGCTATACCTCAAAACATAATACATATGGGCCAAAAGATACACGACCCCGAAATGAAGTGGGGCTCACCAAGTCAGTTGGGAAGAGGGTTTACCGATATCACTGATCAACGCCGCCTGCTGTGGAACCACATGCATCCATTAAAGATACAGCGCCCCCGGCAAAAAGGGGCGTTAGTATAGATGGAATAGTACTAGTATGTATTACTAAACACCCTCTCATTAGAAAATGTAACAATACAAGAAAGAACAGTCATAAAATCAATGGAAGCCTCAAACAATACAAAAATATCAAGTTAGGAGCAAGAGTAGTTTTAAATTAAATTTCCATTATATTAGGTTGGGAGATCATAGCACCGATATACCACCGTGATATTAGCACGGAGTCCGATTACGACCCGATCGTCCAGGCCATGTCGCCCAAATACATCAACCACAATCACAATCACTATCATGATTTCAATCATTATCTCAATCACAATTTCAAGCACAATCACCACCATGTGCGCGGCATGGCGTCCGATCACAATCCGGACGGCTAGGCCGTCTCACCACAATGTCGTGTGGATTTACATCACCCTTTTCTAGCAATCATCTCATCCCAATAAAGGGGAATATTCTCATCCTATCAATCTCATCCCATATGAGGGAAAAATCACAATTCACTCCTACACCGGCACGTGTAGTTTCGGGGTTAGGCTATTTCAACCTACCCTTCCTCGGTGACTAACGATACTCCCAAAGTGTTTATTATTTAAAGGATTTACAACTTATTCCAACATCTTTTACACGTTTCTCAGTTTTATTGGCACTAATGGCCCAGATGTTATATCATTCTTGGCACGTTGGCCATATTTCAAATTTCATGCTCACCTCTTTCACTTTCAATCATCATCACGGATCATCAACAATAAGGCATTTATATTCAAGACCTTGAGTACACATGTGATCAAATATGAGTCTTAAGCACATTGAGATTTCTACACAATTTGGCATAATAGCTTTCATTTGAAACACGACTTGAAGTCATAACATTTAGATATGCAACCCATACTTTGAACACATTCTCAAATAGTAACATAACATGACAAGCTTTCTCGGAATAGTCAAATTATAATGAACAACTCGGGACATACAAGAACATCGTCGGATTTAATTTTAAGATAGAAGTTTAGCGAACATAGCTCGCTTTGAGCTTCCTTCAATTACTACAATGTTTCGGAAATCATAGCAACTTCGATCTATTTAGAAACATAACAAAATCGAACACGAATTAGGAAGGAGTTCATGGTTCCAGCTCATTTGAGCATTTTATCAAACACTAGGTGGAAATTATGATTTCAAGGTCCTCCTATGGTGGATTCCTTCATCCCACTACCCAAAGTCTACCCGATTGAGCTCAACAATCTTCCTACAAACCTTGATAGTACATGCATAATGAACTACTCCCCACCCAATAATTGCTTTTCTCATTACCTATTTTCAGGTAAATCCCGAAATTGAAGGCTAGGGAGTAGAATCTTCCTTGTGAGTTCTCCAACTTTTGAGCAAGAATTGATGAACAATAAGCTTAGGAACTTCCCTTCTCACTCTATGGCACTTCCTCTCTCTAGAAATATCAGACTTTATCTTTACAAATAATGCCTAATGACTATATATCGAAATAGGGTCGGGTTATGAAATTAGAAAAAATGAAGTCCTGATGTAGATCTGCGGTCGCATAAAGGACCACATAACACTTCTACGGTCCGCAAAATGGTCCACATATTGGCCCTCCAAAACTAGGTATTTCTATACAGGTCCGCTGTCCGCAGACCAATTTTGTGGTCGTATAAAGGACCGTAGAGCCTCCTTCACAAATTTCTCATGCTAGCTTCTATGATGGATGTGCGGCCAGCGAAACGGTTATGCGGTCACATAACGGGCCGCTTAATGGTTCTCAAAGTTTGCTCAAGTTTTGCTCCACTCTATGGCCGACAAAGTGGTTCTGTGGTCGCATAGTGGATCCTAGAAATGCCATGGTATGTAAAAGGATTCCTTCAACCCTCGATCACATTACTCTACCTCGGTGCCACCAAACTCCGGGTTTTAGGAGAAATATTTACCGGGCCTTACACGTTGGTCCATTCTTATATCTATATTTTAAATAATCATTTTTGGGATGTGTCCTTTGTCTTAACTAACCTCTTGCACTGGCTCCTGATATATCAAGTATTCATTCGCACTTATTTATCAATAATAACATCCTATGCACAAACCCTTACTACATCTCCTCGGCATCGTGCTTGCATAATGTTCTGAAGTCATAACATATCTTCAGGATCTGAATAAATGTAATATTATTCCTTTTGCCTTTTTACCACATTCTTCCTTTACCATTCCATAGTTACCTGAACCACTTAACTCCGACTTACTAACACATCACACCATCTTCCCCCATTTAGGGGAGTACTAAGATTTAATGCTATGATGATCTACCTATAGATGTTTTACCTATTCATCTTTGGCGTCTTTTCACATCATTAATGACCCTTACTCGCCTTGCATTAACCTTTATGTACCGGGGATAACTAAATTCCTTACGCACAAGGGTGACACCTAGTGTAACTGGCACACTTAGTCCCTTAAGCTTAACTCTGCTCAGAGTGCTTGCTTTAGGGAAGCGTCTTCCTGAATTAACATTAAAGGTTATTCCTTTGTTGTCGATTCTTTCATTGCTAGAATGCTATCTACAATTATCAAATCCCTCGGTCCCTAATTCATGTTCAGTTTATCTTGTTCACTAGCCCAACTTATTTCTATTACTCCGGAGGTCTAACGTTTCCTTCTGGTAATCACGTTGGAGTCACAAACGTATTTCTTGAAATGAGGATATGACTTTATGTCTTATACTCTTTTATTGTTTCAAGGCATGTCTCCTCTTGTCTTTCCCTTATCTCTACTATAGAATCTTTCATCCTGTCATATTTTGATTTACAGTTATTACTCATTTATCACATCTTACTCATAATGCTTCATTTATTCTCTTCTTATTATCCATCTAATAGTTTTGTCTATCACTTTATTCTAAATTCTTCAACAATACATTCTTTCACTTTTTGCTCCCTTACTCCATCCACTGGCTCTTCGGGTCGCCTAACATTCTCTCTTGACTAGGGACGGGAGCCATACTAAAGTAAATACTTATCCCTTCTAGGATTCCACTGCCTATCTTCTAAAATTTTGAACATGCTTGTATTAATATCAGATTGTACTATTCTAGAGTGCACCATCTGCTTGTCTTACAAGCAGATCTATTACCACATTTGCACTATCCTTCAGAAAGTCAGCTAACGCTAACAATCCATCTACTATTTTGGGTTACTCTAACCCCAGCGGATCCTCATATCTTGTCCTTCTCTTAAACTATATCTGTTAGCTCCCATAGGGCATACCTAAGATGGGTGAGGCCAATTGTACATACCTATGTTACTAATGAAGGTAACTCAAAATACTTATATTTCTCTGCCTAAATTGTTAATACTGATTATCTTCACTAAATGGGTACCTCGTACTCTTCTTCGCCTTGCTTCCTTTACTTGTTGAAACTTGTATCTACCTTATGATTCTCTTATTGCTTTTTACCATATGGGTGGACAGATATTCATGCCTTAGGGCTCCTTATCAAGAAGCTTACACGTCTTAATACACACATGATCTTTTGAAGACCTAACATTTACTCATCATAAGCATGATGCAAAATCGAGTTCCTCTAACTCAAATCTTCCACAGCCACATTCAATCTCTTACCAACTGTCTTTCTGGATGTAGGTATCGTTGTATTACGAGTAAAATAGAATTTAGGAGTTTGAATTCTTACAACTGGGCTATACTACACGATCTATAGTAAGAAGAAATAGTGACAATCCTAAATGCACTGTAGCCTCCTGCTTATAAGTGTGGTACACAACACACCCATAAACAAGACTCTACTAGACACGGCTTGTAGACTCCCTAGGACAGAATTACTCTGATACCACTTTTGTCGTGACCCAAACCGAAGGGATGCGACGGGCACCCAGTGCCTAACTCAACCGAGTACCAACGTAATGTATCCTTCTTATCATACTATCATGGGTAAATGGGACAGAAAGGTCGTCATAAGATAACTAGAATTAAACATAAGATAATACTCGACATAGGATGACCCAACATGGTATACAAACTTCTACATAAGATATACGGGCTTATTAGGTCGAAATAATTATTTGTACACTCAAGACATAGGTCGACAAGGCCATAAAATCATCCATATACATGACATCTGACTACATGCCTTTAAGAGTACATAAATGTCATAAAGGCCGGGACATGGCCCTGTCATATTAATCAATATGTGTTCAAATCATACTGACTAAATAGGCAACTACGGAGTAAGTGGAGTGCACCAACACCTTCCGCTGAGCTGATAGCCTACTAGGAGGACTGTCAACCTATCTATCAGGACCTACAAGCATGAAACGCAGTGTCCCCAGGTAAAAGGGACGTCAGTACAAATAAAGTACCAAGTATATAAGGCATGAAAACCCATATATAAAAACGATGAAAGAAACATAGAGTAAAGGACTCAACCGGTATGTCTGAATAGCTTAGTGAATCATGAAACCTTTATAGTGTCATGCATATGCGTATAAATATCATAACATCCATAGGTATATGCGTACATAACATCATCCAGCCTCTGAGGGCATCCCATCATATCATCTCGGCCTCAGTGGGCAAAATCATCAACATATACCAACTGATCAGATGGTGCGTATATAACTCTGTAATATTTTCCCATACCCCATAAATATATATATATATATATATAATATGCACGTATATAATGCCACCTGGTCATGGGTCAATATACATCTATAAGTGAATGCAATACATAACAAAGTAAGTTAATAAGATCTCTCGGAAAGTAATAAGATCAATATGCCTTCAGTTAATATCATAAAATAAACTTTATCTACTTACGTATCTTCGTAGGCCCATGAACAGACGATATAATAATAGGACACACGGCGAATCAAGAACATAGGCACCCCTAGTACTTCTATGAATAGAGTCATTTGTAAAAGTTGTGTGTTTGCTTATTTTGTTTGTATTATATGGATCGTGCCAAAAGGAAAGAAGGGATAGCCTTAACATACCATAAAACCCGTTGAGTCAACTCAATCTGTGTTGAGTAAAGGCTAAGTCCATAACTTAAGGTAGTAGCTAGTTTACGTAAGTTCGGCAGCATCTCCCCTATAAGGGCCTCCTCAAATACCATATACCAACAATAACAACCAGAGCAATCTGGCAACATATAAGTATCAATAACAAGACACGATATAACAACAACAAGTCACAACTACTTCCAGCCTTCTACCATATATTTATAACAATCTACAACTCCAACTATCCTCATGTCTAGTCCATCCATTTAATTTAATCAACATCAAGATAACCTTAAGTACATGCAAGAACACTATATAATTACCTCATACAGTAACGTCAAGCCAAAATCCAAGTTATATTTAGCTTACAAAAGCCCTCAATGGAAATACAACACCATAGAAGAGACTTAAGCTAATATTCACTTCCATTCTCATGTTTCATATGTTTCTTTCATCAATTCACTTGATAGACATGTAGACATGCATAAAAACAGTAACCATATCATAATAGTCAAGTTATTTTCCCCAATTTCCAGCCATAACAACATCTCTTCCCCTTTCAAGTGCTATCTTGTAATCCTTCACTCCAACACCACAACCAACATGTAATTAATCTTAAACACAATAAAAATAATGTTAAACATACCTTAGACAGTATATAAAATACGAACCCTAATCTTAACCTAGCTCACCATTATCCTTATTCACATCACAACGCCATAGAGGGGTTATTCTCCACGTTTGGCTAACTTTCATGTTGGATTATGGTGTACTTTTTTGGAATTTATTTGGAGCCTTGAGGGAACTTCTTGGTAGGTTTTGGAAAGTGTGAGGATGGAAGGAGGTCTAAAAATGAGCAAAGCTCATCCCAAAAATGAGATAACAATAGGTGAAGGTCGGCAGCCGACTAAGTGGATCCTATTGGGAGCTACTTGCGCGGTCTAGGGACAATGCAAATATCTCTTTTCTCTGATGTTGTATCGATGAACGGTTTAATGTGTTAGAAACTTAACTCGTAGATATTCAATTTTGTAGTGGATTATCCCGTCATTCCAAGTATATTGGGAGAAAAGAGCAGATACATTTGCCCTAATTTTCAGCACATTTGTGAATGTTACTTATGATAACAAACGACTATCATATGAATAAAATAACTCATAACATAACATCCTGATTATGTTAAGAACCCTAGTCTCACCTCAAACGTACATGTTATAACATTCCCAACTCTTCGACTTTTGACGAAACTTATTTTTTCTTTGATTCGTTTAGATTCTAAGCCTTCCAACCCTCTTGGTACTTGTTATTCATCTTAAATATTTGTAACCTCCAAGGTAATATGATTAATTTACTTTATGTACTTTCAAATATAATCTCATTACTAAGCTTACATAAATTAACTTACGACATACTCTTACATACGAAAACCTGAGGTGTAACATTGTCGGTGCAGATCTGAGGCATTAATGATATTGGCACGTGAGTTGTCCGTGAACCACATGAGTTGTCAGTGCGGTTGTAATTGGTAATATAGACACGAGATGACAAGTGATTATGATTCATGATTTGGGACCCGTTATTGTGATTGTAAGGTGTGGTACCTCGGAGTGATTCTTGGGTAAACCTTGCGTAAGAACGACCGATTATTTGGTTGTTACTTGTTTTTCCTTACTTGCTTTCAATGGGACATTAACCATATACTAATTACTTTACAGTGTCATTACCTGTTTACTCCTTGTTCCTAATTGTTGCTTCTATTTTCCATTTGCTAGTGTTGTATTGTAAATCTTTCCATGTTTAGATTTATATTGATATTTTCCCAGTTAGCTTTATATTCATACTTGTATAGGTTATTATGTCTAGAAGGTGTCTTGACTATACCTCGTCACTACTCCACCGAGGTTAGTCTTGATACTTACTGGATACCGCTGTGGTGTACTCATGCTACGATTGCTGCACTTTTTTGTGCAGATCCAGGTACCTCGGAGCATGTCGGTCATTAGTTAGCTGATTGTGAGTTGCGGCGAAGATTTCAAGGTACACCTTCCATCGCGTTCACACGCCTCTGAGTCATCCTTTGTAGTTTTACATTATTAATATTTACTTCTATTCCAAAGAGTGATGTATTTGACATTCTTAGTTACTCTTAAAAAGACTTATGAGTTTTACTACTGGTCTTGGTATATTGTACATTTATTGATGATTGTTCGTAATATATGGCAATTACTAGTTCATATTTAATAGTTAATTGGTTTAAATCTGTTAATAACTATTTATGTGTTGGGATTACATAGTCCTAGGGACTAGGTGCCATCATGACATCTAAGCCAGTATTTTGGGTCGTGATAAGTTGGTATCAGAGCTCTAGGTTCATAGGTGCTATGAGTCATAAGCAACTTTAGTAGAGTCTTGTGGGTCGGTTTAGAGACGTCCGTACTTATCTTCCAAAGGCTATGGAACTTTTTGGAACCTTCACTCCTTTCATTCCAATCATTTGAGTTTATTGATTTCAGAGTTTGAGCCTTTGTCATTCTATTCTCTCACAGATGGTGAGGACGCGAGCTGGAGTCACTATTAATATTGCCCCCACAGTCGGTGTTGCTAGGGTTCCGGGCAGAGGAAGAGGAAGAGGCCTAGGAGGAGCACGTGCTACAGCCAGAGCACCCGCCAGAGAAGCAATTGAGGAGCCACCAGTAGCTCCAGCTGGGGGACATGCACCGGAGGCGCTTGTATTTTAGCCCTGCACTTTAGGAATCTTTAGCCAAGTTCCTAAGTATGTTTGGTACATTTGCTCAGGCGCGATTGATTCCAGCTACACCAGCTACGTCACTGACCGACGGAGGAGCTCAAACTCCCGCCGCTCATACTCCAGAGTAGCAGTCTATGTTGGTCAGGTTCCGAGTGTCATGCCGGTACAGCCTGTTATTCTGCTTCAACCTGAGGTCAGGCTATGGCATCAGAGGAGCAGCAAAAGAGGCTTGGGAGGTTCAATAACTATGATCCACCTACTTTCAGTGGCATAGCTACGGAGGATTCACATGGTTTTGTAGAAAAGTGTCATTGTATTCTCCGCACCATGGGTATTGTGGAGGTGAGCGGAGTTGCTTTTACTACATTCCAGTTGTCAGGGGCAGCGTATCAGTGGTGGCAAATTTATGATGAGGGTAGGCCAGTTGATGCAACACCACTCACTTGGACTCGGTTTTCAGAGATATGTTTGAGGGAGTTTGTTCCTTAGATCCTCAAGGAAGCGTGGGGCACAGAGTTTGAGTAGCTGCACCAGGGCATTATGACTGTGTCAGAGTACACCATCAGGTTCAGGGAGAGACATTACTGCAATGGATAAAGTTATTTGGATCCAAAATGAAGATGTCCAAACTAATCTGCTTTACAACTTATGGATTCATTCATACATATTCCTTTGGATTGCAACAAATAGTGCCGAGTGAGAGCTTCATAGGTGCTACAAGGAATTGTTTACAACTGGAATGTGAATTCATTATCGTCGGCAATAATTGGATGTTTCAAATTAATAGCTTTGTACTTTTCAAATTACTGCTACATTGTATTTGGTAGCAATAGCCATTAACTTTCTTTGGTTCTTTATTTTTGTTTACTTGAACATTATGTAACACTATCCAACTTTTTTGGGACTTAATATATACATATATATATATATATATAGAGGCTACTAGGTGAATAACCTAGTAGAATATTTGCTAAAAACAATTGCTCAAATGTGTGCTTAAAGTCTTGAATAGAAATGTTTGTTGTTGACAATCCGCGTTAATGTTTGAAAAGTGGAATAGTGAGCATGAATTATGAAGTACAGCCAATGTGCCAAGAATGATATTGCGTTATGGCCAATGTTGCCAATAAAATGAATGACATGTAAAATAATATGATTTGAGAGGTAAATACCTTTAATGATAAATGCCTTGGGAGTATCATTTAGCCACCGAGGAGGGGTAGGCCGGAATAACCTAACCCCAAACCTACACGTGCCGGTGTAGGAGTGATTGAGGGGTAAATCCCCGTGTTAATGTGATGAGATTGTTTCCCTTTATATGGGATGAGATTGGTGTGTTGAGATGTTTCCCCTTAAATGGGATAAGATTATTGCTAGCGAGATGTGATGTGATGTCGACCCACACGGAATTGTGGTGAGACGGCTTAGCCGGTCGGGTTGAGATCGGACGCCATGCTAAAATACGGTGGTGTATCGGTGCTAAAGATCTCCCAACCTAAATTACTAAACCTATTTGAAATTTACCTTTTCCCTAACTTGACACCTTGATATTGTTTGGTCCTCTTATTGATTTTATGATTTATTCTCCATGTACTATTGCTCGTTCTATTGAGAGGGTGTTTAGTTTTACATACTTGTACTATTCCATATGCAGTAACGTCCTTTTTGCCGGGGGCGCTGCATCTTTAATGGATGCAGGTAGTTTCATAACAGGTGGTATTGATCAGTGATAACAGCACACCCTCTCTTAAGTTGATTTAGTGATCCCCACTTCATTTCGGGGTACTGTATCTTTTATCCTTGTACATAGCATTTTGAGGTATACCGGGGCCTTGTTTCCTGCACTGTCATAGCACTCTTTTGTTCTTATTAGAGGCTTTGTAGACATTGTGTGGGTTGTATTTTTTTTGGGAAGGTTAAACTATAAATGTTGTAATCGTATCATCTGTTCCACTTTAACTATGATTGTATAATGTACTATTTTGGACATTTGTTAATCTCGTAACTAATGGAAATGAATTAGTGTTTTCACATGACCTCTTACTATGTAATTAATGAAATGTAATATTCTCTTTATTATGGTGAGTTGAGTAGAAGGTATTGTAAAGGCTTGCTTGACTTGGGGTATCTCGGTTGAGCGCCGTTCGTGCTCCCCGAGGTCAGGGCGTGATAGTTATGGTCTTAGATTCAGCATGCTCGAGAGTTGTAGACAAATACTCTATTTCAGCAGGTTGTAGAGATTACTCGGAGGTTGGAGGGTATGCATTGTTGATAGAGGTAGGACAGGGAGGATAAGAGGCCTCGTGGATTAGCATGATCTACTGATCCCTATTTTGGAGGTAGGGTGCATCATGGTAGGGGTTTTGTGGATCAGCTAGTTATATTTACAGTTCAGGCTTCGTGCGGTGCTTTAGATATCCATGGGTCCCAGAGTAACAGTACCGGACAGCTTAAACAACCATGTTAGCGGAGAGGTCGCATTGAGTGTGGGGATATCAGGCACATGATGAAGGATTGTCCCAAACTTCAGATGGGTATACCATAATATAGTGTTCAAGCTATACCTGCACCGCTTGCTAGGGGTGGAGGTCAGGCGGTTAGAGGTCATCATAGAGGGGGAGGCCAGGCCCATTGTTATGCTTTTCCTGGTTGGACTAAGGCTTCTACTTTTAGATGATGTCATTACAAGTATCATTTCGATTAGTTATAGAGAAGCATTAGTATCATTTTGATCCGGTCAAATTTATTGGTAAGATTTATCCCACCTTACTTCATATGTTGTTATGGTTTATGATTCTTGTACTTTGTTTATGTGTTCATGCCAGTTAGGGAATTCTATTATCATAGATTGTGTCTATCATTCTGGTTTGGTTGTTATTAGGGGTCACGAGACTTGGGTGGACTTTTTGTTAGCTAATACCGTAGGTTTTGATGTGATTTCTGGGTGGTTTAGCCACGACTTGTTATTTGGGTACTCTACCGGTATGGGAAGTCCGTTACGTGTTGTGATTTTATTTTGCAGAATTGCGTTAGTGAAATGTTTTCAATTATAGTGATGTAATTCTATTTGTGGTTCAGAACTGATGATGGTATCCTCGTGTTTCCGTGTGGATTGATATGTTAGAACAAGATTACGTGCTATGGTGGAGTCATATTAGGACGAGATCCTTGTGATTAGTTCATATATTTTGTTTCTCCCTTGTGGAATGGATTCGTAGTATGATACTGATATGGAGTTGTACCCGTTGGACTTGTGTGATAGTTCTCTAATGTTCATCTCTTTCCATGTTCAGTTATATTCGAGTTGTGCTTGTCGGGTTTAGACTTGCGACGTAGGTACCCAAGTGGCGTCTGATGTGGCTTGTTGAAAGGGTGAGTATTTATGAGTTTCACATGTTTCTTTCATCATTGTTGGTGTTGTGAAGGTTAGGAACAAAGTTCTAGTCGATATGAGACTATTTACCAGTATCGCGTTGGGTAATGGGCAGCTATTGTGGTAAAAGTTGCTGCTATAGGCATATGGGTGGCATGTTATGTCGTGTGATTACATTGTGTAGATGCATGCATGAGCGTTTGCAATTATTTGGGGATTTTACAGTGTGTTTGTGTGAGAATCGGGCCCTTAATGGGTGTTGAGATTTGGTTCCAAGGCTTATCGGTATGAGTGGAAGGAATAATCTCCGGTCGTGATGTTGTTGTTGAGCTTATATGGATTGGGGTGATGTAGTATCATCCATGGGCATGTATATGGTAAGTTTATATAATGATTTGATGGCTTAGGATAGACTCTTGGTAGTTTTGAGGACAAATGTTTGTTTAAGAGGGGGAGAATGTAACGACCCGACCGGTCGTTTTGAGCCTTAGCGTTCCGTTCAGTGGTTCGAGGTTTTTAGTGACTTTATATTGTTTATTATGACTTGCATGCATGGTCAGCTTTGTTTTTTGGATGTTTCGGGATTTATGTGGAAGAGTGATTCTCATTAGAATCTTAAGTTGAAGATATTGATCAATGTTTGACTTTTGTGAAAACGACCTCAGAACAAAGTTTTGATGACTCTAGTAGGTTCATATCGTGATTTTGGACTTGGGAGTATGCCCAGAATTCAATTCGGAGGTCCCTAGGTTGATTTGGTTTGTTTTACCGAAAGTTGATAATTTAATGGCTTAGAATTTTGATAAGTTTGACCATAGATTGACTTCATGGCTATTGGGTTTGGATTTTAGTTGTGGGGCATGGAATAGGTCCTTTTTGTTAATTGGAACTTGGCTGTAAAGTTTGGCATCATTCCAAATTGATTTGATAGGAATCAGACGTGCGGTTGTGTTTTTAGAATGTTCTTGAGTTTCATGTAAAATCTCATGCATTTTGATGTCCGATTCATGATTTTAGATGTTATTTTGGTGTTTTGATCACACGAGTTCTGCGACCAAAGAATGGACCGCAGAAATGCCCTGTACTTCCAAAAAAGGTTTTCAACTCCCCAACGTACTATTCAACCCAATCATCAACACATAAGTCTATCTCGACACCACGAGACCCCGAGTTTTACGTAACAAATTTATGGGGCCTTACATAAGGCTCACGCGTCGGTATAAGGAAAGATTGTGATTGAAATTAAGAAAAATGAATACGAGGCGGTACCTCAGTTTTGATTTCATTATACACGAGGCGGTACCTCGATGTGATTCTTGCTATTCGTTTGATGTTGCAAGATGTTTTTGGTGGAAAGTATACCTTGTTGTATCATTCCTTATTTGTTATAGCAGTTGTTGCCCGTACATGATCATTTTCGCACTTTAGTTGGTTCTTTGTGTTATATCAATTGTGGGTTTTTGGTACTAGTTCTTGCAAATTTTCTTTCCATATTAGTTGTTTCTCCACTTTCTATTACATAGCCGTATTGCAAATTTCATACTATCTATTTTATATCCTACTAGGTGCCTTGACTTGGCCTCATCACTACTATACTGAGGTTAGACTCGATACTTATTGGGCACCGTTGTTGTGTACTCATACTATGCTTCTGCACATCTTTTTGTGCAAATCCAGGTGCGTCTGCACGTGCCGTTCGTTTGAGGATTGTTGTAGGTGATGCTTGGGAGACTTCAAGGTATACCTTCCCTACGTCTGTAGGCCTCGGAGTCACCATCCCTATTAGTACTCTAGCTGTATTCTATAGAGCTTATTACTCAGTTCCACCAGTTTTGGGGTGTGTATTGTGAGATTCTATTTTTGGAAGGCTTTGTTTTTATTTAGTTTTTTTTCAGTAACTTGTTATTTATATTTGTTAAGTTATCATTATTTGTTAGGCTTATCTAGTCGTAAAGACTAGGTTCCATCACGACATCCTTCGAAGGGAAATTAGGGTCGTGACAAGGTTGCACTAGAGCTCTAGGTTCATAGGTGTTTCGAGTCATAAGCAGGTTTAGTAGAGTCTTGCGGATCGGTATGGAGACATCTGTACTTATTTTCGAAAGGCAACAGAACTATTGGAAAACATTACTTTGTTGATTCCTTATCCTACGAATTGGTTGATTTCAAATACTAAATCTTTGACTTTCTATTCTCTCATAGATGGTGAGGACACGCACCCCCTGCTAGAGCCGTGAGAGTCTGGGGCTGGGGTGGAGGCTGAGGACGAGCACATGGTGTAGCCAGAACACCTACCCGAGCTGCGAAAGTGGAGCCACCAATAGTTCCTGTTGGGGGACAGACACTCGAGGCACCTAGCACTTCAAGAGACCCTCGCACAGTTCCTGAGCATGTTCAGTACCTTAGCTCAGCCGGGGTTGATCCCACTTGCACCAGCCACATCTCGGGTCCCAGAGGTTATACCGGTACAGCATGGGTCTAGTTTGATCAGGTCCCAGAGGTTATACCGGTACAGCATGTTCCTCCGGTTCATCCCACGGTTAGGGTAAAAGCATCTGAGGAGGAGCATCTCAGGCTCAAGAAGGTTAAGAAGTACCACCCTCCTACTTTCAGTGGTCTGGCTTTAGAGGATGCATATGGTTTTCTTGAGGAGTGTCACCGCATTCTCTGCACTATAGGCATTACGGAGACACGCAAGTTTGCTTTTACTACGTTCTAGCTAAGGGGAGTGGCATATCGGTGGTGGCGGGCATACGAGGTAGGTAGATTACCCGGGGCACCTTCACTTACATGGGGTAGGTTTTCAGAGTTTTCTTGAGCAGTTGCACCAGGGTGCTATGCCAGTGTCAGAGTATGTTGTCTGATTCAGTGATTTGTCCAGGCATGCACCAGCCTTGGTTACCACAGCCAAAGAGTGAGTTCGTCGATTCAACGAGGGGCTCAACCAGAGTATTAGATTCAGCATAGCTAGGGAGTTGGAGTCAGACACTCCGTATCAGCAGGTGGTTGAGATGGCACAGAGGTTAGAGTGCATGTGAGACCGTGGTAGATATAATAGGTAGGCCAAGAGGCCTCGTGGCATATGGGGATTTAGTTGTGGTCACGTTGCAGCTACATCCCGTCGTGGTAGGGGCTATGTGAGCTATCCAGTTCATTCAGCACTTCCAGCTCCTAGTGGTGCTCCAGTTATTCTGAGGTCTCAGGTTGCACACTTTGCTCAACCACTTTCTAGTGCACCTCCTACATAGGGTGCCTTCAGCGGTCAGTCCAACTGACCAGGCCCGAGCCAGTCCCAGGCGCCATGCCCATCGAGAGCTTGATTTGAGTGTGGTGATCCACATGGTCAGAGACTTCCCTAGACTAAGGAGGGGTGCACCTTCCTAGACTACTCAGTCTCTACGGATTCAGTTAGTTCTGCAGACTTCTCAGGCCATGATTGTTGCTTCACCCGCCCCACCCACACATCTAGCTAGGGCTGGGCGACAGGCGGGTAGAGGTCACCCTAGAGGGGGAGGCCAGGCCAGATTCTTTGCCTTTCCGAGTAGGACAGAGGCAATTGCTTTAGACTCGGTCATTACAGGTATAGTTCAGGTTTGCCATAGAGATGCATCAGTCTTATTTGATTCGGGATCAACTTATTCATATGTGTCATCTTCCTTTGCTATGTATTTCAATGTATCTCGTGATTCTTTGAGTTCCCCTCTTTATGTGTCCATGCCTGTGGGAAATCCTATTCTTGTGGATCGTGTGTATTGGTCGTGTTTAGTTGTTATTGGTGGTTTTGAGACTAGAGTTGATCTATTGTTACCTAGTATGGTAAACTTTGATGTTATCTTGGGCATGGACTGGTTGTCGTCCTATCATGCTATTCTTGATTGTCACGCCAAGACTGTGATGCTAGCTATGCTAGGTTTACCATGGTTAGAGTGGAGAGGTGCATTCGATTATGTTCCTAGAAGGGTTATCTCATTTTTAAAGGTTCAGCAAATGGTTGAGAAGGGGTTTGATGCTTATCTAGCCTTTGTGAGGGATGTCACTGCTAATACTCCTAACATTGAGTCAATTCCGGTAGTGAGAGACTTCCTGGATAAGGGTTTCATTTGGCCTAGTGTGTCGTCGTGGGGAGCTCCGGTCTTTTTTGTAAAGAAGAAGGGTGGTTCTATGCGCATGGTTCATTGACTATCGTCAGTTGAACAACGTTACAATGAAGAATAGGTATCCATTGCCATGCATTGATGACCTACTTGATTAGCTACATGGTGCCAGAGTGTTATCAAAGCTTGATTTGCGGTCAGTTTATCATTAGTTGACGATTCGGGATCCGAATATTCCGAAGACTGCCTTTAGGACTCGGTATGGTCACTATGAGTTCCCCGTGATATCATTTGGACTGACCAACGCCCCAGCAATATTTATGCACTTGATGAACAATGTATTCTAGCCTTATCTTGATTCATTCGTCATTATATTTATTTACGACATCTTGATATACTTCCGCAGTCGAGAAGATCATGATCAGCATTTGAGGATCTTGCTCCAGACCTTCAGAGAGAAGAAGTTATATGCAAAGTTCTCAAAGTGTGAATTTTGGCTTGATTCGGTGGCGATTTTGGGTCATGTGGTGTCGAGTGAGGGGGTCAAGGTAGATCCGAAACAGATTTAGGCGGTGCAGATTTGGCCCAGACCGTCTTCAGCAACCGAGATGTGGAGTTTCCTTGGGTTGGCCGGGTATTATCGTCATTTCGTAGAGGTCTTCTAATCTATTCCTACACCTATGACCAGATCCCAGAAGGGTGATCCTTCTAGATGGACCGACGAGTGTGAGGCGAGCGTTCAAAAGCTCAAGACTGCTTTGACTACAGCCCCAGTGTTGGTGTTACCTATGGGCTCGGGGTCTTATACTAAGTACTGTGATGCGTCACATGTTGGCCTTGGCGTGGTGTTGATGCAGGACGGTAGGGTGATTGTGTCGTGACCTAAAATCCGCTATTGGCCGTGATGGCGCGTAACGTCGCCCTCAGTCAAGCCAACAGTGATTGTTCAACTTAATTACTCATTTTATTACTTTCGAAATAATAATTTCCATTAATTAAATAGTATGAAATTGAATTTACTAGATAAAATGATAAAAATCACGTGAACTACCATATGAAACATCCAGTAGAAACCCCCAAAATCCGGTGTCACAAGTGCATGAGCATCAACTAGGAAAATAATAAAATACAACATCTGTCAGGAATACAAGTTAGACAAGAGAACATAAATAACGCTGATGGAGACTCTGTGTACTGCGGATCGTAATACAGACTACAGCTCACCACCAGAAATGTAATCTTGCACAATAAGTGCAGAAGTGTAGTATGAGTACGTAAATCAGCGCGTACCCAGTATGTATCTAGCCTAACCCCGAAGAAGTAGTGACGAGAGGTCGACATCGACACTTACTAGTGGTCCAATAAATCAAATGCAGTAGGAAGTAAACATATGTGAGGCAGAGTAAACAAACGAAGTAAAACAAGTATGAATACGTGGTACAATCCTCCTCTTTACAATAAACTCAAGCTCTTAATTAGCAGTTACCTCCTCAGCCGAAGTGTATATATAATGGACCTCACCATACAGGTCGTCATAATTCAAATCAGGAAAACTCACAGATACACTGGCTTTTTGTCAAATATTATGCACGACTCCATAAGAGTATTTTATAGAAATGCCGAGGTGTACGACCCGATCCCATCATACTGTGTGCACTATCGAGGGTTGAACAACATGAACCATAGATGCATCTATTATACTGCCGAGGCGAACAGCCTGCTCCCATAAGAGTGTGGTACATGATCCTGCTGAGGCGAATGGTCCAATCAAATTAGAATAAGAAGCTTTAACGGGTCCTTGACCCCACTCCCGAATAAACGTGTGAGTTGTAAATTTTAAGGAAACCCCTTCGATGAAAGCGCGGGTGAAATTTGTAAAAGGAGCACAATTATTCCACGGCTAGTCATGAAGCTCGTCAAATATCTAAAATAGCAAGTCTATCATTATACACAAGTCTAGTCCCAAGTTGTAACGGAAAATAAAGGAATATAATAGGTAAGGGACAACTCAAATAGAACAATTATAGCATGGAGGAAACCTAAGCCTACCCGGACATAACATACATTTAGCTATGTACGGACTCTCGTCACCTCGTGCGTACGTAGCTCCCGTAACAAGTAGTACATATCAAATACATCCCCCTCACAGAGTTATACAGGAGACTTACCTTAATCTAAAATTCCATAACCGGCTCCGAAGCCTCACTAACACCTTAAACCGATACCCGTCGATCCAAAACTAGTCAAACAATGTGCAATCCAATAAAGATATACTCTAATACCCATAATTAATCAATTTACAACAATTTTCAACTCCACTCGAATAGTCAATATAGTCAACCCTTGGGCCCACACACCCAAATTCCGATAATATTTGAAGATAAACTTTACCCATAACATTACAAACTCAAATATATGATTTATTTTAAATTCCATGTCCAATTTCGTGGTCAAAATCCAAAAATATCAAATTCTAGGTTTTCTACCAAAATCCCACAATTTCTACAAATATTCATGTTTAAATCCTTATAGAATCCATGTATTTAACTTACAATAGGTGGGAATAACTTACCTTGCCATAGATCATAAAAATCGCCCCTTGAAGCTCTCTAAAAAATCGCCCGAACCAAGAGAGAAATGAGCAAAATTCCAATTTTTAAACAATCTGCCCAGTCGATTTTCTGCACCTGCAGAATTCCATGCGCTTCTGTGGAAGCTACCTCGCATATGCAGCTTCCCCCAAGGTGCCAGCTTTTTCCGCTTTTGCAGACATTCAATCACAGATGCGCATTCGCTTCTGCAAAAATCACTCACATTTGCGGACTCCCCAGCTCGAGCAGCACTCCGCACCTGCGAGCCCATGACTGCACCTGCGCAACAACACCCGCACGTGCGCTCATCCAATCCCATACCACTTCCGCTTCTGTGCTCCTCCGCCCGCATCTGCGAGCCCGCAGGTGCGGTAAATTCCTCGCACCTGCGAATCCAACCAGCCTCAATCCCAACCGCTTCTGTGAGCCCTGGGCCACTTCTGCGGTCTCGCTCCTGTGGCCATAACCTCACAGGTTCGATCACACCAGAATCCTTAAGCTTCAGCAATTCCTCCAAGTCCAAACTCAATCTATTTCCAATATGATTCGCACCCGAGGCCCCCAGGACCCCGTCCAAACATACCGACGCACCACAAAACATGATACGGACTTAGTCGAAGCCTCAAATCGGGTCAAACAACCTCAAAATTATGAATCGACGGCCAAAACCTTTCTTTCCAACTTCCTATCTTCAAAGTTCGCCGAACGCGTCCGAATTACACTTAAACTTCCGGAATGATGCCAAACTTTACGTGAAAGTCACAAATCACGATACGAACATATTCCAAGGCATGAAACTCAAATAGACATCGATTACACAAAATTTTATTTCAAATCAAACTTAAGAAATTCTTAAACTTCCAAATTGCCAACCATCCATAATAAGTGCTTAAAGGCTTCCGGTCCATCCGGTACTCAACCCGAATATTCGCCGAAGTCTGAAATCATCATTCGAAACTATTAGAATATTCAAATCCTGATTTTGAGATCGTTTACTCAAAAGTGAAATATCAATCGATTCTTCTAACTTAAAGCTTACGAAATTAGAATTTTCCTTCCGAATCAACTCCGAACTTCCTGAAATTCAATTCCGACCACGTGTACAAATCATAAAACATGAATTGAAGCTACTCAAGTCCTCAAACCGCCGAACGACATGCTAGAGCTCAAAATGACCGGTCGGGTCACTGTAGATTTCCTACACGTCTTGACAACTGAAGACTCAGATAAGAATTATCTAGTCCATGATTTGAAGTTGGAAGCCATTGTTCATGCATTGAACTTCTAGTGGCATTATTTATACGGTGTTCCTTGTGAGGTGTTTAGCGACTACCGGAGTCTAGAACATTTGTTCAAATAGAAAGATCTTAAATTGCAGCAGCGGAGGGGGTTAGAGTTACATAAGGACTATGATATCACCATTCTATATCAACACGGGAAGGCCAATATGGTGACCGATGCCTTGAGTCGATAGGCATAGAGTTTGGGTAGTTTAGTATATCTATCGGTAGCAGAGAGGCCATTAGCATTCGAGGTTCAGGCCTTAGCCAACCAGTTTGTTAGATTGGACGTTTCAGAGCCCAGTCGAGTTCTTGCCTGCATGGTTTCCCGGTATTCTCTATATGACTGTATCAGGGAGCATCAGTATGATGACCCACATCTGCTTGTCCTGGAGGATACGGTTCTGCATGGAGATGTCATGGAGGTTACTATTGGAGATGACGGTGTATTACGGATGCAAGGATGGTTATATGTACCGAATGTGGATGGTTTGCGTAAGTTGATTCTTCAAGAGGCCTATAGTTCGTGGTACTTCATTCATCTGGGTGCCGCTAAGATGTATCAGGAATTGAGGCAGCACTATTAGTGGAGAAGGATGAAGAAGGACATAGTCGAGTATGTAGCTCGGTGTCTAAATTGTCAGAAGGTGAAGTATGAGCATCAGCGACCAGATGGGTTGCTTCAGTGGCTTGAGATTCCTTAGTGGTAGTGGGAGCATGTCACCAAGTACTTTGTTATTGGGCTCCCGCGGACTCAGAGGAAGTTTGATGCGGTATGGGTGATTATGGACAGGTTGACCAAGTTGGCTCATTTCATTCCAGTAGTGACTACCTATTCTTCAGAGCAGTTGGCTCAAGTTTATATCTGTAAGATTGTCCGACTTCATGGTGTGCCGATATCTATCCTCTCTGACCAGGGTACGCAGTTCACCTCACATTTTTCGAAGGTTGTACAGTGTCAGCTAGGCACACGGGTTGAGTTGAGCATAATATTTCACCCTCTGATGGACGGACAGTCCGAGCGCACTATTCAGATATTGGAGGATATGCTTCGCGCTTGTTTTATGGATTTCAGGGGTGCTTGGGATCGATTCTTTCCTCTTCCAGAGTTTGGCTACAACAACAGCTACCAATCAAGTATACAGATGGCTCTGTATGAGGATCTATATGGGAGACGATGTCGTTATCTAGTTGGGTGGTTTGAGCCGGGAGAGGAAAAGCTATTAGGCACAGATCTGATTCAAGATGATTTGGAGGAGGCCAAGATGATACAGGATCTGCTTCGTACAACCCAATCTAGACAGAAGAGCTATATGGCTCGGAAGGTTCGCGATGTTTCATTCATGGTTAGAGAACGAGTTTTGCTTCGGGTTTCACCCATGAAAGGTGTATGAGGTCTGGGAGGAAGGGCAAGTTAAGCCCTAGGTATATCGAACCTTTTCAGATCCTTGTTATCATTTTGGGAACTCGAGCTGCAGCATTGTGGTTACACCTCCACTCACATACGTTGGGGTGCGGCGGCAGGGCCACTTTGTGTAGAACTGTGGTATTGTGATTACACCTCCACCCCCATACGTTGGGGTGAGGTGGCGTGGCCTCTTTGTGTATAGTTGTGGTATTATGAATACACCTCTATCCACATACATTGGGGTGGCAATTGGCTATTGTTGCTGTGGACTTCTACTAAAGGTAGTTTACAAAAGAAGATGACCCTATAGAATTCTCAGTACTTGACAATGTCCCTGCTATAGTTACCGAGGAACAAAACCTGGAGCTTTGTAGGTATTCTACACTAGAAGAAGTCAAAGGTGCAGTTTTTGAGCTTAGTGGAGATAGGTGCTAGTGGTCCAGATAGATTCACTAGAATATTTTATCAAGACTGTTGGGAGATTACTGGCTATGATATACACAACATGGTACTACATTTCTATGGAGGTGCTACACTGCCAAAGTCCATCACAACAGTAATTTGGTGTTGTTGCCTAAAAAACCTATAGTGCACACATTGTCAGACCTCAGGCCTATAAGTTTGAGCAACTTCATCAACAAGGTGTTATTTAGGATGATGCATGATAGATTGGAGAAGTTCTTTCGTGACTTAATTTATCCTAACCAATCCGGATTTGTGAAGGGAATGAGTATCTTTGAGACACTTTTCTCATACAGGAGATAGTCGCTGATATAAGATTGAAAGCTAAGCCAGCTAATGTTGTTATTAAGCTGGATATGGCCAAGGCCTATGATAGGGTCTCTTGGAAGTATTTTCTATATGTTTTAAGGAAGATGGGGTTTGCTGATCATTTCATCAACATGGTGTGGAACTTATTATCAAACAATTAGTATTCTGTTTTGGTGAATGGTTAGGCTTTAGGTTTCATCAAATCCACAAAAGGGGTGAAGAAAGGAGATCCTTTGTCCCTAGCATTGTTCATATTATCAGTGAAATGCTATCTAGGTACTTAAAACAAGATATTTGAGGACAAAGCCTTTGTAGGATTTGGCATGCCTAAGTGGTCTAATGCACTGTATCATTTGGCATATGTTGATACTACTATCATCGTTGCCTCAGCTCATCTAGATTCTTTGAAGAAGGTGATGGCAGTATGGGAAGTTATGAGAGGATATTTGGACAATTGCTTAATAAAGTTAAGAGTTCATACTATATGCATGCTAATGTAGTTAATGCATTATTCAAGCAGTAGCAGATGCTACAGGTTTTGCTAGAGGAGAGTTTCCTTTTACCTACTTGGGATGCCCTATCTTCTACACTAGAGGAAGGAAAGACTACTATAATGATCTAATAAAGAAGGTGAAAGCTAAGATGCACTCTTGGAAAGGTAAGTTGTTATCATTTGGAGGCAAAGAAACACTCATTTCTAGTGTGTTGCAAAGTATACCAGTACACCTCTTATTAGTTCTTGATCCTCCTGATAATATTCTTGAGCATTTGCATAAGATATTTGCAAGATTCTTTTACAGTACAAAGGAGAAAGGCATGAGTAGGCATTGGTCTTCATAGGATAATTTATGCCTTCCTAAGGAAGAAGGTGGATTAGGTTTCAGGTCACTGCATGATGTATCTAGGGCTTTATTTACTAAGCTTTGGTGGAGATTCAGAAAAACTAAATCACTATGGTCTAACTTCATATGGACAAGTACTATAAGAAAGAACTACCTACAATAGTGCATTTTAGAGAAGGATCTCATGTGTGGAGGCAGATGTTGAAAGCAAGGGAAGATGTGGAGTATGAGATACTGTGGGAAATGAATAGTGGAGCTACAAATGTATGGCATGAAAACTGGATAGGATTAGGGGCATTATATCACTTAGTACCACCTGAGTTTCACATCAATGAGGAATTGCAAGAAGTGGCAGAATTGAGGTAAGAACCTAGTTGGAATGAGGTGCTGATTGACCAAACTTTTCCTGAAGACATCGCAGTTCATATTAAACACAAGGTGTAGTTTGAAGGCAGTACTGGCTACTGGGACAAACCTTGGTGGAGGCCTACTTCTTCAGGTAAGTTTACAGTGAGTAGTGCTTAGCATAAAGTGAGAGATAGAGCAATCCCTAATCCTGAATGCAAGCACATGTGGATTAAAGGGATTCCATTCAAGATTTTATTCTTTATTCGGAGGATATGGAGGTTCAAATTAGCTACTGATGACAAGTAGAGAAGGCAAGGGTACATATATGTTTCCAAGTGTTGGTGTTGTCAACCTACACAAGAGGAATCTTTTGAGCATTTGTTCTTGACATGGACTACTTCTACTAGGGTTTGGAGGACATTTATGAATGCTGCAGGGAATAATGTTCAACTTGTATAGCTACATCAAGTTATTAGGGCATGGTGAAATGCTTCATGTTGTCCAAACTTAAGGCCACTATCCTAGGCAGTACCAGCAATTGTAACTTGGGAGCTGTGAAAGATGAGAAACACAAACATGAATGGAGGATCTATGTCAGTTAATAGGGTAATTCAAGAGATCAACAAGACACTACACGTTTTGGCAAAGGTTAGATACAGTTGGCTTACTCACATTCCTTATCTTTGGCAGGACATGGTTAGGGTTTTTGAGGAGTATAGGCTAGTGATAGTAACTAGAGTAACATGACAATTGCCTTATACTGGCTGGTACAAATGCAATACTGATGGAGCATCAAGAGGCAATCCAGATCCAAGTTATTTTGGTTTCTGTGTGAGAGATAGTGAAGGTGATTTGATGTATGCAAAGGCATAACAACTGGAGGAAACAACTAATATTATGGTACTGGCAAAGGCAATAGAAGATGGACTGTCTTATTGTGCAGCCCCTGACCTACATCCTCTCAATTTGGAGACAGACTGACTAGAATAAAGAAGATTATTGAAGGAGAACAGGATCCTCCATGGTGCATTGGGGCTGACGTTAAGAGGATCAAGGAGATGAATGAGCATTTTAATGTGCTGTTTCAGCATGTGTTAAGGGAGGGCAACACAGTGATTGATTATTAAACTAACCTTATGTTTTCTTTTGCAGGTACAATCCTGTTTCATTCATTCTCTGAAATGCCAAGTGTAGGGAGGAGACTAATTAATCTTGACAAGTCTCAAACTCCTAACCTTAGGGTTAGGGTTGAAAAAAGAATAGCACCTGATTGATGAGTATGTATTTGCTTACACTGCCTGATGTTGCTAGCTATTTTGAGTTGTGTTTATTTTTTGTATTGGTAGGTTATTTTCTAGTGGTATTAGCATATCATCATGCTCATTCTGGTATCGAGCTAGTGATATATAGAACTGTCATGGCTATCAGGCAGTCGACTACTCCTCATAATACTTCACAAAGTCTCATACTAGCTAGCTCTATTTATTGGTATGTATCTTGCATCTATAAGTTAAGCTATATGATTGATACTCAAGATACATATAGTACTCGAGTTGATCAGTATTTTTTGAAGATTCAAATTGCAAGTTTAATATGGGATCCAATAGTATTAGCTATGCTTCTATCTAGTCTGGTTATTCTGGGCACTATCGTGGCATTGTCCAGTGGTATTGGTGTGATTACATGCCCATTCTGGAGATGTCATGGCAGTTTTTGGCTTTGGATTGGAATGCAGGCAAGGGATTTCGTTGTTAGTCTTCTGCTGGCACCCTATGTACTCTACATGTTTTTCTTGGGCTACTTTGATGCCATACATTGGTACAAGAATGAAGGGACATTCATGCCACATTCTCATGCTATATTCATGATACTTGGACAATTGGACAGATCCAGAAGTCGATGATGTTGCTTGGAGATTCACATTTTCCTTGTCCTTTGGAATGCAAAACTTGGTGCCTAGAGAAAGCATTAGGGGTGCCACATTGATGTTTTGCATTTGGCCTTTGGATACACACACCACCATACATTAGAAGATGTCTTCCTTACCATGTGTAATAGTTAGCATTATTAGACTAGCTAGTTATAGAGTTACATATTTGAGCTTTGGATCCTTGTTTTTGGATATATATATATATATATATATATATATATATATATATGTTTAAAAATATGAGGAAAAAATTGGGTATCAACAGTGATAAATCATATTATAGGGTTCACAGAGCACTCTCATAAGTTGTTACAGAGGTTACTGCATCGGCCCCCCTATCCTGATATTAGGCGCCAGCTGTGTGGCGCTTACTCTTCTGCCACGTGGATGCTAGATGCAAATGAGTTCCACAAAGACATAAAGAAGAGCATTTTCCAGCATCCCGCCAAGGTCATTTTCCGGTTGATTAATGCAAAGATCACGCCTACCCAGAACGAAACGGATGTCTCCAGGTTAAAGGTGTGTCTCATTTATTCCATCTTGACTCGGATGAAGTTTGATATGGGTAAGATTATGCTAGAGCACATGGCTCGCGTACGACCACTTGGCGCTCGCCGCCTGTATTTTTTCGAGCATGATCACTTGGCTTCTGAGGACGCACTATATGGCGGAGGAGTTCCATTATGATCGGACGATTCCAGTGATGTAGTCTCTTAAGGCCTTGGATGTCACAGTTGTGACAGACCCCTCTTCTGTTGTTGTTCCTGTGGATCAGAGATTACTTCATGTCGAGGAGAAACTGCAGTTGCTATTTGCTGATATGCGCCTTCTCACTCCTTGGGGGGAGACTCATTTGGCAGAGCTGCAGGAGGACCACCCCCTCTTTGCGGTCACTCAGCAGTGGTTGGGCTTCGCCGATGGAGCACGGATGCCACCAGATGAGGATGTAAACTTTGTTCCCTCCGATGATGAGGAGTACCTGTGCACCTTTGAGGGTGTTGATTAGGAGTAGGCCAAGGGCCTCAGGGACTTACTTTTTCACTCTTGTTTCTATTGGTTTGCATTGGGAACAATGCAATTTCCTAAGCTAGCGTTTGGCCATAGATTCCCAAATTTGTTTTGAAAAATTTGATTTGAGTGAAGTTTGGTTTGAAGATGAAAATGTGTTTGGACATTGGTTTTCAAAACATATTTCTCAAATTTAGTTTGGAAAAATATGAAACATGACTTATACCCACAAGTTCTAAAAACTATCATAAATACCCAACAATATAATTATCAATAACATTCATTATATTATCACAAACCATAGTCCTGAACATAAATAAATGTGATATAAAATTATCATTTTTATAATGAACTACATGATACACTATCAGGTGACCGAAAAGACGAAGTAACATTGCTACAAAATAATAAATGGTGGGCTCTTTTATAAAATACAAAAGTTTGGAGCAATTTGTAAAAATGTAATAGTGATATTTTGGCCCAAAACCAGCTATTGAGCTGGTTTTGGGATTTGGAATTTGGGATTTTGCCAAAATGTAGGCAAAATCTATGGCCAAATATGTGTTTGCCAAATAAAACTCAAATTTATTTTGGCAAAATCTATGGTATATATATATATATATATATATATATAGTAACCGCTAGGCATCCAGCCTAGTGGTATATTTGTTGGAAAGAAATTTCCATTTTCCCCAACCGGCCGCCTCTACATTCTCTTGATTTCCCTCCTCTCTTCTGTGAACTTAGCCACCTTACCCCCTAAAACTCTCTCTGAATCCTGCTATAATTTGGTATCCTATAATTTGCTTACCTTATTTACACTATCTCGCTACTACTCACGCATTCGTGGTGTTATTTAGTACTTGCCCTATTTTGGCAAGTACTACCTTTCAAGATCGGGCCTAATTGATTTTGCTCTGTGGAGATTCATAAGATATTTTATCTATATACATTCAATAAAAGACGACTCTTGCACTTCCAGTTGGATTTAGCAACGTTGGACCCTAACTAGGGTTCGAGATTGATTTTCCTCCTTTACCGGTTTTGTCACTGATTGCATGCGATTTTCTTTTTCTTATTGGTGATTGACCGATTTCTTTCTATAACTGTTTGTTTAATTGGGAATTATATAAACCCCTCACCTAATTCCCCTAAAACAAACCTTAATCACTGCTCTCTTTCACTCACTCACTTGGTTACACTCGAATATTCTCTGAAATAGTTGGATTCTTGGCCGGCTGAAAGCCAAGGCCACTGTGCTCGCCTCATTGACTTCCTCTGGTGCAAGCACTGCTCGGAGAGCATTCGAAGCTCTTGTGAACTCTGAAGTAATAGATTTGGAGTTCTCATTGTTCTCTCTTGGCTGGTGTTAACTAAGCTGTTATTGAAATTTAGTCTTCTCATTTACTTGCTCGTTAATTTGCAACTGGTTAGTGCTCTTGACTCTTACAATTCTATTCCCTTTTTTGCTTGTGTTTATGTTCTGTATCCTAATAATATTGGAACTTCTGTGAGCCAGCATAATTTTGATACTTTGCTACCTTTGTATGTAATCCTATTCATCTAAATGCTATTATAATGTTCTCTAGAATCAAACCTGCCTAAGTACTTGATTCTTAGAATATGTTCACTATGTGTAATTAACAAGATTGATCTCTAACTTTCTTAAGTTTGCCTAGTTTATTATGTTTATGTTAAACCTGAATTCTACATTTTGTTTGTCTATTATGAGTTTATCTTCATGCCCTATCTTGGAAATTTGCTCTAAAACATCTTGTGGAAATTGACACCTGCCCATATTTTGTTTAAATATGTTCTTTCTTATTTATGCTATTTCATTCAAGTATAACTTGCTTTGTGACCATGCCTTCCTTAAACTCTAGTGCTTAGTCCCTTTGCTGCAAGAACTCTTGTCTATCAGATTCTTGCAATTAAATCCTGCTTAGCCAAATAAGTCCATCTTTGTGATACTGTTACTTTAAATCTATTTACTAACTTGGAAGTGTATGTTCTCATTCTATGTGTTCACAAGACCCTTTTATATGTGCATGTGTGCTCTTCCAAATACTAGACATCACCCTTAGAATGATACTTAGAAATCTTGCCGTTGATAATTGTAATACTTGGAATCGGTGTGCATGTATCCTTGCCTAGGCTCTAAGTCACTTGAATGATTGGTTGCACTTATGCTCCTGTTGTTTGTTAAAGGGTAATCAAAACAATTGCTTTCAGGATTGGGCCTAGTTTATTATGCCATGCATGTTTTTGGATCTACACATTGAATCGAGATGCTTTAATTATCCTTAAGTATATAGGACTTGGGCATGTTGGTTTGTACAAAGATTGAGGTTGATGAAGGTCTAGAAACATCATTGGGTTATTTTGTATTGTGTTGGCCATGTAATTGTTCTATTTGGGCATGTAATTATTTTATTTGGGCTTGTAATTATTCTATTGGGCCTGTAATAATTTGTAAAAACAAATAATTGGGAAATTAGTAAAAAGGAGGGCTGGGGCACTCTAATTCTCGTTTGAACGGGTAGAAAGCATGCCTATATGATATAAAGGGTTTATATGCTACTTGATCAACATGCTTTATTTCTATGTACTGCTTGCCAAATACGCAGGATGCCTATATGTTTCCAATCTTGCATGTTCATTTAGAAATCATAACTTAGGACTCTAATATTGATCCTATCAATAAAACTCGTAACTTGTTCAGAAAGCATGCCTATATGTCACGACCCAAACCGGAGGGCCGCGATGGGCACCCGGTGCCTTATTAAATTGAGTACCAACGTAACGTATCTTTCTTATCACACTATCATGGGTAAATGGGCCATCACGAGATAACCAGAATAAAACATCAGGGAATACTAGAGATAGGATGACCCAACATGATATAGAAACTTATACATGTGACATACGGTCCTATAAGGGCAACATGATCATTTGTACACTCAAAACATAGACCGACGAGGCCATACAAGTATCCATAATCATGACAACTGTCTACAAGCCTCTAAGACTACATAAATGTCATAAAGGTCAGGACAGGGCCCTGCCATACCAATCAATACATGTCCAAATCATACTGACAAAATAGGCAACTCCAGAGCAACTGAAGTGACCCAACACCTTCCGCTGAGCTGATAGCCTACTAGGAGGATAGTCAACCTGTCTATCGGGACCTATATGCATGAAACGAAGCGTCCCCAAGCAAAAGTGACATCAGTACAAATAAAGTACCGAGTATGTAAGGCATGAAAAACATTATATAAAAGACATGAAAGAAACTTTGATTAAAGAACTCAACCTGTAAGTCTGAATAGCCTTGTGAATCATGAAACATTTATAATGTCATGCATATGCTTATAAATGTCATATCATGCATAGCTATATGCGTACATAAGATCATCAAGTCTCTAATGGTATCCCATCATATAATCTTGGCCTCTATTGGCCAAATCATCAATTTATACCAGCTAATTAGGTGGTGGTGCGTACATAATGCCTCAACCTTTCTCTATACCCCATATACATATAATATACACATGTATAACGCCTTCTGGTCATGGTCAATATACATGTATAAATAAATGCAATGCAGAAGGAAGTAAGTCGATAGGATCTCTCGGAAGGTCATAAAATCAATATGGCTTCGATTTATATCATGAAATAAACTTTATCAACTGATGTATTATCTGAGACCCTTGAACATACGATATAATAATATATCACTTGGAGAATCAAGAACATAGGCGTCCTTAATACTTCTATGAATAAAGGCGTTTGTGAAAGTTCCATGTTTGCTCGTTTGGTTTGTATCACAAGGATTATGCCAAAAGGGAAGAAGGGATAGACTTAACATACCTTATCACAAACTGCCCGATAACCACGTTGAACTCCTATCGTCTCACTTCAATCTACAGTAACGATAATAATGCTATTGTTAAGCTACGAAAGATGCAACTATCGTAGAACTAACGACAAGCTTATTTTTGTATAAAAATCGGCAACATCTCCCATGTTTTCCTTACTTTACCAAGTCCATCAACCAACATGAACCCATACAACCTTCACCTATATAATTTCAGCACCATAAGACAAATCAAGCTACACAACAACCAATGCATAAACATCACCAACGAAACTACTATTTAACATGACAAATGGCAAGCTCGGATTGAATCCCTTTTGAATCCTTTAACCCCAAAGTCATTCATTCATTAACTTAATAACATAGCCAGCATGATATTAAGTACAATTGGAGGACTTCTAACCTCCTATTCATCTCCTAATTCACCCTCAAATACCCCAATAGTCTACCAACAACAACAAGTACAACTTTCCATTGTTATGTTGTCCTTTCTCTTTATACTCACTGTACCAATGACAAGTTCAATATGTAGATAATATTTTATAATAACAACATCATAATAGAGTCATTTTCAAGGGTTTCCAACTATTTATAGTTCATGGAAACAACCTTTCCAAAACAGTCCAGTAAAAACAATAATATCTCAAACTATTTCAAGTCTCCTCTTGTAGCATTTTACTCAAATAATGCAACCAACACACAAACAAATTCAAGCACATGTAGTAGGATGTTATAATAACCTTAAATAGTAGATACAACACCAAAATTCAGCCAAGATAAGCCCACAACAATTCTCAATGACACCACAACACTATAGGTATTGTATACTCTTCTTGAATCAACTTTTGGTGTTCAAGTTGGTGTGTAAACACTTGTATTTCGCCTTGCAAATCTAATATATATGAAGGAGGGACTGATTATTACCTTAATCAACAAGAACAACATGAAATCCTAGGTTACTTACCTCTGAAGAACCCTCCAAAATAGCCGCAAGATGAAGAACTACGATCTAGCAAGCACCACGGGATTGCTAGCGCTGGATTCATATTTGTATCATAGGTTTTCCCCCTTGAGTCATGGAGGAACCTTTGTAGAGAATTTAGGAGGGTTTAGGAACTATTTTGGATGAGAAAAAGGACTTAAAACGACTTAGAATTGACTCAAATACAAGCTGGAGGTTTACACCGATTTTGTGGGTCCCATGGGAGCTGCTTGTGCAGTCTCGCAAAAACGCGAATATCTATCTACTCCAATGTCATATCAACGAACAGTTATATGCGTTAGAAACAGGACTCGTAGATCTTAAATTTTCTAGGTAGATCACCCTGTAATTAAAGTATATTTGGAGAAAAGTGCAGCTATATTTGACCTAATTTTCAGCACATTTATGAATGTAACTTGTGATGACCTCTGCCAAATTTTGTTCCACAACTCTCTTGACTTCAAATTATAACACAAGACTATCATTCGACTTAAATAACTCATAACATAATCTCCTTATAATGTTAAGCACCCTAGTCTCACCCCAAAAGTACATGTTATAACATTCCAACTTGTCGATTTTTGACGAAACTTATTTTCTTCAATTCGTTTAGCTTCTATTGTTCTTGGTATTCATGATCTTAAATATTTTTAACCTCCACGGTAACATAATTAACTTACTATATGAAATTTTCAAAGATGATTTCATTTACGAGCTAACATCAATTGACTTACGACGCACTTTTATGTATGAATACATGGGGTGTAACATCATTCACCCCTTAGTTGTCGGAATCCATAGCCCTTATGAATATATTAATATTTTCCTTGCCATATAGGCAACTGTTCTCTAAATATATCCAAAGGCCAGGGCATTTCCCCCCTTTAGGCCTCTTTTTCACACCATGACTTGTTGTCGGAATTCTTTCAATCTCGTAACTGTTGCTACCTTCTGTCATGCAGCCTGTACGACTTTGTCCTTGTATGTGCACCTATGCGACTCTTCTCTCCATTTTACTCCAGCTTTTAGCCAATCTCTAGGCCTCCCTTTGGGAACATAGACAGAACTTTGACAAGTTGTCCCTCTGGGCATCTATAGGTGTACTGAAGTTCTTTGCTCGGTACTTTGTCGAACTTACGACTTTTTGCTATATTTTGTTTCATAGCCTCTGTAATCTATCCTTATGCCTTTAGTTTATCTAGGTAGGTAATACTATACCATAACACTTACTTTGGTTTATGATTGCCGAGGTCTGCTACCCAACTCCAGATTACACTCTCGCTGCTTATCCTATATGTATAAATCTAAGTCTTGTAATGCTTCCTCATTACTGTTCATTTTAATAATGACGGCCTAATCTTATCTCATACTTTGTAAATTTTATCCATCCATTATTGATTCACCTTAATGTTGATCCATAATCTACCACTGATAACTTGAAACCTCTTACGTAATACATTGTCACTAGGACTCATGTTGCATCGGGGAACATTTGAAGTGATTTTCCTGATCCACCTAGGGACGACACTATACTTCAATAACCGTATTTCATAGCATCCCAACATGATTCATCTTACGAGGGTATTCTAATCCCATGCAATTCATGAAATCCCTTTTCTTAAAATTATTACTCAATCAAAGGTCTAAACGTCATCCTCTAATCTTTCACCAATACACCCTAATTCTACTACTAGGGCAACATTTCATCTCTTCTAATTGCTGCTAGTCATAGAATCCTCTAAGTTCATTCAGGCTATACTGAGCTTTGTATAACTTACAGATGCCATCAGCTCTCTTGTTTTGATGGGATTAATTCCGAGGCCTTACTTATTCTTGTCACCTTCTCACTCACCTTTTCTTATCCTTACTCCTATCTACCAAAACAATTGTTGCTATACTATACTTTAGCTTGCGACCTACACATACCTATTTATACTACTCATAACCTTCCTTTAACTTGCTAGCACCGTGGATTTCCTTCTATGCCTTCTCAGTTGTCTTTAAATGTAAGCAATTACTTTTCCTAGTCGTTCTGCCACTTGCTGCATGGATACTTGGCTTATCATAGTGCCCACAAATACTGGAATTCCCTGTAACTTGTATGATCTCAAATATCACTTCTGACTTCCCTTTCATTAGTCATGATAGGTGCCACTTTCTTATGGAGTGTATACAATGTTGTAGTGAGACTATTGTTACAAGATCATTTCTTCTTCAAGTTACTATGCTTAGGTAGCCTTCTGCCTTATTTCCTTAGCTAGTCTTCCGTGGTAGTACTTAGGGGAGACCCTATGACTCTTATAAAGCTACGAGCTTATTACATCATATACCTGACGAAATTTGATGTTCTTACTCACCTATAATTATCCCTAGTTACTTACCTCCACGCCCTTGTGCTCGTAGGGTTGCTTCTGAACTAGAATTTTCGACTGTCTTCCCAATGGCACTCCTTTTTATTTTCGTAACACTTATATTTCTCAAGGATTACGATGTCAGATCTATGAGACTTAATTGGTCCATTCACATATTTATATTCCACGTAATCTCTCTTGGGATATGTCCTTTGTCTTTGCTTATCTCTTGCACTGGCTCCTGATTTATCAAGTGTCCATTCACGCTATTTTATTAATAACATCCTGGCCAGGAACTCTTACTACCTCTCTCTGGCGTCATGCTTGCATAATGTTTTAGAGTTGCGACATACTTTTAAGATCTGAATAAATGCAACCTCATTCCTTTCGCCTTTTTAATTACCACATTCTTCCTTTACCATTCCATTGTTATCAGAACCACTTAACTCCGACATAATACCACATCACACCATCTTCCCCTTTTAGGGGAGAACTACGATTTAGTGCTACGATGATCTACCTATAGATGTTTTACCTCTTTATCTTTGGCATCCTTTCACATCATCAATGACCCTTACTCGCCTTATGGTAACCCTTCTATACCAGGGTTAACTAAATTTCTTATGCACAAGGGTGACACCTAGTGTAACTGGCACACTTAGTCCTTTAAGCTTAACTCTGCTCACGGTGCTTCCTTAAGGGAAGCGTCTTCCTGAAAAACTTTAAAGGTTATTCTTTTATTGCATTCTATTATTGCCGGAAAGCTATCTCTAAAGTTCTCACAATACCGACTATTATCAAATCTTTCGATCCCTAGTTCATGTTCAGTTTATCTTGTTCACTAGCTCGTACTGATTTCTAGTACTCCGGGGGTCTAACTCAGCCTTTTGGTAATCACATTCGAGTCACCAACTCATTTCTCAAAATGAGGGTATGACTTTATGGCTTATATAATTTTATTGTCTCAAGACCTCTCACCTCTTGTCTTTTCCTTCACTTGACTATAGACTCTGGCATTCTGTCATATTATGATTTACTGTTATCACCGATTTATCACATCTTTGTCATAATGTTTTATTTACTCTATTCTTATTCACCGACTAGTAGATTTGTCTATCACTTTATTTTGAAAACATCAACAAAATGCTATTTAACTTTTAGCTCCCGTTGCTTCATCTCACTGGCTCTTCGGGACGCCTAAAATTCTCTATCTCTCTCTATCTTTTTTACTAGGGGCGGGAGTCATACTAAGGTAAATATTTATCCCTTCTAGGATCCACTGCGTATCTTCTGAAATTTCTGAACATTCAAGTATTCATATCTGATTGTACTATTCTAGAGTGCATGATATGCGTGTCTAACAAGGAGATCTATTACTACGTTTGCACTATTCTTCAAAAATGTTAGCTAATGATAATAATCCATCCACCATTTTTGTTTACTCTAACCACAGCTGGATCCTGCTATCCCATTCTTCTATTAAACTATATTTGTTGGCTCCCATAGGGAATAAATGATATAGGTGTGGCCAATTGTATATATCTTTGTTACTATTGAAAGTAACTTAGAATGCTTATATTTCTCTGCCTGAATTGTAAATTCTGATAATCTTCATATATTGGGTACCTCGTACCCTTCTTCACCTTGCTTCTTTTACATGTTGAAACTTGTATCTACCTTATGATTCTCTTATTGCTTTTTACCATATGGGTGGATATATATTCATGCCTTATGGCTCCTTATCAAGAAGTTTACACATCTTAGTACACACATGATCTGCTGAAGGCCTCACATTTACTAATCATAAGCATGATGTAAAATCGAGTTCCTCTGACTCAATCTTTCACAACCACATTCAATCTCTTACCAACTGCCTTTCTGGATGTAGGTATCATTGTATTGCGAATAAAATAGAATTTAGTAGTTTGAATTCTTACAATTGAGCTCTACCACATGATCTAGAGTAAGAAGAAAGAGTGACAGTCCTAAATGCCTTGCAGCCTCCTACTTATAAATGTGGTGTACGACATACCCATAAATAAGACTCTACTAGACATGGCTAATAGACTCCCTATGATAGAACTGCTCTGATACCAAATTTGTCACGACCCAAACTGGAGGGCCGCGACGAGCACCCGGTGCCTTACTCAACTAAGTACTAACGTAACGTATCTTTCTTATCACACCATCATGGGTAAACCGGCCAGAAGGGCCGTCATGAGATAACCAGAATAAAATATAAGGGAATACTTGATATAGGATGACCCAACATGATATAGAAACTTGTACATGTGACATATGGGACTATAAGGCCATCATGATCATTTGTACACTCAAAACATAGGCCGACGAGGCCATACAAATACCCATAATAATGACATCTGTCTACAAACCTCTAAGAGTACACAAACGTCATACAGGTTGGGACAGGGCCCCACCATACCAATCATTACATGTCCAAATTATACTGACCAAATAGGCAACTCCGGAGCAAGTGGAGTGCACCAACACCTTCCGCTGAGCTGATAGCCTACTAGGAGGACTATCAACTTGTCTATCGGGACCTGCATGCATGAAACGTAGAAACTCCAGGCAAAAGGGACATCAGTACAAATAAAGTACCGAGTATGTAAGGCATGAAAAATAGTATATAAAAGACATGAAAGAAACATTGAGTAAAATACTCAACCTGTAAGTCTGAATAGCTTTGTGAATCATGAAACATTTATAATGTCATTCATATGCGTATAAATGTCATATCATGCATCGTTACATGCGTACATAACATCATTAAGTCTCTGAGGGCATCCCATCATATCATCTTGACCTCTGTGGGTGAAATCATCAATGTATACCAGCTGATCAGGTGGTGGTACATGTATATCTCCGTAACCTTTCCCCATACCCCATTTAAATTTTATAATATACCCATATGTAATGCCATCTGATCATGGGTCAAGTAAGTCTATAAGATATCTCGGAAGGTCCTAAGATCAATATGCCTTCAGTTCATATCATGAAATAAACTTTATCAACTTATGTATTATCTGAGACGCATGAACATACGATATAACAATAGGACACATGGGAAATCAAGAACATAGACATCCCTAGTACTTCTTTGAATAGAGTTATTTGTGAAAGATCTGTGTTTGCTTGTTTAGTTTGTATCATATGGGTCATGCCAAAAGGGAAGAAGGGATAGCCTTAACATACCTTATCACAATCTACCCGATAACCATGTTGAACTCCTGTTGTCGCACTGCAATCTACAGTAATGATAATAATGCTATCATTAATCTACGAAAGATGTAACTATCGTACAACGGACGACAAACTTATTTTTATATAAATATCGGTAGCATCTCCCATGTTTTCTTTACTTTAGCAAGTAAATCAACCAACATGAACCCATAAAACCTTCACCTATTCACTTTTAGCACCACAAGACAAATCAAGCTACATAACAACCAGTGCATAAACATCACCGATGAAACTACTATTTAACACGACAAATGGCAAGCTCGGATTGAATACTTTTTGAACCCTTTAACCCCAAAGTCAATCATCCATTAACTTAACAACATATCCAGAATTATATTAAGTACAATGGGAGGACTTCTAACCTCTTATTCATCTCCTAATCCACCCTCAAACAGCCCAGCAATCTAACAACAACAAGTACAACTTTCATTGGCATGTTGACCTTTCACTTCATACTCATAGTACCAACAACAAGTTCGACATGTAGACAATATTTTATAATAACAACATCATAAGAGAGTAATTTTCAAGGGTTTCCAACCATTTATAGTTCATGAAAACCTTTCCAAAATAGTCCATTAAAAACAATAACATCTCAAACTATTTCAAGTGTCGTCTTGTAGTATTTTGCTCAAACAATGCAACCGACACACAAACAACTTCGAGAACATGTAGTAGGATGTAATAATCACCTTAAACAGTAGGATAGACACCAAATTTCAGCCAATCACAGCCCACAACTATCTTCAATGACACCACAACACTATAGGTGTTGTATTCTCTTCTTCAATCAACTTTTCGTGTTCAAGTTGGTGTGTAAGGACCTGTAGTTCGCCTTGAAAATATAATATATATGAAGGAGGGACTGATTATTACGCTAATCAACAAGACCAACACGAAATCTGAGGTTACTTACCTTTGAAGAACCCTCTAAATAGCCACAAGATGAACTACGATCAAGCAAGCACCATGGGATTTCTAGCGCTAGATTCATGTTTTTTATCTTAGGTTTTCACCCTAGAATCACGGAGGAAACCTTGGAGAGAATTTAGGAGGGTTTAGGAACTGTTTCGAACGAACAATATGAGTTAAAACAACTTAGATTTGACTTAAATACAAGCTGAAGGTTTACACCGACTTTGTGGGTCCCATGGGAGCTTCTTGTGCAGTCTCGCAAAATAGTAAATATCTGTCTACTCCGATGTCTTATTAACGAACAGTTAATGAGTTAGAAACTAGATTCATAGATATTCAATTTTGTAGGTAGATCACCCCGTAGTTCCATGTATATGTGGATAAAAGCGCATCTACATTTGACCTAATTTTCACCACATTTATGAATGTAACTTGTGATGACCTTTGCCAACTTTTGTTCCACAAATCGATTGACTTCAAAACATAATGCATGACTATCATGCGACTAAATTAACTCATAGAACAACCTCCTTATAATGTTAAGAACCCTAGTCTCACCCCAAAGTAAATATTATAACATTCCAACTTGTCGACTTTCGACGAAACTTATCTTGTTCAATTCATTTAGTTTCTAAGCCTTCCGACCCACGTGGTACTTGGTATTCATGATCTTAAATATTTGTAACCTCTACGGTACCATGATTAACTTACTTTATAAACTTTTCAAAGATGATTTCATTTCTGAGCTAACATCAATTGACTTACGATGTACTCTTACGTATGAAAACATGGGGTGTAATACTATAGGATTCAAATTGACTTCGTTTGCTACTTGCTCGGACTATTTTACTTTTGCGTGGAGACATCATGCCTATAGGACTCCGTTTTAAGTAATTGAAATACACTAATACCTCCCTCAATTGTGTTGCTCGCCTAGAAATCATGAATATAAGATCAATAAAAATGGGATTTGCACCACTCAACCGCTTTGTATTTAAAACTTCTAAACTTGATCATTCGAAATAATGCCTATAGGACTCCAACAATGCAGCATGTTCATTTACCATCCATTTATGAACTCCAAACTTGCTTAAGTTTAATTAGTCATCTATACGTCTACCTAGTAATCATGCCTTAGGTTTAATTGATTCGCAAAGCAACCGTTCATCTTAATTCTGATTAGAACATGTTCTCGAGTCACTGTTCTGCTATTGTCCTTCGCTGATGTTTAGAAAATCACAAGCATGTGAACCTATGTGTGGAGGTGAGCGTGAACCCTTTTGTGCTGCTTGCATCATACATGAAGTTTTATTCGTTTAAACTATATGACGCCTAGTTTTCTCATTTTTGAGTAGCCTAGATAGAGTCTAGAGCCATCTATATAGTGGTCCAAAGCCTCATGGACAATAGGCATGGGACGGGTAGGCATGCATAGGATGCGACTTATAATTTAACTAGCGCGCTTTAGGTAAACTACATAAAGATAATAATCGGGTAGCAGGAGATGATAGTCTGTTCTCGCTGGATAATATGAGCAATCCTTGTGCTCTAGAAGGGTTGTGAAATATTATTTATGTTGCATAGGGTGATCTTTTAGGCTAAATAATTTAAGGACCCCCTCCCCCCCATTATACCTAAGTGCTATTTGTATATTTTCTTATTCGAGAGACCTACATTAGACTAAGGTACATCTTGTAATCTCCAAAGAGTTATACCAATTAATTTATTAGTGGACAAATTATTTCCTTTACCTGTGTATGATTGATTGCAATTGATTCATTTTGTTTCTTCCTGAATAGTTAATTATTTACTCGGACTCTCTACTTGCATGCTCATTTAGAATAATTATAATCTGATAATCCCCACTTAGTTCAAAATTTGGTTAGGAACCATATTTGTGGTCCTCGAAGAGTGCCTAACACCTTCTCTTCAAGGTAATTTAAAACCTTACCTGATCTTTGGTAATACAGACTAGTTAAAACAGAGTTATTCACAATAGGTTCCCTAACGCACCTTAAAAATAATTAGGTGGAAACTCTTCTCTTTTAACACCCATTTAAAAGAGTTGTCACACGTCGAAACCCGTTTATGCGAGAAAATGGGGCCGACAGCATGGCGACTCTGCTGGGGATATACTTATCTTCTTACCATAACGAATTTTGCTTGTGTGCATTATTGAATTGCTTCTTAGACTTCTTTCATGTACCTGTTTTTCCCGTCCCTTTATCTAATCGAAATTGCTACATCATGAACCTCCATTACCCATCTCCTTTATTCGCTTCATTTAATTATGTTTTTGAATTTTTCGTCAACTATGCTAACCTTTTTCCTTCTTCTTTTCTTTTCTCTTTCCCTCTTGCTTATTTTTATCGCATTATTTAATACTGCCTTTATGTGCTCTCACTAGTGAACTATTTAACTACATGTTATCACTTTCGTATAAGCATATTTCAACATCATGTTCCACTCGTGTGAATTATTAAAATACTGGCGCTGGATGAGTGTTTGTGCTTTTCGTAAATGCCCTTGTCAAATCGGAAAGGGTTATTAGCTGTAGACTAGTTGATCAGCAGGGCAATCGACGCTCCCGTACCTTTCCCTCTCAAGTAGTATGCTTGAGAGTATCAGTCTAGAAGCATCTAGAAAGTGATTCTGATTGAAAATGTTCATGCATCTTGTTAAACCTAGGATGGATTAAAAGCCCATGGTGTTTTAATATGTTTAGATGAACCCTGTCAAAATTTCAAAGGGATCTCTACAATCCCGAGGGATGCATTCATGCTATGTGCATTAGTTGGAGAAAATGTGCCAACGTGTTGACTGTCACCTCGCACCGTGTGACATGAATCTTATAAGAAGGGTACTAGGTGATCTACCATCCTTGATGGACATCCGGGCAAGTAGATGACTAATGAGGCAGCCACTATGTTTTGGGATGAAAAGAGGGTCATCTTTTAGTTTGGAAATATGGAGATGACCCCTCTTTTAGATGAAATTTGGGGTTTCACCAGAAATCCATAGGATAGTCCGGGTTTGTTAGTGCCAGAACATCGTACACCTTGCGGTTTTCTGAAAATGGTTGGGTTCAAGAAGAATGACGAGTTGGGTGGCTTGAAGAAGTCCTACAATCCCTTTGACTTTCTATACGAAGGGTATGGACCTGTAAATCATATCGCTTGTATCATGAGGAATTGGCCATCAACTTTGTTGGATGGGTTCATCGTCGAGCTTATGTCTTCATAGTCTGTGTTTTGGGTTTGCTGATTTTTCCAATGCAAGGAGGGAAATTTACACTCGTTTAGCCATGGTCGCCAGGACCATGATAGAAGGAATCAAGGGACAAAACACTATTGTTCCTATGATACTAGCTGAGATGTACCGAGTCTTGGATCGATGCAAGCACGAAGCTGGATATTTTGAGGGGTGCAGTCTTCTATTGCAAGTTTGGTTATTTAAACATCTCCAAAGAGGAGACTACCGTCAAGAGTTCCTTCACAGCCCATTAAATGATTATATTGCCAGTCATCACCCAAAGAAGATGACCTTCGCTCCTAATAGATTTGCAAAGCCTCCGAATGCTGAATGATGGGTACGTTTTTTTGGCAATCTGACTGATAAACATATACACTGGATGTTCGAGTGATTTCCTAGCAAGGAGTTCATAATCTGGTCCAAGAAGGCCACCCATTTGGTGTTGATCGGGTTGTGGTGCATTTAACCTTATGCTCCAATCGGGGTGATGAGGCAAGCTGGGAGAAAGAAGGTTATACCCCAGGTATCCAACATGACTCAGTACAAGGAAGACTTCAAAGGGGACATCATTCCTTTCAAGTTTGAAGCTTAGCACGTGTGGAATCAAAAGATCATTATAGATGGAGATACTATAGAGCCCAACAAGTATGTTGGACACATGTACTACTACCTATCATGGCTAGAAGATAACTTGACCGGGGATGTCAAACCGGAAATCAAGATGGAAGGAAGGGTCAAAGATGAAGAAGTCGAATCTCAGGTAAAGTACAAGGGATTGCGGAAGAGGGTCTTTGAATATGAGGCCAAGCACTTGGAACAACATAAGACAGAATGGAAGCAACAAGGGAAAGGAAAAAGATAGAAAATAAGTCGACAGAGAGATTAGAGAATCTAGAACAAGGGTTGATGGAATTCGATGGGAAGATGAGGAAGAAGCTCTAGGACCGCCATGGTATGGTCTTTGACGAAGGAGGAAAGCTAGCAATGGCTTACTTGCTGCTCGACATGTGCGACCTTGGGAACATAATCAAAGGAGCCAAGAAGGCAAGGCATGGAGAAGGTCCATCTGGGACCAAGTACAATAGGAGAATTTTCTTTTATTGTTTTATTGTTAGATTTCATTTAAATTTGATGTAATAAGGCTTTGTGCCATTAGTAACTCTATATTATTATTTCGATTAAGTAATAGACTGGTTTGATTTGCTTTCGCATTAATGGGATAAATAAAACATTGGCACAAATTTCTCCAACTCTACTCAACTCTTAGGCCTACCTCAGGCATAACGAGGTCCCCAAATTAGGATGCGATCCATTGCATGACTTATATGCTATATATTTAAATAATACAAGACTCTTTTATTTCACGCTACTTGCTTCGCTACCTTTTGTTTTTTTTTCTTTTGCTTATTCTCATTCTCAAAGGTTGATTTATGCACTCTGGCAACATCCTCATACCACACCAGATTTAGACGTCCTCCACCTCCTTCCCCTGCATGTGACATCAAAAGTAAGGGTAAAGGAAAGATGGACGATTTGAGTGGCAACATGAAATACGATGCTCCTTTAGCAGAGAATGTGGAGACTTCAGACTTAAGAAGTACACCGGGGCAGAACGAACAGGCTCTGCGATTAGAGAAAAAGATTTTGGAACTACAAGGCGAACTCTAGCAGGTCCGCAACCTCGCTAACCTCTCCCTCACCTTAAATGTCCCTGTTGACGGCCAATTTTGACCCTCCATAGAAGAATCAGCACAAATCCCATCAACTCAGACGCAATCAAGAGATACTATGTCTGAAGACAAATAGAGTTAGGTTTTTGATGTAATAGAACTACGTTCAACATGACTTCCCATGAAGAGATACATAGGAAACCCACACAGGGTTCGTTTTCTCTTGCCGTTTCTCTTGTAATAGAAAAATCAAATATCATTTTTGTATGCTGATCCGGAACTATATCGACTTAATTTCCTCAAAAAGGATTATGTAGGAAATCCTCATCGGATTTAGTCATCTTTTGTAATTGAACTACGTTCTAGCCTGATTACCCTTAGATACATAGGCTATCTGAGTCAGATTCGACCATTTTCATTTTCATATCATTATTTCGCATCTATTGTATTCGAACTACGTCTTGACCTGATTCCATTTGGATACGTAGGCTGCCTGAGTGAGGCTCGATCATTTTCATCATAATCCACGAAGTACGTTCAGACCTGATTCCGTTTTTGGATACGTAGACAACTTGAAAGGGTTCAGTCACAGCCTTAGGAAAAGCCTTGTAATGCATTAGTTCGGATTAGGACGCAGTCGCAACAAGAAGCAGCCACATTGTCAGAAGCATCATGTGAGATCGACATGAGCAGAACAAAGTTTCCAAGAGGATACGCTCACGTGTGGAAAATCTTTTGTAACATGTCATAACCCGGAACGACAACATTTGCCTTAAAGACACATTATTTTCGAAATGTTTTCTAAAGAGAAATATCTATATATACAGTAATTTGTTCCATCTACCAAACTTCATGATGAAACCATGTCAAAGGCTAGGGCAAACCTACACTGTGGTCGACACAAACCAACTCCCCCCCCCCCCCCCCCACTAAGAAATTTTCTTTGACTGCGGGATCGACAGGGAGTAAGGAAGCACTAGGACCGAACTAGGGCAAATGACGGATCTGCCACTTGCCTAAGATTATCTATTTTCCTCCTTTTCTTGAAATTTTCTAGTACATCTAAAGCTAACTCTTGAATCCTTTGCAGGAACCTCAGAATCAGACAGTTGATAGGGAAATACTTGCATATAGCAAATCGCCTGCTCACTCAATCGGAGTGCCCTGTACAAACAAGCCATTAGCTTCACTAATTGGAGTCTTGTATATAGCAAAATGTCAGCTCAATCAATCGGAGCGCCCTGTACAAATCGAACATCGGCTTTGCCAATTGAAGTTTTGTATATAGCAAATCGTCAGCTGAATCAATTGGATCACCCTATACAAATCGAACATCGTCTTCGCCAACCGGAGCCCTATATATAGAATACTACAAACTTCAAAAACAAAGCAATTCATATCGCCCCTCCATCGTAGCAGATGCCAGAATAGACAATCGCAAACCTCGTCACCGATGTTCTGTCAATTGATGACCGCAACTTAGCTTGGGCATGCTAAGTTTTAACATACAAATTGAACATCTCTTGGGCATGCTTTTAATTCATTCGCTATTACTTTGAATGTTTTAACATTTTGCTCATGCAGCTTCAAGCATAATTACGATTTTAGACAATCATTCACACGCGGATATTACTTTACATCTCAGTGCAAAGCTCTCTCAACAAGCGTATACTCACTATACAAAAAAAGCTCTCCTAACAAGCGAAGACATTCCTTAGTGAAAAGCTCTCCCAACAAGCGGAGACGCACTCTACAAATGAAGCTCTCCTGACAAGAAGAGGCATTTCTTAGTGAAAACCTCTCCCAACAAGCGGAGACGCACTCTACAAATGATGCTCTCCTGACAAGAAGAGACATTCCTCAGTGAAAAGTTCTCCCAACAATAGGAGACGCACTTTTCGAGCTCTCCTAACAAACGGAGACAATTTTCAAATTCTACGACCATAGCGGAACGATACACAGCCTGACTAACAAATCGAGTCAAGATCAAGTATTCCATCATCTTGATCCCATATAACGGCTTGCCGGAAGCCAGGTATCATCATTCATGCATCGTTTACATTGCATCTTATTATATTCTACATTAGAAAATGTTGGTATGCGTGTATTTCATTTGTCTTGTAGGAACAAACACCCAGCATGGAACTTTTCTTAGCAGCAGACTGAACCACAATGCTATGGGGACAACCAACACATTAGCGGGCCTAAGCTCCAAGCTCAAGACGATCAGTGAAACTCAAAACTTTAAAATTCTTCAAATCATGCCGCAAAGTTCATGCCATCATAACTGTCCAACCTCTATTTCTTCGTATCATTGTAATACAATACTGGGGCAATTCCTGCGAGTTCTACTTCCCAAAATCTTCACTCCAGAACTACAAGAGACCTGATCCTCGTTAAGCCCGAGGTATGTAAGTAATTCAAAGCCAGAATTCGGCTCCAATATTCCCAAACATTCTAAATTCTACCTCAACTCAATATTACAATTCATTATCTCCATTTCCTGCAATACTTGCCTAAAAGTCGAGTCAAAATTGGCTTTGATTCAATTTCTTTGCCCGAAAACTCTTTCATCGTCTCCGATCAAAGAGGGGCAGTTGTTAACGGTCAATTGTGATCCTCCACTTTTAAATTAATCTATTTATACTTAATAATTTATAATAACTATTTTCAAAGTATTTTTTAGTAATAAATATCTATTTTTACAAATCAACCAAGTATTAGTTTTTAAATTAATCACATTTTATTAACATGATGTAATTACAAACATATTTACTATTTTAAGATTATTAAAATATTTCTTATATAGGTTCTATAATTAATTTGATAAATTACTCCCTAATTTCTAGTTAATAAGATTAATGTGTGAAAATTTAAATTAGTGTTACAATGCAAAAAATAAAGTATTTAGTATTTTTATTAATAATTTATTTAAAATAATTATTAGTATATAATAATTATAACTTTTTACCACATTTATTGAAAAACTATTAAGTTTGTTTAAATTAAATTCAAAAGGGGTTAAAAGGCCAAAAGGCCACAATTGCAATTCTTAAATCAAAGGTAAAAATGGCCATTTTGTGGATTATTCTTGGCCCAATTGACAAGCCTAGTCCGAAAATACACCCAACCCAAATATCCATCTCTATCCACCATGGCGATCTAAGTCACTCCATTCACACCAATCAACGCATGCCACATCACCCGTCTCCCACCCTCACATAAGAAACACAAATGATCCAAGACATTGATCAAAACCATTAATGACCTATGATTATTCCAATTTTTCTCTTTTAATTTAGACATGATACCAGATATTATCTCCACCGTTAGATCACACAAATCCAACTGTTCCCGTATTTTTCCAAACTAATTTCTTTAAATGCATAAAGCCACGATTTATCAGGGTCGTTGATCAACTGATCAAACAGCCCATATTCCATCTTGCAAACATAACCTTAGAGACCAACCCCCACTTACTCAAACCCTTAATAATTTCATCTCTGAACTTGCCGCCTCCCTTTCCCCTTTCTCTCTCTTTTCTCTCAACCTCACAAACCAAATCAATCAAAAACCTTGCACCAATTCATGCAAGGTCACAAATCGATCAGAGATGCATCTCTTTTGTCTTTTGAATCTATGAACCCTGCCGGTTCCTTCCCCATTTCATTGTTCCAATTCAAACGCCTAAAATCTGGAACCCTAAACTTAAACGTGAAAATTCAAATTCTCTTATACTCCGCCAAATCGGAGCATGCGTGGAGCTTTCTTCAGAGATGCATCATGAAATTCTATACCCAGAGGTCAAACGCAGTGACCTCTAGGTTTTAGGGATTGTCCGTTGGTTCAAATCCTTTAACAATCAATTTCCCCTCTCAGGTAAACTCAACGTTGAATTCCCCTCTATCTTTGAGATTTTTTCACTCGATTTGGTATCACCATCTACCATGCTTCACTCTCCACTGTGCTTGCATTTTGGGAATTAGATTGGCCATCAACATGAACGTCCAGGAATTATTGGTAATCAAAGATTCAGACTTGGTGATACACCTGGTATCGGAGAATGGCCACCAAGAATACCAAGATATTCTCGTACCTACACTATGTGCGGGATCTGATCAACAACTTCACAAAAATAGAATTCAAACATATTCCTCGAATTTAGAACGAGTCTGCAGATGCATTGATTACCTTATCTTCCATGATACAACATCATACAAGAACTATATTGACCCCATCCTGATAGAGATCCACAAATAGCCTGCTTACTGTGTTAATGTTGAAGAAGAATCTGATGGAAATCCATGGTTTCACGATATCGGGGAGTATCTAGAAAAGGGAGATTACCCGGATGGTGATACACATACTCAAAAACTCTTATTACGGAGGTTAGCAAACCATTTCTTTCAGAGTTGGGGAATTTTGTACAGAAGAACTCCGGACTTGGGTTTGCTAAGAAGTGTCAATGCCAAGGAAGCATCTAGGTTGCTCAAAGAGACACATGCGGGAACTTGCGGACCTCACATGAATGGGTCCATACTAGCCATGAAAATATTAACGACAGGATATGTTTAGATGACTATGGAAACTAACTGCATCAAGTACATGCAGAAGTGTCACCAGTGCCAGGTACATGCTGACTTGATATAGGTACAACCTAATGAGCTCAATGTGATGAGTTCGCCCTCTCCTTTGGCTGCTTGTGGCATGGATGTTATCGGACTAATTGAGCCTGATGCCTCCAACGGACACATGTTTATCTTGGTGGCCATTAATTACTTCACAAAATGGGTCGAAGCTACATCCTATAAAGCTGTGACAAAGAAGGTCATCGCAGATTTTGTTCAGCACCGTATTGTTTGTCGATTTGGGTGCACGAATCAGTCATTACTGATAATGCCGCCAATCCCAACATTGACTTAATGAAATCCATATGTGAAACATTGAAGATCAAGCACCAGAATTCTGCTGCATATAGGCCACAGATGAATGAAGCCGTAGAAGCCGCCAACAAAAACATTAAGAAGATACTAAGGAAGATGGTAGACCACTACAAACATTAAAATGAGAAGCTACCATTCGCTCTTCTCGGATACTGCACCACGGTCCGAACGTCAACTGGGGAAACTCCCTATCTAATGGTCTATGGTACTGATGTTTTTATACCCACCTAGGTGGAAATTTCTTCCTTGTGAATCATATAGGTGTCCAAGCTTGGTGATGCGGAATAGGTGTAAAGCCGACATGATCAGTTGGATCTCATTGATGGTAAAAGGAAGAGCGTGGTGTGTCCTAGTCAACTTTACCAAGACAGAATGGCAAGAGCTTTCAACAAGAAGGTTGAGCATCGTCATATTTAATGTCATCACGTCAAGGATCGCCGAAAGGATATTGCTGGAAGTATTCGCTAGAACTGGGCTAGAATTGTGAGGGAGTCCTCAAAATTCCACGATAAGGACGTTACAATGTCTCAAAACCATGACATAGTCTATGATTTGACAAAATAATTTGTCTTATGCATTATCACATATTTTAAACAACTGTATTTTCCTACAACTAATTGATTGCATAATGCATATTCTCAAAATGCCATTTTTGTAAGGGACAATACATAATGACCCCCTTGGGGTTGTCCCGTTTTATCAGATGCACCCTTATATTTTGTGAGAGTCCTGTGTCCTCCCTGGCTTTGTTTGAACTTTAATAAATACCAAATTTTTATGATGTGGCACTTGGTGTGTTTTACACATGATGAAAATGCGTAAAACTCCCCAAAAATGTCAGTTATTTTTTTTCTTTTCTTTTTCTCTTTCTCCTTTTCTTTTCGTTTTCTCGTTCCCGTTTCTTCTTTTATCATCCATCATTTCCACCACCTTAACCACATCCATCTACAACTTTCACAATAACTGCTTCTTTATTTTGTTTTTTGTCATTCTTTCCATAGCGCCACTTACATGGCATGACTTCTCAGTTCTCTTCTTAGAGAAGTTTGTCCCACAGACTCGCAGAGAGGAGTTGCGTAGGTAATTTGAGCAGCTATTCCAGGATGGTATGATAGTGACTCGGTGTGAGATGAGGTTCACAGATTTGGCTCGTCATGCAATATGGTTGGTTCCCACTAAGAGGGAGAAGATTAGGAGTATTATTGATGGCCTCAACTATGGTTTACGTTTCATTATGGCTCATGAGGTTGCGACATATGCTAGATTTGACCAGGTGGTCGACATAGCTAGATGCTTAGAGCAGCTTCGTAGGTTGGAGCATAAGAAGCGGGAGGACAAGATGCCTCATAGTTCAGATGGTTTCAGCAGTGCCTCATCAGGACTCATGTCCCATTACATTAGAGGTCATCCTTCTAGACCCGTTCAAGTAGGTCACCATGTTCCTCATGGTTCTTCAATTAGCCACCGTTCCTACAGTGCACGCCTACCTCAGTCATCATTCAGCGGCTTTCCGATATACAGTTCTATCATGCCTCATCTGCACGGGGTTCCAAGGGCAGCTATTCAGAGGAAAGGTCGATCAGGTGGTGGTTAGTACCATTGCTACGTATTTCCAGCTAGGCCAAAGGTAGTTGCTTCCGATGCCATGATCACAGGTATTGTTTCAGTGTATCACATGAAGGCTTTACTATTATTTGACCTTGTTTCCACTTATTCATAAGTGTCATCATACTTTGCTCGTTATTTGGATATGCCATGTGATTCTTTAGTTATGATTATTCATGCGTCTATATCATTGGGTGATTCTATTGTTATGGACTATGTGTATCGGTCATGTGCAGTGATTATTAGGGGATTAGAGACGAGAGTTAATCTTTTACTGCTTAGCATGGTTGATTTTAACGTGATTTTAGGCGTGGATTGATTGTCACCATGTCACACTATTATATATTGTAACGCTAAGATCGTGATGTTGGTGATGCCAGGGTTGTCTAGGGTTGAGTGGAGAGGTTCACTGGATTATGTTCACAGTAGAGTGATTTCGTATTTGAAGACTCAACGGATGGATGAGAAGGGATATTTGTCATATTTGGACTTCGTTTGGGATATTAGTGCTGATGCTCCTACCGTCGAGTCAGTTCTGGTAGTGAGTGACTTCCCAGATGTATTTCCTATAGATCTGCGGGGCATGCTACCCAACAGGGACATTGATTTTGGCATGGATTTGGTGCCGGGCACTCAGCCCATCTCTATTCCACCATATCGCATGGCACCCGCGAAATTGAAAGAGATAAAGGAACAACTTTAGGAGTTTCTTGTTAAGGGATTCATCAGGCCTAGTGTGTCGCCTTGGGGTTCACCGATTCTATTTGTGAAGAAGGAGGATGTGTATTGACTATCGGTGGCTAAACAAAGTTACAATTAACAACAAGTACCCACTACCGCGCATTGATGACTTATTTGACAAACTTTAGGGTACTAGAGTGTTCTCAAAGATTGATTTGAGGTTAAGGTATCATCAATTGTAGATTCCGGATTCTGACATTTTAAAGACGACATTCAGGACCCGCTATGGCACTATGAGTTTTTGATTATGTCTTTTGGGCTGACCAATGCCCCAGCAAACTTTACGCACTTAATGAACAATGTATTCCAGTAGTATCTTGATTCTTTTGTCATAGTATTCATTGATGATATATTGGTGTACTCACGCAACCAAGAGGATCATGAGCAACATTTGAGGATCGTACTCTAGACATTGAGGGCGAAGAAGCTATATGCTAAATTCTCCAAGTGTGAGTTTTGGCCTTTTATGGCGTTCTTTGGCCACGTGGTGTCGAGTGAGGGGATCAAGGTGGATCTAAAGAAAATTTAGGCAGTTCAGAGTTGGCCTAGGCCATCTTCGGCTACAAAGATTCGGAGCTTCTTGGATTTGGCACCTTTGACTAGATTGACCTAGAAGGGTGCCCCATTTAGATGGTCTAATGAGTGTGAGGAGAGATTTCATAAGCTCAAGCCTGCATTGACTACAGCCCTAGTATTTGTGTTTCCTACAGGTTTGGGATCTTACATTGTGTATTGTGACACATCGCATATTGGGCTTGGCACGGTGTTGATATAGGAAAATAGGGTGATTTCCTACGCATCTCGGCAGTTGAAGGTTCATGAGAAGGATTACCATGTGCATGACTTAGAGTTGGCAACTATTGTTCACTCATTGATGATTTGGAGGCACTATTTGTACAGTGTTCATTGTGAGGTCTATACCGACCATCGGAGTCTCCAACACTTATTCAAGCAGAAGGATCTTAATTTGCAGTAGCGAAGATGGTTAGAGTTGCTGAAAGATTATGACATCACCATATTACTTCACCTAGGGAAGGCCAATATGGTGGCCGATGCATTGAGTAGGAAGGCTGATAGTATGGGCAGTTTTGGCATATTTACCCATGGAAGAGAGGCCACTAGCCATGGATGTTCAGGCTTTGGCCAATCAATTTAAGAGATTGGATGTTTCGTAGCCTAGTCGGGTTCTTGCTTGCGTTGTGGCTCAGTCATCGTTGTTGGAACATATCAAGGCTTGCCAATTTGATGATCCTCACTTGTTGGTGTTAAAGGACACAGTGTAGCGGGGTGGTGCCAAGGAGGTTGTGATTGGTGATGATGGTGTTATGCAGCTTAAAGACTGGATTTGCTTTCCAAATGTCGATGGGTTGAGATTTTATACTTGAGGAGGATCACAGCTCGCGCTATTCCATTCACCCAGGTGTCATGAAGATGTACCGTGACTTGAAACAACACTATTTGTGACAGAGAATGAAGAAAAATATTGTTTCCTATGTCTCTCGGTATTTAAATTGTGAACATGTGAAGTATGAGCATCCGAAGCCGAGAGGGTTGATTCAGAGATTATAGATGCCAGAGTGGAAGTAGGAGCGCATCACTATGGATTTTGTGGTAGGCTTACCACGGACCTTGAAGAAATATGATGTAGTCTTTGGTTATTATGGAGCGGTTGACTAAGTCCGCACACTTCATTCCGGTTGTGACTTCCTATTCGACAGAGCAGTTTGCTCAAATTTACATCCGCGAGATAATCCACTTGCATGGCATGCTCAATTCCATCATTTCATACTGAGGCACGCAGTTCACATCGCAGCTTTGGAGAGCAGTGTAGCGAGAGTTGGGTACTTAGGGTTGATTTGCATAAAGCATTCCATCCCCAAATGGACGGGAAGTCCAAGCGCACTATTCAAATCTTGTAGGATATGTTACTAGCCTTTGTTATGGATTTTGGAAGTTCATGGTATCAATTCCTTCCGTTGTCAGAGTTTGCCTATAATAACAGCTTCCAGTCGTGTATACATATGGCTACTTTAGAGGCCTTATGTGTGAGGAGATGTCGTTCTCCAATTGGTTGGTTTGAGCTTGGGAGGCTAGGTTGTTGGGCGCTAATTTTGTCTGTGATGCCTTAGAGAATGTAAAGTTGATCTTGTAGCGGCTCTCCACAGCACAATCTAGGCAGAAGAGTTATGGTGATAAGAAGGGAAAGTTGAGACCTCGATATATTTTTCCTTTTGAGGTGCTTGAGAGTGTGGGATAGGTGGCTTACAGACTTGCGTTGCCACCTAGTCTATTAGGTGTTCACCCATTATTTCATGTTTCCATGCTCCGGAAGTATTATGGGGACCTGTCGCATATTTTCGACTTCCGCACGGTATAGTTAGATAGAGATTTGACTTACGATGTGGAACCGGTGGCTATTTTGGACGCGAAATTCCAAAAGTTGAGGTCGAAGAATATATCATCAGTGAAAGTTCATTTAAGAGGTCAGCCGGTCGAGGAGGCTACTTGGGTGGACGAGCAAGAGATGCGGAGCAGATATTGTCACCTATTTGAGACTCCATGTATGATTATAGACCTGTTCGAGGACGAATGTTTATTTAAGAGGCAGAGAATGTAATGACCCGGCTGGTTGTTATGTGTATAGTAGCCCTGATCCCCTATTTATTGCTTCTCCTATGTTCATTTGTGGTTATGTGACTTGTCGTGGTGCTAGGAATTGGTTTCGGGAAGGTTTCGGAGTGAATTGGGACACACAGTCTCAAGGTTGGAGGCTTAAGTTGAAAGAATTGGCCGGAGTTTGACTATTATGTAGACAACCCTGGAATGGACTTTGGATGGTTCCAATAGCTTTGTATGGTAATGTTGGACTTAGATGTATGTCCGGATGTTTATTTGGTGGTCCGTAGGTTGATTTGATCATTTTTTGGCAAACGTTGGAAAGTTGAAGGTTTGAAAGGTTGAGATGCTTTACCAAGAGTTGACTTTGTTGATATCGGGTTCGGATTTGGATTTTGGAAGTTGCAATAGGTATGTTGTGTCAATTGGGACGAGTGTGCAAAATTTGAGCTCATTCGAAGTTATGATTCAATATTAGTTTTAGAAGTTGGAAGTTCATTAGTTTCATTAGGCATAAATTAGGGTGCGATTTGTGATTTTGATATTGTATGATATGATTTGAGGCTTCAAGTAAGTTCGTAGTGTACTTTAGGACTTGTTGGTATGTTTGGATGGAGTCCCCGGGGCTTCGGGGGTTTTTCGGATGGTTGGCAGATCATTTTGGACCTGGAAGGATTGTTGAAGACTAAGAGTTCTGGTGCAATTGCACCTGTGGGGGGTTTACCGCAGGTGCGACGCCGCAGAAGCGGACATGTGATTGCAGGTGCGGGTTTGGATGCAGCTAGTGAAGGTTGCAGGCGCGAAGGATTGACCGCATTAGCGAGCTCGCAGATACGGACAAGGGATCGTAAAAACGGAGGAAGGCTGGTAGAGCTAGAAATATAGATGCGGAAGGGTTCCGCAGGTGCAGGCTCGCAGAAGCTGGAGTTGGACTATAGAAGAGGCAGGTCGGGACTTAAGTGAAGTGTACAGATGCATGTTTTTGACCGAATAAGCGGACATTTGGAGCGCAGCAGTGGGATCGCTGGGCAAGATTACAAAGCTAAGGGTTTGAGTGTTTTCTTATTTTGGGAGGTATGGAACTTAGCTAAGGGCGATGTTTGAGAGGGTTTTTGCTACAATTGAAGAGGTAAGGGAAGTTTAATCACTTTTGTTAATAAATAGTAATTACCCATTGATTATTACACCTAGTGTATTTGAATTTGAAGTGAAATTTTGGGAATTTAGACCATGGTATTGGAGAGTGAGATTTGGTGATTTGAGGGTCGATTTATGAATGAAATTGGATGAAATTAGTATGTTTGGACTTGTAATTTGTGAATTTCGTCGGGTTCCAGGGTGCGGGCCCGGGGTTGACTTTTTAGGGTGACTTTGCATATTTGATTCATGACTTTAGCTTTATCTTTTGGAATGTTTTCCTATGTATTGATGGTATTAAGTTATTTTGGCTAGATTCAAGCTGTCCGAAGATTTGATTCACTTGGGAAGGGCTTGTTAGAGGAGAGATTTGGCTTGCTTGAGGTAAGTATCTTACCTAAACTTGGTTGAGGCACTAGTTGTCTAAAATGTTTGTGGTAGCTACGTGCTATGAGTGGCATATATGTGTGGGGTTGAGCACATATGCTTGCACCGGGGTACTATTTCCATGTTCGGGGTAGTGCTTAGGCTATGATATTCCTTGACTTGACTGCAAAGCTTCCAGTTGTGATGTTCCTCCTATTTGTACCCCTCTATGAGTTATTTGTACCAAATTTGAGATTTCGTTGAGGTTATTCTTCCGATTGAACCTGATAAACTGCTATTTCGTGATGAAATTATTTGTTCTAGATGTGATAGCACACATTGCACATGCCTACCCCATAGCATGTTATTTATACCAGTATAGGAGTATGAAACTTGATTGTCATTGATCATGTACATGTATTCTCGTATATTTGTTTCCTTTATGTTATGATCTGGAATGGTAACCTGTGACCACGCCGAGCAGGTTGTGACTATTGGCACATGAGTTGTCCATGAAACACTTGGGTTGTTCGTGCAGCGTGTGGATATGGATCCATCCCATGAGTTTCACCCTCTCATGTTTCTCTCTTGATGGTGTACATGCGGATTTGAGGAAATTTTGGCCACTGTTTGTTTTCGATTTTGCATTTCATCTTTACTTGTGATTTTCGTGGTCACTTACTTGATTTATTTGCATATCATCTTTATATGATGTATCATTGACTGGACAGAGATTGCGCATACACAGAGATGGTACCTTCTATGCTTTATGACTATATCACTTTATTGGTCTTCACTTGTTAAATTGATGAGACTATACAAGTTATAGCAAGTATAACTTATAATTCTTGCTTTATTTGCCTCGCCGAGGTTAGTTGTGATACATGCTGAGTACATTGGATCGGTATTATTCATGCTACACTCTGCACTTAATTGGACAGATCCAGGTGTCAGACATAGTCATCAGTAGTCGAGGTTTGTAGTAAAGTTGATTAAGGAGGGACGAGGAAGAACTGCATTCTTGACCATAGTCTTGACGTCACTTTCTTTATGTGTTGTTGTTTTTATTTCAGACAGTATTGTACTTGGTCATTTAAGACTTGTATTTCTGTAATAGAGCTCATGACTCTATATTTACTAGTTTTTAAGGGATTTATCATGTATTAGCAGTATTGTGCTATATTAATGTTTCAGACTCATGTTATCTCTATCTTTTCTTTTGTTATAGTTTATTATTGTTATGTTCAGCTTGCTTATCAAGTGTGTTAGGCTCCATCACGACTGGTTAGGTTTTGGGTCATGACATATATATAAATCTAAGACAGGATCTAAACTTATATACAATTGTCTAACTATGCTAATAACCCGGTTTCACTATATCACAAGCAACTAATGAGAGTAAATAATCTCAACTGACAATAACGTCAGTTCGACAAGGAAATAAATAGACATAGATTACTAAGTAGGGAAGGGGGACTCCATATGTCGTTGATTGAATCAAATAAAGTAGCTCACCACGAAGTCTACAACAAATACTCCTACTCAGTTGGATGGGTACTACAAGTACTTGCCTCAAAACATAAACACAAATCTGCAGAAGTGTAGTATGAGTACAAAATCACAGTACTTAGTAAGTATCAATTCTAGCATCAAAGTAGTAGTGGCGAGGGGTTGATATCGCCATTTACTATAAGTCCAATAATCAGGTAAAAGCATAAATAAGATACGAAGTAAAGCATGGTATCATCAAATAGATACAAGAGCAAAAGATACAATACATCTGAAATTTAGACATGCTTTGTCTATAAGAGAGAGAGATCAAATTAATATCAAATACCTCAATCCTTGCATAGCAGCATGATATGTATCAACCAACATTATATAAAGTCACTGTATGAGTCAAATTAGATATCAAATACTTCAATCCTTACAACACAAATCCATGTGCCTGACACATGCCACGTGTCCCAAAAAATACCAAATCCCAGTACATACGCTCACAGAGCCCAATGTAACATGGGTAATCATTTGCCTCCGAAGAGACGAATCTGTATCAAAGCATTTATCATTTTACAATCAACGATCAATAACCAATAAACAATATTCGCTCATAGTGTCCTTAGTGCCAAAATCCTCAACTTTCCACAATATTTAACTCTCCAACTTATGCATATGTATATAAAATAATATGATTAAGTGGCACCGGAACCTAACAATATAAATGTAGATAAAATCTCACATGGCTGAAATATAGCTATGAATATTCGTGTAATTCAATTTATCACACCGGTTCGATAATCTACTTCAACATTCAAGTCTAATCAAAATATTTAACATGAGTAACTTAAGCCATCTAACCACCAAATCATGAATAAAATAAGATAATTATATTACCAGGGTTTAATACGAAATTTCAACATGGTAAAATAATCCTTTATGCCCAATTTAACAAGTCATAACCCAAAACATGCCTCTAAGCAATAATTATGCGTTATCACATAGTTATAGAATTAATGAAACATGGATAACTTAGCTACGCATATATGCTCGTCACCACGCATATACATGGCTTCTAATTCAATCAACAAGCAGGAAATAAAACGCCTATGGGAAGAATTCCCTCTTACAAGGATAGACAAGAGACTACCTCCACCCAGTAACACCTTCAACCTTCCAAAATTGCATTTCCTTTCAAATCCAACTCAAAAATACTCGAATCTTTTTAAATAGTACTTAAATAAGTCAATACAGGCTTTAGGAATTGATTCCAAAACAAAAAGGTTCAATCTTTAACCCAAAATTAAAAAGACAACAAAAATGATTATTGGGCCCTAGTCCTAGAATCTGAAATTGATCATATATATAGCTCACCCATAACCCCATGATTTCTAATATATGATTAATTCCAAATAAGGTTCCAATTTCATAATTAAGAGCCCCAAAATCACTCTCTATCATTCATACCAAAAACACCAATTTTTACAAATTAATTTCTTGTTTTAGGAGTTAGAAATCTATATAGATTATTGAAATATAATCACCAATAAGTAGAAATCATTTACCCTCTTGCCTTGTATGAAAATCGCTTTGAAAAGTTGCCTCTCTCCAAGTCTAAGGATCAAAATATGAAAGAATGGCAAAACCACCGAAGTTAGTTCTTAAATATGCTACCCAGTTATAACCTTTACCATTGCGAGACCTAAATCTACGATTGCGAATGATCCCACGTGATCGAAAAAGCCACTGACCCCTATCTACGCAAATAAGAGCTACATATCGCGAATGTGTAGGCCAACACACCTTGTCCAACCTTCTCCCATCTGTGAAAACGTGCACACCCACGCAAATGCGATGACTAGCCACCCATACACTCTGCAAACTCGGTCCTTCCCCTACGATCATGAATCATAAGTCCTCCAACTCCAAACACCCTTCGCGAATGCGACCTGCGTCCATAAACGCTATGAACAAACCAGCCAACCCCAAAATGCTTCTCTGGGGCCCGCACAACAGTGTTGTACACCAACACATCAACAGCTGCAAAACTTACGAAGATGGTTGAAACCACCTTGAATCACACCCAAGTCCCTCGATACCCCGTCTAATCTCACCAACAAGTCCATATACCTCCTACAATTTTGTCCGAAGGCTCGAAATATCTAAACAACAACAAAATCAAGAATCAAAGATCAAATCCATCTCTTAACCTTTCAAAATTCCAACTACACCAAACGCGTTTGAATCATACTTATACATTCAAGATTGTAACCAAACTTTTCATACAAGTTCATATCCTCTATAGTACCTATACAACGTTTCAAAACTATAATTAAAGCTCATTATCCTCATTATCCTAGATGTCAATCACTGGTCAAACTTGTGAACTCTCCGATTTTCTAAATTGCTAACTTTCAATAAATAGAGCCAACAACTTCTAGGAACCTCCAAATCCAAATCCGATCATACGCACAAGTCCAAAATTACCATATGAACCTATTGGAACCGTGAAATTACCAATCTAAGATCGGCTACTCAAAAGCTAAACCTCGATCAACTCTAACAACTTAAGCTTCTAAAGATAAGAGAGTGTTCCAATTCACTCTCAATCCTTCCCAAAAAATAAAAACCAACCATACCCGCAAGTTACATAACATAAATCAAAATATCAAATAGGGGAACATGGCTCTAATACACAAAACGATCGGCCGAATCATTACATTGAGCTTTCTTATTCATGTTAGGGATCTTGTCTAGGATTTTGATATTTTATTTGGATATGATGGCTACTTGTATGATGAATTACATGATGGAGCTATAGTCCTGCATTATACTTATGCATACATCATACATAAAGATTATCTTTTGTAAGCACGCATACATCATGTTTATTCCAATGTCCGTGTGCATCATGCATGCTTATCTCATATTTATATGTATATTTTCCTACATATGGTTCTCTGTTATGGACTGCTTTTTTGGGTCGTGAGTTTTCCGTGTAGTTGAGATGATGGAGGTACGATGTTTATGTCATGCTGTTATTGTGATATTATTATTTCTATGGCAGTATGTTTATGTGATGAGGTTATTGTGATATTGACATTATTATGGCACGAGGTTTTTCCATGCACTGCATGAGGTTTCTGCCATGCAGCGTGTAGATATAGATCCATCCCCTATGGTCACCTTCCTATGTTTATTTCTTGGTGGGTACATGCAGGTTATGAGAAATCGATGGATTTTCTGTCTTATTTGTGATATGGAATCCGATTAGTGAGTTTTTGAGCATAAATGTGGAAGATTTATTTTGTTGAAGTGAATCTTTTATGTGCATTCATGCATATTTTCTACATATACTACTTGATGTATTTTATATATGCATGGAACTTGTTAGTGAGTTGTTGGACACTTAGGCGATGTCAGATTGATGTAAATGGAGAGTCTTCATCATATCTTAACATGTTGAATTCATGTAAAAGCTTTCATATAAATGCTATTTGGATATTGATGTGATATTGGATCAGTATCATTTATAGACACTCCACATTCATGTAAAAGTTTTTGAGTAAATGCTACTTGGTGTATATCTAGTTTGTATGCGAATTTGGTGCATTGATATTTGTTTTGACTATTTAATTGGAATAGAATACTTATTACCATACTCTTCTATTATGCTCTTTTATTATTGATATTCTCTATTCCTTGGCTATTTCCTTGTTATTTCTCGATTATTATATTTCATTATGAGATGCACGGGTTCTACAACTGAGTATCTTCTAAATAAAGCCTCGCCACTACTTCATTGAGATTGGTCTTGATACTTACTTAGTACATGGGATATGTTATACTCATAGTATACTTTTACACCTTGCGTGCAGATTTTGGAGTTGTTGTCTAAGTAGAAGGCTAGCATTGAAGATGTACCAATGTTCCAGGTTCAAGCTACTATTTTGTTCATGGTAGTTTTGGACTTATATTTATGTAAATTCCAAATAGATGATGTATTTTCTTCATACCAACATTGCACTTATTTTTATTAGTGGCTCATAACTTGTACTACCAATTCTTGGAGATGGATTGTACTAATCTTTGTATTCTTATTTTATTGTTTATTTGATGATATTTAATTTAAGTTGTGTTATATGTTGGCTGTCTTAACTAACTGGTTAGTTTAGGTGTAGTCACGACTTGGTGGGATTTGAGTCGTGAAAAATTGGTACCAGAGCCCTATGTTCGTAGATTCTACGAGTCATGAGCAAATATCAAGTAGAGTCTAGCGGATCGATACAATGACATCTATTTTTACCTTCAAGAGGTTAAAGGGAATCTAGGAAGCTCTCTTTCATTCTTTCCTAGTTGTACGACTTTATTTTAGCTTGAAGTCTAAATCTTCAGTTTCTTTATATTCGTTAATATGCGATGTTGTGAAATCGATATCAGTGGGCACCGACGGCTTGTGAGAATGTCAAATGTAATATGGGATGCTTTCTTTTTATTTTAGGGTAGGACGTTCTAAAGGACAAGTGGACAAGTGTGGACCGCATCTTGAAGTTGGGGGACACAGGTAAGTAGCATGTGATTTTGGACTCTTCTGCCCAGCATGTCCCTAAAAGTGGGAGTGATGGCACAGTGAGCAATAAGATAGCTATGTTTTCACCGTTGGCTGCTCTAGAATTTTGTGGGTGCTTCTATAACCTTGAAATAAAATAGAGAAGATGTTTCCAAAGTGATGTGGTAGAGAGAACAAGGAAACTTTGTATTATGTGGTGTATATCTAAGGGCCAGATTTAGCGGACTTAGATGTGACGAGAAGGATTTTCTGGAGAAGAAAGTGGAATATGGACACTTGATTATCATCTAGGTGTGTAGAACAGTCTTAGGATATAGATGCATCAATGGACTTATAGCTATTCATGAGTAGGGTGGAACAGATTCTTACATCTTGTGGACGAGTGTAGACTTGGGAAGATCAATTGATTAGAAAGAGGTTGTAGCCATGGTAAGGTCGTCAAAATATGTTTCATTGAGGCTAAACAAGTGGGTTATCTCTTGTGAGAAGGTTTTAGTTTGGATCGCTTGAGGAAGTTTTCATGACTACCATAAGGAAAAATATGCAGTTGGTAGATAAATTGAAATGTTTTATGATTTGTACTACATGGACTTATTAGAATTTTGGTGAGTAACTATGGGAGATTATGGTAGTGAAGGAGGAAATGTTATTGTAATTTGTCATATGATGTTATTATAGTTCTGAGCCAAGTGGGGGAGTCTACTATCGACAATCGCTTTACATGGCCATGTGGTGTTGTAGTTCCTGGACTAGGGTACACTTATGGATTCGTTATGAGTTGAGAAGTGTGACATCAAGGATGGCTTAGGCAAAGAAATTAGTTGGAGGTCTGATGTACTACAATTGTTTAATATATGAAGGTTGTTAAATGACTGAAGTTTGATAGTTTTGGTGGATATAATGCAAGGAGGAAGGATTTACTCGGTTGCCTAAGAATGAGTTTGCTTCTTTAAGAGAAATCATGTGCTAAATGCGCACACGGAATTTAGCTTATTTGGCTATGTACTGGGGACTAGAGCAGAGTGGGTAACTCTCGAGAATGGTTCTAGTGGGTTCAAGTTTCAAGATGTGATATTAAAGGATTTACCGGATACCTTATTGGGTTAAGTATTTTTTATTTTTAGTGGATTATGACAGGGATTTAGAGTACATATGTATTATTATTGATTCTACACTGCAACATTAAAGAGATGAAAGCAACAATTTAAAGTTTATTAGAGGATTCTCTAGAGCAAATATTTTAGTTTGAGGTACTTTTGGGTGCATGAAGGGAATGAAAGTGGCTTACGGATATTGGGATGATGTAGTTCTATGTTGGGATCACTTGGTGTGAGTTTTTGTTAAAGCTTATAGTGTATTGTAAGAGAAAATGCATGTCTTGAAAGGGGGTCAAGAGTAATTTGTTGGGTAAGTATAGTAGTGGCTTGAAACAACATGGTTATAGAAATACTTGGTTTTTTGGGTATGATGGGGCATAATAGGAACTTTTGTGGTCGGCTTTGGGTTTGGCAGTCTACAAGATTTGGTTGCCTTAGAGAGATCAGTTATAATGGTGTGATTATTGTGTAAGTGGATTTCTAAAAGATTGAGGACTATCCTACTTGTAACTTGGAGTTATTAATGTGATTCTCGTAAATAGATAATCATGATGGATGTGGTGATTCGTGTGAGGTTTGGGTTGCTTTACAAAGGCCGTAGTTCATCATCGGACAGAAGGATTGGGATTAGGGATAGCACAGATGATTCGAATTACCTAAGGAGTATAATAGTACTAATTTCAGTAGCATCAAGAAAGGGAAAGTGTTGCAATAGATGCTTGCTAATTAGGTTTATGGGGAATTCAACTAAGCGATATGATAATTGTATGATTACTGGTCGTTGAGGTTCAGATTTTAGTTGTTTGAAATGGAAGGATTGATGGAGATGCACATTTTGAAAGGCCTGCTGGTATGACTTCATAGTTGTGTTTGAGTAGTATGTAGAGATCACTAGGATGAGGGCACTTATAAGGTATGGAGATTGGATTTCTAGAGGTGGAACTATCGTTTTTGTTGTGGTCAGTAAAAGTTTGTTACTAGTCAAAGCGTGTGTGTCTGTGATGGGTGACTGTAAAATTTTATGCTTAATATAGCTTGTGGTTATGGTACTCGATATGTTGTGATTTGCCTAAGTGTATTGATATACCCTTGGATATCTTGGTTTGAGTTGTATGGTTGAAGAGATTGTTAGCATTATTTTGTGTGTTGGAGTGATGAATAAGTTAAGTGAGGACTTTAGAGACTCAAAAATTTGTATTTTCGATGCATTGACTTCACAAGGTTATGGAGGGTCATGAGTGACTGGCACAAATTGAGGAATATAAAGGAAAAGGTTTCAAGATGTGGCTTTTTTCTTTATAATGGGTTTGGTAACGAGTTGTATGTATATATTCACAGTTGGGACTAGTGGTTTGGAAGTTTCTTGTGTATCCATGAGTGGAAGTTAGAATGGGTTTTTATTAGCTTATAGAAAGCTTATTACATACTTCAAAAATGGGTCTTTATTAGCTTATAGAAAGCTTATTACATACTTCAAAAGAATGTGGAGTCAGTTTGGGTGTCTACTTATAAGATTGTTGAGGACTTGAATTAAACAGCGGGTCAGATTTGCTTATACAACACAAAATGTCATACATATGTGTCATGTCGAAAGGGTTATAGTTATATGGGATACTTTCTACCATCAGATTTATTATAGTGATAGCATACCACGGGATTACAACAATTATGGAAGGTGGTTTGTATGCACGGGTTGAGTTTTACTGAGTTTCCTTAATTTTAACATAACAAACTGATGGAGTAAGTTGTATATGTACTCATAGACTCGTTGAGAAAGGACACCACGATCACAGGGATTCATTGGGTGATTAGTTGTTTTTCACAGATTTGTGACATTTGGGTTATTGCTTGTATAGTGCACAAAACTAACAATTGTGGTTCCATGTGGAATTTGGTGTGACTTATTGGCCAAGCAACTTGTACTACTTGAGACGAAGCTAAACGACCTAGAATCAACACGATGGGATTCTGAAAAGGAATATTTGAAAGAACAATGCTTTTAGATAGCTTAGAACATGCAATGGTTCTTACATAATAAAAGAAGCCCATGACCTTTTGATATGATAAGTGGTTCAGTTTCTATAGATTTGCCTATTCATTAGCAGTGTTGCACAGGCTTGGAACAAAGATTTATTTCAGATGGAGTATTTTTGCTGGTACTGGGTTTGGCAATGTGTAGTTATCATGGTCATAAAATATAGCTATGGGTATATGAGTTATGAGATACATCATGTGGTTATATCTTGGAAATAAATTTATAGCTCTAAATAGGTTATTGGAACTAATACAGTGAATACAAACAAGAAACGGAACTTGGAGGAAGTTTCTGGTAGTGAAGTTGGGTGCAAAGGCTTATAAACTAAGGTTGAAGGAGGAATGTTCAGTCAGGAGGTGTTAATTGATTTATATGGATGGAAGTGAAATGGGATCACCCATGAGAATGTGTACAATGAGTTTATATAGCTATTTGATAGATTTGGAAAGACTCTTGGCACAATCAAGGACAAACATATGTTTAAGTGAGGGAGTATGTAATGATCTAATCGATCATTTTGAGCTATATCATGAGACTTTCCACAGGTTCATTTGATATTTTATTACTTTTGGGTACGGGTGATTTTTGTCCCAAGATGTTTGGAAGTAATTTGAAACACTTAGTTCCTAAATGGAAGCTTTAAATTAAGAGCTCACCCAGGTTTAACGTTTGGATAAACGGACTCGAAATCGGTTTTGATGGTTCCAAGCTACGCCCGAAGCCATTAGGCCAAGGGAACATCTTCCTAGGCATCACGCATCACATCGCCCCCGCACACCGCTCCCAGACTTATGGTCATGGTGGTGTCATGGGACGGATACTGGCCTCCCATGCGCCCGAGCTTGTTGTTGGCCTAAATGCAAGTCCACATCGACTGACATCATGACAAGTGGTGGTTGAAACTCAACTCTCGTAATGTTGTGGCTCCAACCCATTGCATGTTTGGGCTCCCAGACCTTTCGGGCGCTAAGAAGCTCCGACTATGACCCCAGGTCATACGTACTACCCGCTGAGTTTAAGCATATCAATAAGCAGAGAAAAAGAAACTTACAATGATTCCCATAGTAACAGTGAGCTAACAGGAAACATCCCAGCCTTAGAATCGGGCGGCTCCATCGTCCGAATTGTAGTCTGGATAAGCGTCTTCAGTGGCAGACTGAGCTCAAGTCCCTTGGAAGGGGGCGCTAGAGAGGGTGATATCCCCGTTGTACTCGGACCCTATTGCACCATGAGGCATGTTTTCAAGTCGGGTTGTTTGGGAATGCAGCCCAAATCGGGCAATGAATTCCTTCCAAGGTTAAATACGGGCAAGAGACCGATAGCGAACAAGTATCGTGAGGGAAATATGAAAAGGACTTTGAAAAGAGAGTAAAAGCGTGCTTGAAATTGTCGGGAGGGAAGCAGATGGGGGCGATGCACCCCGGTCGAATGTGAAATGGTGTTGAGCCGGTCCGCCGATCGACTCGGTGCATGGACCAGCATAGATTGTGGGGGGGGAGGCCTAAGACCAAGCTTTTGATACGCTCGTGTAACGCTATCTCCTTGATTGTGGTAGGAAGCACGTGCCTCTGGCATGCTTTGGCATCTGCGCGCTTCGGATGCTGGCTTGTGAGCTCCCCATTGGACCCGTCTTAAAACACGGAATAAGGAGTCTCGCATGTATGCGAGTCAACGGACAAGTAAACCCTTAAGGCGTAAGGAAGCAGATTGGTGGATTCCCCTGAGGGGTGCACCGCCGGCCGACCTTGATCTTTTGTGAAGGGTTCGACTGTTGGCATACCTATCGGGACCCGACAGATGGTGAACTATGTCGGAGTGGAGCGATGCCAGAGGAATATCTGGTGGAGGCCCGCGGTGATACTGACGTGCAAATCGTTCGTCTGACTTCAGTATAGGGGTGAAAGACTAATCGAATCGTCTAGTTGTTGGTTCCCTTCGAAGTATCCCTCAAGATAGCTGGAGCTCGCGTGCGAGTTCTATAGGTTAAAGATAATGATTAGAGGCATCAGGGATGCACCACCCTCAACCTATTCTCAAACATTAAATAGGTAGGACGATATGACTGCTTTGGTGAGTCGCAACACGGACTCAAGAGCTCCAAGTGGGCCATTTTCGCCAAGTAGAACTGGTGATTCAGGATGATTCAGAAGGTGGGTTACGGTGCCAAACTGCGAGCTAACCTAGATCCCACAAACGGTGTTGGTCGAGTAAGACAGTAGGACGGTGGTCATGGATGTCGAAATCCGCTAAGGAGTGTGTGACAACTCACATGCCGAATCAACTAGCCCCGAAATTTGATGCCGCTACACCCGGCCGTTGGGGCAAGTGCCAGGCCCCGATGAGCATGGGCGGAGCTGCCGTCGGTGCAGATCTTGGTGGTAGTAGCAAATATTCAAATGAGAACATTGAAGGCCAAAGAGGGAAAGGTTCCATGGTAATGACACTTGCACATAGGTTAGTCGATCCTAAGTATCAGGGGAACCCCGATAGATAGCGTGTTTTGTGCGTACTCCGAAAGGGAATCGAGTTAAAATTCCTGAACCGGGATGTGACGGTTCACGACATCATTAGGAAGTCTGGGTATTTCGGCGAGGGCCTCGGGAAGAGGTATATTTTTTATTTAATAGTCTTCCCACCATGGAAACGACTCAGTCGGAGGTAGGGTCCAGCCGCTGAAGGAGCAATGCACGTCACGTGGTGTCCAGTGGACCCCCGGCGGCCCTTGACAATCTACAGGATCGAGTACCGTCCACGCCCCGTCGTACTCATAACCGCATCAGGTCTTCAAGGTGAACAACCTCTGGTCGATAAGAACAATGTAGGCAAGGGAAGTCGTAAAAATGGATCTGTAACTTCGGGAAAAAGATTGGCTTTGAGGGCTGGGCATGGGGGTCCCAGTCCCAAACCCGTCGGCTGTTGGTGGATTGCTCGAGATGCTCCCATGGCGAGAGCGGGTTGTCACATGCCGGCCGGGGGATGGACTGGGAACGGTTCCTTCAATTTCCTTCCCAAACCTAATGTTGACTATATGCTTAAGAGACTGGATAGGATATTTGTAAATCTTCCTTTCCAGAATCGATTTCATACTATTAAGGTTGAACACTAGATAAGAACTGGCTCTGACGATGCCCCTTTGTTCGTGAGTTGTGGAGTACAAGCTACAAACATTGTTAAACCATTAAGGTTCCTCAACTTTTGGACTAAAAATGAGTTATTTAAAGAGGTGGTGAGGCAGAATTGGCATGCTGACTTCATTGCTGATCCTTTCGTTTTGTTCAAGCACAAGTTGAAGAATGTGAAAGATGCATTGTCCAAATGGAATAAAAACACTTATTGTGACATCTTCGAGCAGCTGGAAATTTTTCAAGACATTGTAAATGTGAAGGAGATGATGTTTGAGGAGGAACCAACAATTACTAACAGAATAATTCTTCATCGGGACCATGCAGAATTAAAGAAGTACTTGAGTATTCAGGAGCAGTATTGGAAGCAAAAAGCTAGGATGACATGGTTTGTTGAGGGTGATAGAAACGCTAGCAGTTTTCACAATCATGTGAATGGTAAGAGGAAGAAGGTGCAGGTGAAAGGAATTCAAAATGGTGATGAAAATTTGATTCATGATCATGAGAAATTGGCTATTGATGCTGTGGACTTCTGCCAAAGGTAGTTTACAAAAGAAGATGACCCTACAGACTTCTCAGTACTTGACAATGTCCCTGCTATAGTTACTGAGGAACAAAACCTGGAGCTTTGTAGGTATTCTACACTAGAAGAAGTCAAAGGTGCAGTTTTTGAGCTTAGTGGAGATAGTGCTAGTGGTCCAGATGGATTCACTAGAATATTTTATCAAGACTGTTGGGAGATTACTGGCTATGATATACACATCATGGTACTACATTTCTATGGAGGTGCTATACTACCAAAGCCCATCACAACAGTAATTTGGTGTTGTTGCCTAAGAAACCTATGGTGCACACATTTTAAGACCTCAGACCTATAAGTTTAAGCAACTTCATCAACAAGGTGTTATTTATGATGATGCATGATAGATTAGAGAAGTTCTTTCATGCCTTAATTTATCCTAACCAACCCGGATTTGTGAAGGGAAGGAGTATCTTTGAGAACACTTTTCTCATACAGGAGATAGTCACTAATATAAGATTGAGAGCTAAGCCAGCTAATGTTGTTATTAAGCTTGATATGGCCAAGGCCTATGATAGGGTCTCTTGGATGTATTTTCTACATGTTCTAAGGAAGATGGGGTTTGCTGAGCATTTCATCAACATGGTGTGGAACTTATTATCAAACAATTATTATTCTGTTTTAGTGAATGGTCATGCTTTAGGTTTCGTCAAATCCACAAAAGGGGTGAAGAAAGGAGATCCTTTGTCCCTAGCATTGTTCATATTATCAGTGAAATGCTATCTAGGTCCTTAAAACAAGCTATTTGAGGACAAAGCCTTTGTAGGATTTGGCATGCCTAAGTGGTCTGATGTACTGAATCATTTGGCATATATTGATGCTACTATCATCATTGCCTCAACTCATCTAGATTCTTTGAAGAAGGTAATGGCAGTATGGGAAGTTATGATAGGATCTCTGGACAATTGCTTAATAAAGCTAAGAGTTCATACTATATGCATGCTAATGTAGTTAATGCATTATTCAAGCAGTAGCAGATGCTACAGGTTTTGCTAGAGGAGAGTTTCCACTTACCTACTTGGGATGCCCTATCTTCTACACTAGAGGAAGAAAAGACTACTATAATGATCTAATAAAGAAGGTGAAAGCTAAGATGCACTCTTGGAAAGGTAAGTTGTTATCATTTGGAGGCAAATCAACACTCATTTCTAGTGTGTTACAAAGTATACCAGTACACCTTTTATTAGTTCTTGATCCTCCCGATAATATTCTTGAGCATTTGCATAAGATCTTTGCAAGATTCTTTTAGAGTACAAAGGATAAAGGCATGAGTAGGCATTGGTCTTCATGGGAGAATTTATGCCTTCCTAAGGAAGAAGGTGGATTAGGTTTCATGTCACTGCATGATGTATCTAGGGATTTATTGGCTAAGCTTTGGTGGAGATTCAGAACAACTAAATCACTGTGGTCTAACTTCATGTGGAACAAGTACTATAAGAAAGAACTACCTACAATAGTGCATTTTAGAGAAGGATCTCATGTGTGGAGGCAGATGTTGAATGCAAGGGAAAATGTGGAGTATGATATACTGTGGGAAATGAAGAGTGGAGCTACAAATCTATGGCATGAAAACTGGATAGGATTAGGGGCATTATATCACTTAGTGCCACCTGAGTTTCACATCAATGAGGAATTGCAAGAAGTGGCAGAATTGAGGCAAGAACCTAGTTGGAATGAGGTGCTGATTGACCAAACTTTTCCTGAAGACATCGCAGTTCATATTAAACATAAGGTGTACTTTGAAGGCAGTATTGGCTACTGGGACAAACCTTGGTGGAAGCCTACTTCTTCAGGTAAGTTTATAGTGAGCAGTGCTTCGCATAGAGTGAGACATAGAGCAATCCCTAATCCTGAATACAAGCACATGTGGATTAAAGGGTTTCCATTCAAGATTTTATTCTTTATTCGCAGGATATGGAGGTTCAAATTAGCTACTGATGACATGTAGAGAAGGCAAGGGTACATATATGTTTCCAGGTGTTGGTGTTGTCAACCTACACAAGAGGAATCTTTTGAGCATTTTTTCTTGACATGAACTACTTCTACTAGGGTTTGGAGGACATTTATGAATGTTGCAGGGATTAATGTTCAACTTGTATAGATACATTTATGAAATGGTTTATGTTTTCCAAAATTAAAGCCACTATCCTAGGCAGTACCAGCAATTGTAACCTGGGAGCTGGGGAAGATGAGAAACACAAACATAAATGGAGGATCAATGTCAGTTAATAGGGTAATTCAAGAGATCAACAAGACACTACACTTTTGGCAAAGGTTAGATACAGTTGGCTTACTCACATTCCTTATCTTTGGCAGGGCATGGTTAGGGTTTTTGAGGAGTATATGCTAGTGAGAGTAACTACAGTAACATGGAAATTGCCTTATACTGGCTGGTACAAATGCAATACTGATGGAGCATCAAGAGGTAATCCAGATCCAAGTTATTTTAGTTTCTGTGTGAGAGATAGTGAAGGTGATTTGGTGTATGCAAAGGCACAACAACTAGAGGAAACAACTAATATTATGGTACTGGCAAAGGCAATAGAAGATGGACTGTCTTATTGTGTAGCCCCTGACCTACATCCTCTCAATTTGGAGACAAACTCACTGGAATAAAGAAGATTATTGAAGGAGAACGGGATCCTCCATGGTGCATTGGGGCTGAAGTGAAGAGGATCAAGGAGATGAAGGAGCATTTTAATGTGCTATTTCAGCATGTGTTAAGGGAGGGAAACACAGTGATTGATTATTTAACTAACCTTGTGTTTTCTTTTGCAGGTACAATCTAGTTTCATTCATTCTCTGAAATGCCAAGTGTAGGGAGGAGACTAATTAATCTTGACAAGTCTCAAACTCCTAACCTTAGGTTTAGGGTTGAAAAAAGAAGAGCACCTGATAGATGAGTATGTATTTGCTTACACTGCCTGATGTTGCTAGCAATTTTGAGTTGCTTTTATTTTGTGTATTAGTGGGTTATTTTTCAGTGGTATTACTATGTCATCATGCTTATTATGGTACGAACTAGTGATATATAGAACTGTCATGGCTATCAGGCAGTCGACTACTCCTTATAATACTTCACAAAGTGTCATACTAGCTAGCTCTAGTAATTAGTATCTATCTTGCATCTATAAGTTAAGCTATATGATTGATACTCAAGATACATATAGTACTCGATTTGATCAGTGTTTTCTGAAGATTCAAATTGCAGTATTAGTTATGCTTCTATCTGGTCTGGTTATTCTGGGCACTGTCGTGGCATTGTCCAGTGGTATTGGTGTGATTACATGCCCTTTCTGGAGATGTCATGGCAGTTTCTGGCTTTGGATTGGAATGCAGGCAAGGGATTTCGTTGCAGTCTTCTGCTGGCACCCTATGTACTCTACATGTGTTTCTTGGGCTACTTTGATGCCATACATTGGTACAAGAATGAAGGGACATTCATGCCACATTCTCTTGCTATATTCATGATACTTGGACAGTTGGACAGATCTAGAAGTCGATGATGTTACTTGGAGATTCACATTTGCCTTGTCCTTTGGAATGCAAAACTTGGCACCTAGAGAGAGCATTAGGGGTGCCACATTGATGTTTTGCATTTGTCCTGTGGATACACACACCACAATACATTAGAAGATGTCTTCTTTACCATTTGTAATAGTTAGCATTATTAGACTAGCTAGTTATAGAGTTACATATTTGAGATTTGGATTTTGAAAAATTGTAAGCTTTGGATCCTTGTTTTTTGATATATATAGTAACCGCTAGGCATCCAGCCTAGTGGTATATTTGTTGGAAAAAAAATTCCATTTTCCCCAACCGGCCGCCTCTACATTCTCTCGATTTCCCTCCTCTCTTCTATGAACTTAGCCACCTTACCCCCTAAAACTCTCTCTGAATCCTGCTATACTGTGGTATCCTATGATTTGCTTACCTTATTTATACTATCTCGCTACTACTCACGCGTTCGTGGTGTTATTAAGTACTTGCCCTATTTTGGCAAGTACTACCTTTCAAGATCTGGCCTAATTAATTTTGATCTGTGGAGATTCAGAAGATATTCCATCTATATACATTCAATAAAAGACGTTTCTTGCACTTCCAGTTGGATTTAGCAACGTTGGACCCCAACTAGGGTTTGAGATTGAGTTTTCTCCTTTACCGATTTTGTCACTGATTGCATGCGATTTTCTTTTTCTTATTTATGATTGACTGATTTCTTTCTATGACTGTTTGTTTAATTGGGCATTATATAAACCCCTCACCTAATTCCTCTAAAACAGACTTTAATCACTACTCTCTTTCACTCACTCACTTGGTTATACTCGAATATTCTCTGAAATAGTTGGATTCTTGGCCGGCTGAAAGCCAAGGCCACTATGGTCGACTCATTGACTTCCTCTGGTGCAAGCACTGCTCGGAGATCATTCGAAGATCTTGTGAACTCTAAAGTACTAGATTTGGAGTTCTCATTGTTCTTTCTTGGCTGGTGTTAACTAAGCTGTTATTGAAATTTAGTCTTCTTATTTACTTGCTCGTTAATTTGCAACTGGTTAGTGCTCTTGACTCTTGCAATTCTATTCACTTTTTTGCTTGTGTTCATGTTCTGTATCCTAATATTATTGAAACGTCTGTGAGCCGGCATAATTTTGATACTCTGCTACCTTTGTATGCAATCCTATTCATCTAAATGCTATTCTAATGTTCTTTAGAATCAAACCTGCCTAAGTCCTTGATTCCTAGAATATGTTCACTATGTGTAATTAACAAGATTGATCTCTAACTTTCTTAAGTTTGCCTAGTTTATTATGTTTATGTTAAACCTGAATTTTGTATTTTGTTGTCTATTATGCGTTCATCTTCATGCCCTGTTTTGGATTTTTGACTAAAACATCTTGTGGAAATTGATACCTGCCCATATTTTGTTTGAATATGTTCTTTCTTATTTATGCTATGTCATTCATGTATAACTTGCTTTATGACCATGCCTGCCTTAAACTCTCGTGCTTAGTCCCTTTGCTGCAAGAACTCTTCTCTATCATATTCTTGCAATTAAATCCTGCTTAGCCAAATAAGTCCATCTTTGTGATACTATTACTTTAAATCTGTTTACTAACTGGGAAGTGTATGTTCTCATTCTATGTGTTCACAAGACCCTTTTATATGTGCATGTGTGCTCTTCCACATACTAGACATCACCCTTAGAATGATACTTAGAAATCTTGCCGTTGATAATTGTAATACTAGGAATCGGTGTGCATGTATCCTTGCCCAGTCTCTAAGTCACTTGAATGACTGGTTGCACTTATGTTCCTGCTGTTTGTTACAGGGTAATCAAAACAATTGCTTTCAGGATTGGGCCTAGTTTATTAGCCCATGCATGTTTTTGGATCTACACATTGAATCCAGATGCTTTAATTATCCTTAAGTATATAGGACTTGGGCATGTTGGTTTGTACAAAGATTGAGGCTGATGAAGGTCTAGAAGCATCATTGAGTTATTTTGTATTGTGTTAGGCATGTAATTGTTCTATTTGGGCATGTAATTATTTTATTTGGGATTGTAATTATTCTATTGGGCCTGTAATAATTTGTAAGAACAAATAATTGGGAAATTAGTAAAAAGGAGGGTTGGGGCACTCTAATTCTCTCTTGAACGGGTAGAAAGCATGCCTATATGATATAAAGGCTTTATTTGGTACTTGATCAACATGCTCTATTTCTATGTACTGCTTGCCAAATACACAGCATGCCTATATGTTTCCAATCTTGCATGTTCATTTAGAAATCATAACTTAGGACTCTAATATTGATCCGATCAACAAAACTCGTAACTTGTTCAGAAACCATGCCTATATGTCACGACCCAAGCCGGAGGGCCGCGATAGGCACCCGGTGCCTTACTAAACTGAGTACCAACGTAACGTAGCTTTTTTATCACACCATCATGGGTAAATGGGCCATCATGAGATAATCAGAATAAAACATCATGGATACTAGAGATAGGACGACCCAACATAATATAAAAACTTATACATGTGACATACGGTCCTATAAGGTCGACATGATCATTTGTACACTGAAAACATAGGCCGACGAGGCCATACAAGTATCCATAATCATGACAACTGTCTACAAGCCTCTAAGAGTACATAAATGTCATAAAGGTCAGGACAGGGCCCCGCCATACCAATCAATACATGTCCAAATCATACTGACAAAATAGGCAACTCTAGAGCAATCGAAGTGCCCCAACACCGTCTGCTGAGGTGATAGCCTACTAGGAGGACTGTCAACCTGTCTATCAGGACCTACAGGCATGAAATGCAGTGTCCCCAAGCAAAAGTGACATCAGTACAAATCTAGTACCGAGTATGTAAGGCATGAAAAACATTATATAAAAGACATGAAAGAAACATTGAGTAAAGAACTCAACCTGTAAGTCTGAATAGCTCTGTGAATCATGAAACATTTATAATTTCATGCATATGCATATAAATGTCATATCATGCATAGCTATATGCGTACATAATATCATCATGTCTCTAATGGTATCCCATCATATCATCTTGGCCTCTATTGGCGAAATCATCAATGTATACCAGCTGATCAGGTGGTGGTGCGTATATAATGCCTCAACCTTTCTCTATACCCCATATACATATAATATACACATGTATAACGCCATCTGGTCATGGGTCAATATACATGTATAAATAAATACAATGCAGAAGGAAGTAAGTCGAAAGGATCTCTCGGAAGGTCATAAAATTAATATGCCTTCGGTTTATATCATGAAATAAACTTTATCAACTTATGTATTATCTGATACCCAAGAACATACGATATAATAATAGATCACTTGGAGAATCAAGAACATAGGCATCCTTAATACTTATATGAATAAAGTCGTTTGTGAAAGTTCCGTGTTTGCTCGTTTGGTTTGTATCATAAGGATTGTGCCAAAAGGGAAGAAGGGATAGACTTAACATACCTTATCACAAATTGCCCGATAACCATGTTGAACTCCTATCGTCTCACTTCAATCTACAGTAACGATAATAATGCTATCGTTAAGCTACGAAAGATGCAACTATCGTACAACTAACGACAAACTTATTTTTATTTAAAAATCGGCAACATCTCCCCTATTTTCCTTACTTTACCAAGTCCATCAACCAACATGAACCCATAAAACCTTCACCTATATACTTTCAGCACCATAAGACAAATCAAACTACACAATAACCAATGCATAAGCATCACCAACAAAACTACTATTTAACATGACAAATGGCAAGCTCGGATTGAATCCCTTTTGAATCCTTTATCCCCAAAGTCATTCATTCATTAACTTAATAACATAGCCAGCATGATATTAAGTACAATTGGAGTACTTCTAACCTCCTATTCATCTCCTAATTCACCCTCAAACTGCCCAATAGTCTACTAACAACAACAAGTACAACTTTCCATTGTTATGTTGTCCTTGCTCTTTATACTCACAATACCAATAACAAGTTCAATATGTAGATAATATTTTATAATAACAACATAATAATAGAGTCATTTTCAAGGGTTTTCAACCATTTATAGTTCATGGAAACAACCTTTCCAAAACAGTCCATTAAAAATAATAACATCTCAAACAATTGCAAGTCTCCTCTTGTAGCATTTTGCTCAAATAATGCAACCAACACACAAACAAATTCCAGAACATGTAGTAGGATGTTATAATAACCTTAACTAGTAGATACAACACAAAAATTCAGCCAAGCACAGCCCACAACAATTCTCAATGACACCACAACACTATAGGTATTGTATTCTCTTCTTGAATCAACTTTTGGTGTTCCAGTTGGTGTGTAAACACTTGTATTTCGCCTTGCCAATCTAATATATATGAAGGAGGGACTGATTATTACCTTAATCAACAAGAACAACATGAAATCCGAGGTTACTTAGCTCTGAAGAAACCTTCAAAACAGCTGCAAGATGAAGAACTACGATCTAGCAAGCACCACGGGATTTCTAGCGCTGGATTCATATTTTTATCATAGGTTTGCACCCTTGAGTCATGGAGGAACATTTGAAGAGAATTTAGGAGGGTTTAGTAACTATTTTGGATGAGTTAAAACGACTTAGAATTGAGTAAAATACAAGCTGTAGTTTTACACCGATTTTGTGGGTCCCATGGGAGCTGCTTGTGCAGTCTCGCAAAAACGCGAATATCTACCTACTCCAATGTCATATCGATGAACAGTTAAATGCGTTAGAAACTATACTCGTAGATCATAAATTTTCTAGGTAGATCACCCTGTAATTCCAAGTACATTTGGAGAAAAGTGCAGCTATATTTGACCTAATTTTCAGCACATTTATGAAGGTAACTTGTGATGACCTCTGCCAAATTTTGTTCCACAACTCGCTTGACTTCAAAACATAACACAAGACTATCATACGACTTAAATAAGGCATAACATAACCTCCTTATAATGTTAAGCACCCTAGTCTCACCCCAAAAGTACATGTTATAACATTCCAACTTGTCGAGTTTTGACGAAACTTATTTTCTTCAATTCATTTATCTTCTATTGTACTTGGTATTCATGATCTTAAATATTTTTAACCTCCACGGTAACATAATTAACTTACTTTATGAAATTTTCAAAGATGATTTCATTTACGAGCTAACATCAATTGACTTACGACGTACGTTTATGTATGAATACATGGGATGTAACATCATTCACCCCTTAGTTGTCGGAATCCATAGCTCTTATGAATATATTAATATTTTCCTTGCCATATAGGCAATTGTTCTCTAAATATATCCAAAGGCCAGGGCATTTCCCCCCTTTAGGCCTCTTTTCACACCACGACTTGTTGTCGGAATTCTTCCAATCTCGTAATTGTGCTACCTTCTGTCATGCAGCCTGTACGACTCTGTCCTTGTATGTGCACCTATGCGACTCTTCTCTACATTTACCTCCAGCTTTTAGCCAATCTCTAGGCCTCACTTTGGGAACATATACAGAACTTTGACAAGTTGTCCCTCTGGGCATCTATAGGTGTACTGAAATTCTCTGCTCGGTACTTTGTCGAACTTAAGACTTTTTTCTATATTTTGTTTCATAGCCTCAGTTATCTATTATTATGCCTTTAGTTTAGCTAGGTAGGTAATATTGTACCATAACACTTACTTTGGTTTATGATTACCGAGGTCTGCTACCCAACTCTAGATTACACTCTCGCTGCTTATCTTATATGTACAAATCTAAGTCTTGTAATGCTTCCTCATTACTGTTCATCTTATCAATGACGGCCTAATCTCATCTCATACTTTGTAAATTTTATCTATCCATTGTTGATTCACCTTAATGTTGATCCATAATCTACCACTGATAACTTGAAACCTCTTACGTAATACATTATCACTAGGACTCATGTTGCATCGGGAACATTTAAAGTGATTTGCCTGATCCACCTAGGGACGACACAATACTTCAACAACCGTATTCATAGCATCCCAACATGATTCATCTTACAGGGGTATTCTAATCCCATGCAATTCATGAAATCCTTTTTCTTAAAATTATTACTCAATCAAAGGTCTGAACGTCATCCTCTAATCTTTCACCAATACACCCTAATTCTACTACCAGGGCAGCATTTCATCTCTTCTAATTGCTCCTAGTCATAGAATCCTCTAAGTTCATTCAGGCTATACTGAGCTTTGTATAACTTACAGAAACCACCAGCTCTCTTATTTTGATGGGATTAATTCCGAGGCCTTACCTATTCTTGTCACCTTCTCACTCACCTTTTCTTATCCTTACTCCTATCTACCAAAACAATTGTCGCTCTACTATACTTTAGCTTGCGACCTACACATACCTATTTATACTACTCACAACCTTCCTTTAACTGGCTAGCACCGTGGATTTCCTTTTGTGCCTTCTCAGTTGTCTTTAAATGTAAGCAATTACTTTTCCTAGCCGTCCTGCCACTTGCTGCATGGATACTTGGCTTATCATAGTGCCCACGAATACTGGAATTCCCTGTAACTCGTATGATCTCAAATATCACTTCTGACTTTCTGTTCATTAGTCACGATAGGTGCCACTTTCTTATGGAGTGTATACAATGTTGTAGTGAGACTATTGTTACAAGATCATTTCTTCTTCAAGTTATTATGCTTAGGTTGAAGCCTTCTCCCTTATTTCCTTTGTTAGTCTTCTGTGGTAGTACTTAGGGGAGACCCTATGACTCTTATAAAGCTACGAGATTATTACATCATATACCTGACGAAATTGGATGTTCTTACTCACCTATAATTATCCCTAGTTACTTACCTCCACGCCCTTGTGCTCGTAGGGTTGCTTCTGAACTAGAATTTTTGACTGTCTTCCCAATGGCACTCCCTTTTATTTTTGTAACACTTATATTTCTCAAGGATTACGACGTCATATCTACGAGACTTAATTCACTATATTGGGGTTCAATATATTTATGTTGCACAATCTGTTGATTTTTACATATCCTCTTGGCTAGCCATAACAAGGCACTTCCTAAATCAACTACTAACTACTCGTTGGTTCATTCACATATCTATATTCCGCGTAATCTCTCTTGGGATATGTCCTTTGTCTTAGCTTACCTCTTGCACCGGCTCCTGATGTATCAAGTGTTCATTCACACTATTTTATTAATAACAACCTGGCCAGGAACTCTTACTACCTCTCTCTGGCGTCGTGCTTGCATAATGTTCTAGAATTGCGACATATTTTTAAGATCTGAATAAATGCAACCTTATTCCTTTTGCCTTTTTAATTACCACATTCTTCCTTTACCATTCCATTGTTATCAGAACCACTTAACTTCGACTTAATACCACATCACACCATCTTCCCCCTTTTAGGGGAGTACTACGATTTAGTGCTATGATGATCTACCTATAGATGTTTTACCTCTTTATCTTTTGCATCCTTTCACATCATTAATGACCCTTACTCGCCTTACGGTAACCCTTCTGTACTAGGGTTAACTAAATTTCTTATGCACAAGGGTGACACCTAGTGTAACTGGCACACTTAGTCCTTTAAGCTTAACTCTGCTCATAGTGCTTTCTTAAGGAATGCGTCTTCCTGAAAAACTTTAAAGGTTATTCTTTTGTTGTCCATTCTATTATTGCCGGAAAGCTATCTCTAAAGTTCTCACAATACCGACTATTATCAAATCTTTCTATCCCTAGTTCATGTGCAGTTTATCTTGTTCACTAGCTCGTAGTGATTTCTAGTACTCCGGGGTTCTAACTCAGCCTTTTGGTAATCACGTTCCAGTTACCAACTCATTTCTCAAAATGAGGGTATGACTTTATGGCTTATACAGTTTTATTGTCTCAAGGCCTGTCACCTCTTGTCTTTTTCTTCACTTGACTATAGACTCTGTCATTCTGTCATATTATGATTTACCGTTATTACCCATTTATCACATCTTAGTCATAATGCTTTATTTACTCTCTTCTTATACACCGACTAGTATTTGTGTCTATCACTTTATTTTTAAAACATTAACAAAACGCTATTTAACTTTTTTCTCCCGTTGCTTCATCTCACTGGCTCTTTGGGACACCCAAAATTCTCTCTCTCTCTCTATTGTTTTTACTTGGGGCGGGAGTCATACTAATGTAAATATTTATCCCTTCTAGGATCCACTGCCTATCTTCTGAAATTTCTGAACATTCAAGTATTTATATCAGATTGTACTATTCTAGAGTGCACCATCTGCGTGTCTAACAAGGAGATCTATTACCACGTTTACACTATCCTTCGAAAATGTTAGCTAATGATAATAATCCATCCACCATTTTTGTTTACTCTAACCCCAGCTGGATCCTGATATCCCATTCTTCTATTAAACTATATTTGTTGGCTCCCATAGGGAATAACTGAGATAGGTGTGGCCAATTGTATATATCTTTGTTACTATTGAAAGTAACTTAGAATGCTTATATTTCTCTGTCTGAATTGTAAATTCTGATAATCTTCATATATTGGGTACCTCGTACCCTTCTTCACCTTGCTTCTTTTACATGTTGAAACTTGTATCTACGTTTTGATTATCTTATTGCTTTTTACCATATGGGTGGATATATATTCATGCCTTATGGCTCCTTATCAAGAAGCTTACACATCTTAGTACACACATGATCTGCTAAAGACCTCACATTTACTCATCATAAGCATGATGCAAAATCGAGTTCCTCTGACTCAACTCTTTCACAACCACATTCAAGCTCTTACCAGCTGCCTTTCTAGATGTAGGTATCATTGTATTGCGAATAAAATAGGATGTAGTAGTTTGAATTGTTACAATTGAGCTCTACCACACGATCTAGAGTAAGAAGAAAGAGTGACAGTCCTAAATTCCTTGTAGCCTCCTGCTTATATGTGTGGTGTACAACATACCCATAAATAAGACTCTACTAGACATGGCTTATAGACTCCCTAGGATAGAACTGCTCTGATACCGAATTTGTCACGACCCAAACCGGAGGGCCGTGACAGGCACCTGGTGCCTTACTCAAACGAGTACCAATGTAACGTATCTTTCTTATCATACCATCATGGGTAAACCGGCCAGAAGGGCCGCCATGATATAAACAGAATAAAACATAAGGGAATACTTGATATAGGATGACCCAACATGATATAGAAACTTGTACATGTGACATACGGGACTATAAGGACATCATGATCATTTGTACACTCAAAACATAGGTCGACGAGGCCATACAAATATCCATAATTATGACATCTGTCTACAAGCCTCGAAGAGTACATAAACGTCATACAGGTCGAGACAGCACCCCACCATATGAATCAATACATGTCCAAATTATACTGAACAAATAGGCAACTCCGGAGCAAGTAGAGTGCACCAACACCTTCCGCGGAGCTGATAGCCTACTAGGAGGACTGTCAACCTGTCTATCAGGACCTGCATGCATGAAACGCAGAATCCCCAGGCAAAAGGGACATCAGTACAAATAAAGTACCGAGTATGTAAGGCATGAAAAACAGTATATAAAAGATATGAAAGAAACATTGACTAAAAAACTCAACCTGTAAGTCTGAATAGCTTTGTGAATCATGAAACATTTATAATATCATGCATATGCGTATAAATGTCATATCATGCATCGTTATATGCGTACATAACATCATTAAGTCTCTGAGGGCATCCCATCATATCATCTTGACCTCTGTGGGCGAAATCCTCAATGTATACCAGCTGATCAGGTAGTGGTACATGTATATCGCTGTAACCTTTCCCCATACCCCATTTACATTTTATAATATACGCGTATGTAATGCCATCTGATCATGGGTCAAGTAAGTCTATAAGATATCTCGAAAGGTCCTAAGATAAATATGCCTTCAGTTCATATCATGAAATAAACATTATCAACTTATGTATTATCTGAGATGCATGAACATACGATATAACAAACACATGGGGAATCAAGAACATAGACATCCCTAGTACTTCTATGAATAGAGTTATTTGTGAAAGATCTGTGTTTGCTTGTTTAGTTTGTATCATATGTATCATGCCAAAAGGGAAGAAGGGATAGCCTTAACATACCTTATCACAATCTACCCGATAACCACGTTGAACTCCTCTTGTCGCACTTCAATGTACAGTAATGATAATAATGCTATCGTTAATCTACGAAATATGCAACTATCGTACAACGAACGACAAACTTATTTTTATATAAATATCGGCAGCATCTTCCATGTTTTCCTTACTTTAGAAAGTAAATCAACAAACATAAACCCATAAAACCTTCACCTATTTACTTTCAGCAGCACACGACAAATCAAGCTACACAACAACCATTGCATAAACATCACCAACGTAACTACTATTTAACACGACAAACGGCAAGCTCGGATTGAATATCTTTTGAACCCTTTAACCCCAAAGTCATTCATTCATTAACTTAACAACATAACCAGCATTATACTAAGTACAATGGGAGGACTTCTAACCTCTTATTCATCTCCTAATCCACCCTCAAACAGCCCAACAATCTAACAACAACAACAAGTACAACTTTCCATTGTTATGTTGAACTTTCACTTCATACTCATAGTACCAACAACAAGTTAGACATGTAGACAATATTTTATAATAACAACATCATAAGAGAGTCATTTTCAAGGGTTTCCAATCATTTATAGTTAATGGAAACAACCTTTCCAAAACAGTCCATTAAAAATAATAACATCTCAAACTATTTCAAGTGTCATCTTGTAGTAGTTTTCTCAAACAATGCAACCGACACACAAACAACTTCGAGAACATGTAGTAGGATGTAATAATCACCTTAAACAGTAGTAAAAACACCAAATTTCAGCCAAGCACAGCCCACAACTACCCTCAATGACACCACAACACTATAGGTGTTGTATTCTCTTATTCAATCAACTTTTTGTGTTCAAGTTGGTGCGTAAGGACTTGTAGTTTGCCTTAAAAATCTAATATATATGAAGGAGGGACTGATTATTACGTTAATCAACAATACCAACACGAAATCTGAGGTTACTTACCTTTGAAGAACCCTCCAAAACAGCCACAAGATGAACTACGATCAAGGTAGCACCATGGGATTTCTAGCGCTAGATTCATATTTTTTATCTTAGGTTTTCACCCTAGAATCATGGAGGAAACCTTGGAGAGAATTTAGGAGGGTTTAGAACTGTTTCAAACGAACAATATGAGTTAAAACAACTTAGATTTGACTTAAATACAAGTTGAAGGTTTACACCGACTTTGTGGGTCCCATGGGAGCTTCTTGTGCAGTCTCGCAAAATCGCAAATATCTCTCTACTCCGATGTCTTATTAACGAACGGTTACATGAGTTAGAAACTAGACTCATAAATACTCAAATTTCTAGGTAGATCACCCCGTAGTTCCATGTATATGTGGATAAGAGTGCAACTACATTTGACCTAATTTTCACCACATTTAGGAATGTAACTTGTGATGACCTTTGCCAACTTTTGTTCCACAACTCGATTGACTTCAAAACATAATGCACGACTATAATACGACTAAATTAACTCATAGAATAACCATATTATAATTTTAAGAACCCTAGTCTCACCCCAAAATTAAATGTTATAACATTCCAACTTGTCGACTTTCGACAAAACTTATCTTGTTCAATTCATTTAGTTTCTAAGCCTTCCCACCCTCTTGGTACTTGGTATTCATGATCTTAAATATTTATAACCTCTACGGTAACATGATTAACGTACTTTATAAACTTTACAAAGATGATTTCATTTCTGAGCTAACATCAATTGACTTACGATGTACTCTTATGTACGAAAACATTAGGTGTAATACTATAGGATTCATATTGACTTCGTTTGCTACTTGCTTGGACTATTTTACTTTTGCGTATAGACACCATGCCTATAGGACTCCATTTTAAGTAATGGAAATACACTAATACCTCCCTCAATTGTGTTGCTCGCCTAGAAATTATGAATATAAGATCAATAAAAATGGGATTCGCACCACTCAACCGCTTTGTATTTAAAACTGTCTAAACATGATCATTCGAAATAATGCCGATAGGACTCCACCAATGCAGCATGTTCATTTACCATCCATGTATGAACTCCAAACTTGCTTAAGTTTAATTGGTCGTCTATACGTCTACCTAGTAACCATGCCTTAGGTTTAATTGATTCACAAAGAAACTGTTCATCTTAATTCTGATTAGAACATGTTATCGAGTCATTGTTCTACTATTGTCCTTCACTGATGTTTAGCAAATCACAAGCATGTGATCCTATGTGTGGAGGTGAGCTTGAACCCTTTTGTGCTGCTTGCATCATACATGAAGTCCTATTCGTTTGAAGTACATGACGCCTAGTTTTCTCATTTTTGAGTAGCCTAGATAGAGTCCAGAGCCACCTATATAGTGGTCCAAATCCTCAGGGACAATAGGCATGGGATGGGTAGGCATTCATAGGATGCGACTTAGAATTTAATTAGCGCGCTTTAGGTAAACTACATAAAGATAATAATCGAGTAGCAGGAGATGATAGTCTGTTCTCGCTGGATAATATGAGCAACCCTTATGCTCTAGAAGGGTTGTGAAATATTATTTATGTTTCATAGGATTATCTTTTAGGCTAAATAATTTAAGTACCCCCCCCCCACCCCCAATTATACCTAAGTGCTATTTGTATATTTTCTTATTCGAGAGACCTACATTAGACTAAGGTACATCTTGTAATCTCCAAAGAGTTATACCAATTAATTTATTAGTGGACAAATTATTTCTTTTACCTGTGTACGATTGATTGCAATTGATTCATTCTGTTTCTTCCTTAATAGTTAATTAATTACTCGAACTCTCTACTTGCATTCTCATTTAGAATAATTATAATCTGATAATCCCCACTTAGTTAAAAATTCGATTAGGAACCATATTTGTGGTCCTCGAAGAGTGCCTAACACCTTCTCTTCAAGGTAATTTAAACCCTTACCTGATCTTTGGTAATACAGAATAGTTAAAACAGAGTTATTCACAATAGGTTCCATAACGCACCTTAAAAATCATTAGCTGGCAACTCTTCTCTTTTAACACCCATTTAAAAAAGTTATCACACGTCGAAACCTGCTTTTGCGAGAAAATGGGGCCGACAGCATGGCTACTCTGCTGGGGATATACTTAGGTTCTTACCACAATAAATTTTTCTTGTATGGATTAGTGAATTGCTTGTTAGACTTCTTTCATGTACCTCTTTTTTCCGTCCCTTTATCTAGTCGAAATTGCTAAATCATGAACCTCCATTACCCATCTCCTTTATTGGCTTCATTTAATTATGTTTTTGAATTTTTTGTCAACTAAGCTAACCTTTTTCCTTCTTCTTTTCTATTCTCTTTCCCTCTTGCTTATTTTTATCGCATTATTTAATACTGCATTTATGTGCTCTCACCAGTGAACTACTTAACTACATGTTATCACTTTCGTATAAGCATATTTCAACATCATGTTCCACTCGTGCGAATTATTAAAATAGTGGGGCTGGATGAGTGCTTGCGCTTCTCGTAAATGCCTTTGTCAAATCGGAAAGGCTTATTAGCTGTAGACTAATCGATCAGCAGGGAAATCGACGGTCCCGTGCCTTTCCCTCTCAAGTAGTCTGCTTGAGAGTATCAGTCTAGAACCTTCTAGAAAGTTATTCTGATTGAAAATGTCCATGCATCATGTTAAACCTAGGATGAATTAAAAGCCCATGGTATTTTAGTATGTTTAGATGAACCCTGTCCAAATTCCAAAGGGATCTCTACAATCCCGAGGGATGCATTCATGCTATGTGCATTACTTGGAGAAAATGTGCCAACGTGTTGACTATTATCGCATAATTAATCAAATCAGGATGGGGAAGAGCTAACTCTTTGTTTGATGCTAAAAATGAAGCACGAAATTCCCAAGTTCGGCATTGTCCAGAAAATCCCACCTCCGTTGATTGATTGGTAGAACGACCTCTCACCGTGTGACAGGAATCTTGTAAGAAGGGTACTAGGTGATCTACCATCCTTGATGGACATCCGGCGAAGTAGAGGACTAATGAGGCAGCCACTATGTTTTGGGATAAAAAGAGGGTCGTCTTTAAGTTTGGAAATATGGAGATGACCCCTCTTTTAGATAAAATTGGGGATTTCACCAGAAATCCATGGGATAGTCCAGGTTTGTTAGTGCCAGAAAATCGTACACCTTGTGGTTTTCTGAAAATGGTTGGGTTGAAGAAGAATGACGAGTTGGGTGGCTTGAAGAAGTCCTACATTCCCTTTGACTTTCTGTACGAAGGGTATGGACCTAGTAAATCATATCGCTTGTATAATGAGGAATTGGCCATCAACTTGGTTGGATGGGTTCATCATCGAGTTTATGTCTTCACAGTCTGTGTTTTGGGTTTGCTGATTTTTCCAATGCAATGAGGGAAATTTTCACTCGTTTAGCCATGGTCGCCAGGACCATGATAGAAGGAATCAGAGGCCAAAACACTATTGTTCCTATGATACTAGCTGAGATGTACCGAGTTTTGGACCGATGCAAGCATGAAGTTGGATATTTTGAGGGGTGCAATCTTCTATTGCAAGTTTGGTTATTTAAACATCTCCAAAGAGGAGACTACCGTCAAGAGTTCCTTCACAGGCCATTGAATGATTATATTGCCAGTCATCACCCAAAGAAGATGACATTCGCTCCTAATAGATTTGCAAAGCCTGCGAATGCTGAATGATGGGAACGCCTTTTTGGCAATCTGACTGATAAACATATACACTGGATGCTCGAGTAATTTCCTAGCAAGGAGTTCATAATCTGGTCCAAGAAGGCCACCCATTTGGTGTTGATCAGGTTATGGGGCATTTAACCTTATGCTCCAATCGGGGTGATGAGGCAAGCTGGGAGAAAACTGGTTATACCCCAGGTATCCAACATGACTCAGTACAAGGAAGACTTCAAAGGGGACATCATTCCTTTCAAGTTTGAGGCTTAGTACATATGGAATCAAAAGATCATTGTAGATGGAGATACTATAGAGCCCAACAAGTATGCTAGACACATGTACTACTACCTATCATGGCTAGAAGATAACATGACCGGGGATGTCAAACTGTGAATCAAGATGGAAGGAAAGATCAAAGATGAAGAGGTCGAATCTCAGGTAAAGTACAAGGGATTGCAGAAGAGGGTCTTCAAATATGTGGCCAAGCACTTAGAACAACATAAGACATACATGGAAGCAACAAGGGAATGGAAAAAGATAGAAAATAAGTCGACAGAGAGATTAGAGAATTTAGAACAAGGGTTGACGGAATTAGATGGGAAGATGAGGAAGAAGCTCTCGGACCGCCATGGTATGGGCTATGACGAAGGAGGAAAGCTAGCAATGGCTTACTTGCTGCTCGACATATGCGATCTTGGGAACGTGATCGAAGAAGCCAAGAAGGAAAGGCATGGAGAATGTCCATCTGGGACCAACTATAATAGGAGAATTTTCTTTTATTGTTTTATTGTTAGATTTCATTTAGATTTGATGTAATAAGGCTTTGTGCCATTAGTAACTCTATATTATTATTTCGATTAAGTAATAGACTGGTTTGATTTATTTTCGCATTAATGGGATGAATAAAACATTGGCACAAATTTCTCCAAGTCTACTTAACTCTTAGGCGTACCTCAGGCATAACGAGGTCCCCAAATTAGGATGTGATCCATTGACATGACTTATATGCTATATGTTTAAATAATACAAGACTCTTTTATTTCACGTTACTTGCTTGGCTACCTTATGTTTTTTTCTTTCTTTTGCTTATTCTCATTCTCAAAGGTTGATTTATGCACTCTAGCAACATTCGCATACCACACCAGATCTAGACGTCCTCCACCTCCTTCCCCTGCAAGTGACATCAAACGTAAGGGTAAAGAAAAGATGGACGATTTGAGTAGCAACATGAAATACAACGCTCCTTTAGCAGAGAATGTGGAGACTTCAGACTTAAGAAGTACATCGGGGCAGAACGAACAGGCTCTGCGATTAGAGCAAAAGCTTTTGGAACTACAAGGCCAACTCTAGCAGATCCGCAACCTCGCTAACCTCTCCCTTACCTTAAATGTCCCTGTTGACGGCCAATTTTGACCCTCCCTTTTTAAATTAATCTATTTATACTTAAAATTTTACAATAACTATTTTCAAAGTATTTTCTAGTAATAAATATCTATTTTTACAAATTAACCATGTATTAGTTTTTCAATTAATCACATAGTATTAACATAAAGTAATTACAAACATATTTACTATTTTAAGATTATTAAAATATTTCTTATATAGGTTCTATAATTAATTTGATAAATTACTCTCTAATTTCTAGTTACTAAGATTAATGTGTGAAAATTCAAATTAGTGTTACAAATGCGAAAAATAAAGTATTAATATTTTTATAAATAATTAATTTAAAATAATTAGTATTATATAATAATTATAACTTTTTACCACATTTATTGAAAACTATTATGTTTATTTAAAATAAATTCAAAAGAGATTGAAAGACCAAAAGGCCGAAATATCAATTCTCAAATCAAAGGTAAAAATGCCCATTTTTAAATTATTCTTGGCCCATTTGACAAGACCAGTCCGAAAATACACTCAACCCAAACATCCATCTCTTTCTACCATGGCGAGCCAAGTCACTCCCTTCGCACCAATCAATGCATGCCACGACATATGTCTCCCACCCACACTTAAGAAATACAAATGATCTGAGCCATTGATCCAAACCGTCAACGGCCCATAATTATTCCCATTTTTCTCTTTTAATTTAGACCTGTTACCAGATATTATCTCCACCGTTAGATCACACAAATCCAATGGTTCCCGTATTTTCAAAAATGTATTTCTTTAAATGTATAAATTTTCGATTTATCAGGGCCATTGATAAAATGATCAAACGGCCCAAATTCCATCTTGCAAACATAACACTAGAGACCAACATCCAATTACTCAAATCCTAAATCATTTTATCTTTGACCTCGCCGCCTCCCTTTCCCCTTCCTCTTTCTTTTCTCTCAACCTCAGAAACCAAATGAATCAAAAACCTTGCACCAATTTGTGCAAGGTCACAAATCGATTAAAGATTCATCTCTTTTGCCTTTTGAAGCCGCGAATCCCGATGGTTCCTTCCCCATTTCATCGTTCCATTTCAAATGCCTAAAATTTGGAACCCTAAGCTTAAACGTGAAACTTCAAATCCTATTATACTCCGTCAAATAGAAGCATGCATGGAGCTTTCTTCAGTATTTCTTCATGAAATTCTATACCCAGAGGTCAAACGTAGTGACCTCTAGGTTTTAGGGTTTGTCCGTTAGTTCAAATCCTTCAACAATCGATTTCCCCTCTCAGGTAAACTCAACGTTGAATTCCCCTTTGTCTTGGAGATTTGTTCACTCGATTTGATATCATCATTTACCATGCGTCACTCTACTATTGGTTTGAATTTGAGAAACCCTAGAGCCCTAAATGATACTATCAAAGGGGTCTTTAATGTTCTCACCAAATCCACACAGACACGAACACTATGACCTAACACTGATATCATCTAAGAGCAATTTTGAGTTGGCATTTTCTGAGTATTATCGCTGATTTAAAATTAGAGTTCTTGGGGTCTTAAGAAACTAAGAGAGCATTCGTTTGGTCTGTTTCCCTCAAAAAGGTCAGCACATCCCTCATCTCTCTCTTTTGTTCATCTCCTTTGAATATTATAAATGTGTTAGTTGTCTTCTAAGAATCATAGTTGTTTATGGTGTTTGTGGTTAGTATGTTAGTGTTTATGTTTTGTTCGTCTAATGTCTGTTTGTGAATGTTTTTCATGCCATTTCGAGTCTTTAATTGATGATTGATCAAGCCATTATGTGATTCTTGATGATTTTCGTTTTTGAGTTCTAACAGTCTACATGTTAAGTTGTAATGTTTCTTGAATGATTATGCATACTTGCCTAAACCCCACAATCTTTCACTAATGATTCTGCAGTAACCTTTACCTTTACATGTTACTTCCTTGTATTAAGTTAGTCCCGTGTTTAAGATTATTATCTGATAATCATAAGTGAAATGAATATGAAGGTTCCCTAAGTTCACACTATCTAACTTAAGCTTGAAATCTAAGTGCTTATATGTTTTTTGCTTCTCTATACTTGTGTTTGTTAAACTGTGAAAGCAACTTCTGAGTTGTCACTATGGCATTTTTATGATCTCATCTTGTTATTGTTGCATCTGTTGACTTAGTTTTGTTTCGGTTTAACTTTCTCCTTTTCATAAACACCAATGGCTCTACTGTACATCTTCTGTTGAGATCAAGTTATCTTTCCTGCATAAAAGCAATCATGATCAAGTTTCTTTTTTTAAATGGCTAATAATTTGTTGTTAAGCTTAACTTGGTTATTTCTTGATTAGTTAACATCTTCAGTTTCATATTCAATTCAAAGCTCACTTGGTATAATACCTCCATGTCTCTAATCCTTTTAAGTTATTATTGGTCTTTGAAAAGCTGACATGCATATTATCTTTAAGATTATCTTCCTTAAAATAGGACTCAATTACTCTGTTATGATGAAGTAATAATTTATGAAAACAGAGGCATGACCACCTCATACATAAATGCTAAACTAGACTTATATTTAGGTTAAACTTGCTTTTGATACAATGCTTTCCTTTATTTGTAACTTCCTCTCTTCATGACATGTTTAAATTGATCTTGAATGTGCAAAGCTCCCATGTCTATATGAAGTCATAACTTAACTTGAAGAGTTGATGTAACTAACTAGATATTGCATGTTCATGCTTCATGCCTGATTTCATGCTCTGAGTTGAACCATCGCAGTCCCTACCCTACTGTTAATTTAAACCAAATGTAATCCTTAAACCTTATGAGGTCCTTTATTGATACTACCTGAACATGATGACTTGTTTAGAGCTAACACTGTTAGGAGTATAACTCTGTTGAATTCTTAGGGATTCCATGTTTTAATCTGTAAATTTGTAGTCATGTTGAGAATTCAATCTTGTTCCTGATAACCTCTGTAAAAATGTTTAGCCAAGACTGTCCGGTCAGAATCTTCATTAATGACCTTTAGAGTGTTAAGTGGTATTATTAACCCATGTATGTGCTAGAGGCAAACCAATTAGTTCACATTTGGTTTTCCAGAAACAAGAACATATGTATATGTTGAGTTGTTACATATATGACCTTGTATAGCTTGCCTTTCCTTATAGTGTGTTCTTCTCTGATGTTCAGACCTTTACATCATGCTTATGACATTTATGCTCTTTTCCTATGTCAGATCCTTAATTTCACCTGATATGTATTTTTGTTTGGTATCAAATGTAGATTATGTATTCTTATGTTAGGAGGGAAAGTATATTTTGTGGCAAGTAAAGCTATAGCATTTAGTTTGCATTGAAAGGGACTCATTGGCATTTAAGCTGTAAGGAATACATGTTGTTAGTGTTTAAGAGTATTTGGGAGTTGAGTTCAACTTTGGGTTACGCTGCCCTCCCCGGCACAAGCAATTACCCTGGGCCTTGAGTGCCTTGGGAACTTTGAAGTGTTAGGGGATTCAAAAGGAGCATTGATCTTGAGTAGAACTTCCTCCTTAGCCCTTAATTCATTGACACATTTAGTTTTCAATATAAATTATAAATATAATTTACCATAGTATTCGAATATTGATAAATTTCTTGTTCCAGTTGTTTGTCTATATACATTTAATACATTTATAAATATGCTGAGAATGTGTAATATACATCTAATGACCTTCTTCTTTTTTGGGGCATGTACATATTTGGGCCTGCTGTGTTCCTAAGGAACTCAGGCCCAAACCAGCCTCGTTGCATTTTCTGGAGGGTTCAGTCAGCTATAGCCGCATCTTTCATTTGTTGGGCCTACCTTCTTGAGGCCCAACCATCAGAGTCCAGTTTTCTATTCCTTCATTTTCTTCATTATTAATTATTGCTTCCTTAATCTAGGTTACTGCTTTATTACTTTACCTACTACCTTGTCGCTTTGTCATAATTTATTATCATATATTTAACATTTATATATTATATTATGTACTTTACCTTCATGCTTTAATATCACTAGAAACATAGGCAAGCTTTAACTAATATAGGATTTAAAGAGAGTTAGTTAGTAATTAATCTTCACTCCGCTAATTATAATTTGTTCATCTTATTTACTCACCACTGTTAAAAGATTTTTGAAGCCCAGAATTTAATCAAAGAAACAGCAGCCCCGTTTTTCAGAAAGGAAATCAGAAAAATCGTTGGTTTTTGCTAACATGGAATGAAATCAGATTTTTCTTAAAAAACAGTAAGGTACTGTCACTCAGAATGAGTTTTCAAAGATCGCTCCTCTTCAAATTTTTAAATCAAGGTACATTTAGAATCACTTTCTTACAAACATCTTTTAGAATCATATAAACATCTATTCCCTAAGTTAATTACCTCCATAACTTAATCTCATTATTACAAGCCTTAAAATATGGACTACTTTCAGAACTCTTTTTTACCTTCCATAACTCTTTTATAATCCGACATCCTCCTTAAGTCCACATCCCTTATACCTTCACTTTAATATATATAGTAAGCCACACTCTAATAGTGAATAAACATAGTGTAAAATAACTGATTCCTCAAAATTAGTCTAAGTCATATGGAGCTACCTTAGGTAGATTTAGAATAAGAGCCCTTGCCCATAATCTCACCGGTTTGTACACCTATATGGAAAATAACTTAGTAAGTAAAGGTACCCTAGTATACCTTTAAATATTTAGTAGCGACTCTCTTTTATCAACAACAGAGAAATCAAAAGTTGAATCCTGTCTTCACTAGTATAAAATAGGGTGCAACAACTTGGCGACTATGCTGGGGACACACACACTTAGGTTCTGACCTTAGCAGACTTAGACTAATTTGTCATCTAGATTTGTTTATACCTCACTTTGATTATAGTTAAAATTGTAATCATAAGTTTGCCTACTTTATTTGCTCTTTTTAATTATCATGCTTATTGCTGCAACACCTTTTCCTGTTACTGCTTCATACACACTCTCATCATATTTCTTCAAATTGAGTCTTGGCCGTACACTATCATACACAATGGCATGTAAGGGTTGTCTTTTACTCCCTCCGAACCTTCTTTTCAAAACTCTCTAGTTTCAGAGAAAGTCTTTGTCAAGTCAAGTGACATAACTTCTTGCAGCCTCCAGTCCAATTCAAAAGTAGGAAATACTCTACTCTAGTGAAATAGGTCATGCTGCATAAACCTTAGGTGAGTCGGTCCTTGATACCGACACACAATTAGGAAAGCCACCCAAATGTCAACGGGTCATGCACCCAACGACATAGTTTCTGTGAAAAGACAAACAAACTTGACAAGACACATAAAGATTCGAAGCAAACACTTACCCAAATATCTTTCTTTTACCAACCTCAGAAAATGGAAATCAACCAAAGCATCCCTGAAATCAGCATGGTAATGGGAGCACCACATAAGCTAAAATAGTGGTAGAAGAATATTCATTGGGAACACAGAGATGAGGTTCGGATGCAACTGGGGACATTAACTGTATTACTGAACATTCGAGCAGACAGAGTACCCACTCGCCTGTTGATAGGATTTTGGGATCCGGCCAAGGTGATGTTCAAATTTGCTGACTGTGAGTTAGTCCCAACAATATTATAAGAAGTCACAAGTTTCATGGAGATGCCATTCAACAAAAGAAACCCAGTATTGCTAGTTACTATGGTCGATTACCAGTTCTTGTATGCCTTAGGCCTTGCCAACAACAATAGTCTCATAAGCATCGAGGACGGATGGGTGAGCCTCGACCAGCGGTTCGATTGATTTGGGCACCGTGAAAGCTATGAATGGTATTCGGGGAAGTTTTAATGTGACCAAGCAATGTGGGTGAGTCTCGGGCTTATCACTTTTGCAATGGCACTGTTGGGATTATTGGTTATCCCCCAGCGAAGGGTCCGTATCAACATCAACTTGTTACCACTGGTTCTAGCGACCTTCCGGTGCAATCTTCAAGCCACTTTGGTGCCGATGGTGTCAGCTAAGATGTTGAGGGCTCTGTCCGCCTATGCACGAGGGCATGATTTCTTTAAAGGTTGTAACATGCTGCTTCAGATCTGGGCTACTGAACATTTCTTCTAGCACGAGGCCACTATCGACTACTTCGTAGGCATCACTAATATGATCCGTAGCCACAATGAAATAATAAGACATTAGGTCTCCCCACATGGGAAAGAAGAATGGTGGGAAATGCTGACCAATCTGAAGGGAGAATGGATCAGCTGGAAGCTCTCTTGCTTAGTGGAACGGCAATCTTGAGGACTCATCAGAAATACTTCCTTGAGTTGATCGTACTTGAAGGCATTCAACCATACTCACCCCTACGGGTCCTTAGACAGTTCGGGATGATCTAAGATGTGCCTATATAGACAAGGACAATGCTATATGAGGATGAGTACAATGGGCAGATCCCAATTCCCAGGATAAGAAAGCCGCAAGAACAGTGGAACGACCTGGCCAAAATGCCTATTGGTCAAAACTCATGATGTACTCCTGAGTATTATGTCTTGATTAAAGAGGAATAAGTGATGGCCCGGCCAAGAAGAGAGGGTATATCCTAGTCAGATGATGTGGTGGTTGCTCTACAGGTTTACCATGAGATCCTACAAGAATATCAAGAGGATTCTGTGAAAGATAGCGGGCAATCATAGACAATGACATGAGAAACTGCTCTTCGCTTTGCTAGGTTATCGGACTACCATGAGAACATCCACCGGGGTAACATCGTACATGTTGGTATACGGTACTGAAGCTATGATACCCGCAGAGGTTGAAATACAGTCTTTAAGGGTCATTCAAGAGGCAAAATTAGATGACGTAGAGTGGATACGGGTCAGGCAGGAGCAACTCATGCTCATTGATGAGAAAGGAATAGACGTAGTGTGTCATGGTCAGCTATATCAGAACAAGATGGCCTGCATAGTTAACAATAGAGTGAAGCCTTGCCAATTCACATCGGGGCAGTTGGTTTTGAAGAAAATCTTTCCCCGTCAAGAAGAATCTAAAGGAAAGTTCGCACCAAACTGGCAAGGTCCTTACATGGTTCACCGAGCAGTGTCGGGTGGAGCTCTAATCTTGGCAGAAATGGATGGAAGAATCATACTCGACCATTTTCATTTTCATCTCATTATTTTGCATCTGTTGTATTTGAACTACGTCTTGACCTGATTCCATTTGGATATGTAGGCTGCTTGAGTCAGGCTCGATCATTTTCATCATAATCCACGAAGTACGTTCAAACCTGATTCCGTTTTTGGATACGTAGACAACTTGAAAGGGTTCAGTCATAGCCTTAGGAAAAGCCTTGTAATGCATTAGTTCAAATTAGGACGCAGTCGCGACAAGAAGCAGCCACGTTGTCAGAAGCATCATGGGAGATCGACACGAATAGAACAAAGTTTTCAAGAGGATACGCTCATGTGTGGAAAATCTTTTGTAACATGTCATAACCCGGAACGACGACATTTGCCTTAAAAACACATTATTTTCGAAATGTTTTCTAAAGAAAAATATCAATATATACAGTAATTTGTTCCATCTACCAAACTTCACGGTGAAATCATGTCAAAGGCCAGGGCAAACCTACACTGTGGTCGACACTAACCAATTCCCCCCCCCCCTCCACACTAAGAAGTTTTCTTTGAGTGCAGGATCGGCAGGGAGTAAGGAAGCACTAGGACCGCATTAGGGCAAATGACGGATCCGCCACTTGCCTAAGATTATCTATTTTCCTCCTTTTCTTGAAATATTCTAGTATATCTAAAGCTAACTCTTGAATCCTTCGCAGGTACCTCAGAATCTGACAACTGATAGGGAAAACCTTGCACATAGCAAATCGCTTGCTCACTCAATTGGAGTTTTGTATATAGAAAAATATCAGCTCAATCAATTGGAGCGCCCTGTACAAATCGAACATCGGCTTTGCCAATTGAAGTTTTATACATAGAAAACCGTCAGCTCAATCAATCGGATCACCCTATACAAATCGAACATCGTCTTCGCCAACCGGAGCCCTATATATAGAATACTACAAACTTCAAAAACAAAGCAATTCATATGGCCCCTTCGTCGCAGCAGATGCCAGAATAGACAACTGCAAACCTCGTCACCGATGTTCTGTCAATTCATGACCGCAACTTAGCTTGGGCATGCTAAGTTTTAACATACAAATCGAACATCTCTTGGGCATGCTTTTAATTCATTCACTATTACTTTGAATGTTTTAACATTTTTCTCATGCAACTTCAGGCATAATTACGATTTTAGACAATTATTCACACGCGGAGATTACTTTACATCTCAGTGCAAAGCTCTCCCAACAAGCGTATATGCACTCTAAAAGAAAGCTCTCCTAATAAGAGAATACATTCCTTAGTGAAAATCTCTCCCAACAAGCGGAGACGCACTCTACAAATGAAGCTCTCCTGACAAGAAGAGACATTCCTCAGTGAAAAGTTCTCCCAACAATAGGAGACGCACTTTTCGAGCTCTCCCAATAAGCGGAGACAATTTTTAAATTCTATGACAACAGCGGAACGATACACAGCCTGACTAACAAATCGAGTCAAGATCAAGTATCCCATCATCTCGATCCCATATAACGGCTTGCCGGAAGCCAGGCATCATCATTCATGCATCGTTTACATCGCATCTTATTATATTCTACATTAGAATATGTTGGTATGCGTGTATTTCATTTGTCTTGCAGGAACAAACACCCAACATGGAACTTTTCTTAGCAGAAGACTGAACCACAATGCTATGGGGACAACCAACCCATTAGCGGGCCTAAGATCCAAGCTCAAGACGATCAGTGAAACTCAAAAATTTAAAATCCTTCAAATGATGCCGCAAAATTCATGCCATCATAAATGTCCAACCTCCGTCTCTTCATATCATCATAATACAATACTGGGGCAATTCCTGCAAGTTCCGCTTCCCCAAAATCTTCACTCCAGAACAACAAGAGGCTTGATCCTCGTTAAGCCCGAGGTAGGTAAGTAATTCAAAGCCAGAATTCGGCTCCAATATTCCCAAACTTTCTAAATTCTACCTCAACTCAATCTTACAATTCACCATCTCCATTTCCTGCAATACTTGCCTACAAGTCGGGACAAAATTAGCTTTAATTCAATTTCTTTGCCCAAAAACTCTTTCATCATCTCCGGTCAAAGAGGGGCAGTTGTTAATGGCCAATTGTGACCCTACACTTTTAAATTAATCTATTTATACTTAATAATTTATAATAACTATTTTCAAAGTATTTTCTAGTAATAAATATCTATTTTTACAAATTAACCAAGTATTAGTTTTTAAATTAATCACATTTTATTAACATGATGTAATTACAAACATATTTACTATTTTAAGATTATTAAAATATTTCTTATATAGGTTCTATAATTAATTTGATAAATTACTCCCTAATTTCTAGTTAATAAGATTAATGTGTGAAAATTCAAATTAGTGTTACAATGCAAAAAATAAAGTATTTAGTATTTTTATAAATAATTAATTTAAAATAATTAGTAGTATATAATAATTATAATTTTTTACCACATTTATTGAAAAACTATTAAGTTTATTTAAATTAAATTCAAAAAGGGTTAAAAGGCCAAAAGGCCACAATTGTAATTCTTAAATCAAAGGTAAAAATGGCCATTTTTGGATTAATCTTGGCCCAATTGACAAGCCCAGTCCGAAAATACACCCAACCCAAACATCCATCTCTGTCCAGCATGGCGATCCAAGTCACTCCATTCGCACCAATCAACGCATGCCACATCACCCGTCTCCCACCCTCACATAAAAAACACAAATGATCCAAGACATCAATCAAAACCATCAATGACCCACGATTATTCCCATTTTCTATTTTAATTTAGACCTGCTACCAGATATTATCTCCGCCGTTAGATCACACAAATCCAACGGTTCCCGTATTTTCCCAAACTAATTTCTTTAAATGCATAAAGCCCCGATTTATCAGGGTCATTGATCAAATGATCAAACAGCCCATATTCCATCTTGCAAACATATCCTTAGAGACCAACCCCCAATTACTCAAACCCTAAATCATTTCATCTCTGAACTTGCCGCCTCTCTTTCCCCTTTCTCTCTCTTTTCTCTCAACCTCACAAATCAAATCAATCAAAAACCTTGCACCAATTCATGCAATGTCACAAATCGATCAGAGATGCATCTCTTTTGACTTCTGAATCTATCAATCCTGCGGCTCCTTCCCCATTTCATTGTTCCAATTCAAACGCCTAAAATCTGGAACCCTAAACTTAAACGTGAAAATTCAAATTCTCTTATACTCTGCCAAATCAGAGCATGCATGGAGCTTTCTTCAGAGATTCATCATGAAATTCTATACCCAGAGGTCAAACGCAATGACCTCTAGGTTTTAGGGATTGTCCGTTGGTTCAAATCCTTCAACAATCAATTTCCCCTCTCAGGTAAACTCAACGTTGAATTCCCCTCTATCTTTGAGATTTTTTCACTCGATTTGCTATCACCATCTACCATGCTTCACTCTCCACTGTGCTTGCATTTTGGGAATTAGGTTGGCCATCAACATGAACGTCCAAGAATTATTGGTAATCAGAGATTCAGACTTGGTGATACACTAGGTATCGGAGAATGGGCCACCAAGAATACCAAGATACTGCCGTACCTGCACTATGTGTGGGATCTGATCAACAACTTCACAAAAATAGAATTCAAACATATTCCTCAAATTTAGAACGAGTCCGCAGATGCATTGATCACCCTATCTTCCATGATAAAACATCATACAAGAACTATATTGACCCCATCCCGATAGAGATCCACAAATAGCCTGCTTACTATGTTCATGTTGAAGAAGAATCTGATGGAAATCCATGGTTTCACGATATCGGGGAGTATCTAGAAAAGGGAGATTACTCGGATAGTGCTACACATACTCAAAAACTCTTATTACGGAGGTTAGCAAACCATTTCTTTCAGAGTTGGGGAATTTTGTACAGAAGAACTCCTGACTTGGGTTTGCTAAGAAGTGTCAATGCCAAGGAAGCATCTAGGTTGCTCGAAGAGATACATGCGGGAGCTTGCGGACCTCACATGAATGGGTCCATTCTAGCCATGAATATATTAACGACAGGATATTTTTGTATGACTATGGGAACTAACTGTATCAAGTACATGCAGAAGTGTCACCAGTGCCAGGTACATGCTGACCTGATATGGGTACAACCTAATAAGCTCAATGTGATAAGTTTGCCCTAGCCTTTCGCTGCTTGGGGCATGAATGTCATCGGACCAATTGAGCCTGATGCCTCCAACGGACACATGTTTATCTTGGTGGCCATTAATTACTTCACAAAATGGGTCGAAGCCGCATCCTACAAAGCTGTGACAAAGAAGGTCATCGCAGATTTTGTTCAGCACCATATTGTTTGTCGATTTGGGTGCATGAATCAGTCATTACTAATAATGCCACCAATCCCAACATTGACTTAATGAAAGCCATACGTGAAACATTCAAGATCAAGCACCACAATTCTACTGCATATAGGCCACAGATGAATGAAGCCGTAGAAGCCACCAATAAAAACACTAAGAAGATACTAAGGAAGATGGTAGACCACTACAAACATTAAAATAAGAAGCTACTATTCGCTTTTCTCGAATACTGCACCACGGTCCGAACGTCAACCGGGCAACTCCCTATCTACTGGTCTATGGTATTGAAGTTTTTATACCCACCTAGGTGGAAATTTCTTCCCTGTGAATCATATAGGTCTCCAAGCTTAGTGATGCGGAATAGGTGTAAAGCCGATATGATCACTTGGATCTCATTGATGGTAAAAGGATGAACGTGGTGTGTCGTAGTCAACTTTACCAGGACAGAATGGCAAGAGCTTTCAAAAAGAAGGTTAGACCAAGACAATTAATACCGGGGCAACTGGTTTTGAAGCGGATTCTTCCATATCTGGATTAAGCAAAAAAATAATTCTCACCTAACTAGCAAGGTCCTTACATGGTTCATCGAGTGCTGACAGGAGGAGCACTCATACTAGAGGAAATGGACTGAGAGATATTACCAAAACCTATAAATTCAGACGCCGTCAAGAGATATTACGTTTTAGATTGTATTTGCACTTTCTTCTTGATGTAGCATGAACTACGCTTGACCTAATTCACGTTTAAGAGGGAATATGTAGGCAACCCTGTGGGTTCAGTCACATTATAATAAAATCTTCATTCCCCTCTATGGTAGGAAACAGGGCAAAATTTTGAGCTTCGTCATATTTAATGCCATCACGTCAAGGATCGCCGAAAGGATATTACCGGAAGTATTCGCTAGAACTGGGCTAGAATTTTGAGGGAGTCCTCAAAATTCCACGATAAGGACGTTACAATGTCTCAAAACCATGACATAAACTATGATTTGACAAAACTATTTGTCTTATGCATTATCATATATTTTAAACAACTATATTTTCCTACAACTAATTGATTGCAGAATGCATATTTTCAAAATGCCATTTTTGTAACGGACAATACATAATGACCCCCTTGGGGTTGTCCCGTTTTATCAGATGCACCCTTATATTTTGTGAGAGTCCTATGTCCTCCCTGGCTTTGTTTGAACTTTAATAAATACCACATTTTTATGATGTGGCACTTGGTGTGTTTTACACATGATGACAATGCGTAAAACTCCCCAAAAATGTCAGTTATTTTTTTTTCTTTTCTTTTTCTCTTTCTCCTTTTCTTTTTGTTTTCTCATTCCTATTTCTTCTTTTATCATCCATCATTTCCATCACCTTAACCACATCCATCTGCAACTTTCACAATAACTGCTTCTTTCTTTTGTTTTTTTGTCATTCTTTCCATAGCGCCACTTACACGGCATGACTTCTCATTTCTCTTCTTAAAGAAGTTTGTCCCACAGACTCGCAGAGAGGAGTTGCGTAGGCAATTTGAGCAGCTATGCCAAGAGGGTATGATAGTCACTCGGTATGAGATGAGGTTCACAAATTTGGCTCATCATGCAATATGGTTGGTTCCCACTAAGAGGGAGAAGATTAGGAGGATCATTGATGTCCTCAACTATGGTTTACGTTTCATTATGGCTCAAGAGGTTGCGACATATGCTAGCTTTGACCAGGTGGTCGAGATAGCTAGATGCTTAGAGCAACTTTGCATGTTGGAGCATAAGGAGAGGTAGGCCAAGATGCCTCATAGTTCAGATGGTTTCACCAGTGCCTCATTAGGACTCATGTCCCATTACAGTATAGGTCATCCTTGTAGAACCTTTCAAGTAGCTCACCATGTTCCTCATGGTTCTTTAATTAGCCATCGTTCCTATAGTGCACGCCCACCTCAATCATCATTCAGTGGCTTTCCTGCATAAAGTTCTTATCATGCCTCATCTGCACGGGGTTCCAAGGGCAGCTATTTAGAGGAGAGGTCGATCAGGTGGTGGTTAGTACCATTGCTACATATTTTGAGCTAGGCCAGAGGTAGTTGCTTCCGATGCCATGATCACAGGTATTGTTTCAGTGTGTCACATCGAGGCTTCACTATTATTTGACCATGTTTCCACTTATTCATAAGTATCATCATACTTTGCTCATTATTTGGATATGCCATGTGATTCTTTAGTTATGCTTATTCATGTGTCTATATCTTTGGGTGATTCTGTTGTTATGGAATATGTGTATCGGACATGTGCGGTGATTATTGGGGGGTTAGAGATGAGAGTTAATCTTTTACTGCTTAGGATGGTTGATTTTAACGTGATTTTAGGCATGGATTGATTGTCACAATGTCACACTATTCTATATTATAATGCTAAGATCGTGATGTTGGCGATGCCAGGGTTGTCTAGGGTTGAGTGGAGAGGTTCACTGGATTATGTTCATAGTAGAGTGATTTCATATTTGAAGACTCAACGGATGGATGAGAAGGGATATTTGTCATATTTGGACTTCGTGTGGGATATTAGTGCGGATGCTCCTACCGTCGAGTCAGTTCTAGCAGTGAGTGACTTCCCAGATGTATTTCCTACAGACCTGCGGGGCATGCTACCCAATAGGGACATTGATTTTGGCATGGATTTGGTGTCGGGCACTCAGCCCATCTCTATTCCACCATATCGCATGGCACCCGCAAAATTGAAAGAGATAAAGGAACAACTTTAGGAGTTTCTTGATAAGGGCTTTATCAGGCCCAGTGTGTCGCCTTGGGGTACACTGGTTCTATTTGTGAAGAAGGAGGATGTGTATTGACTATCGGTAGCTGAACAAAGTTACAATTAACAACAAGTACCCACTACCGCGCATTGATGACTTATTTGACAAGCTTTAGGGTGCTAAAGTGTTCTCGAAGATTGATTTCAGGTTAGGGTATCATTAATTGTAGATTCAGGATTCTGACATTTTAAAGACGACATTCAGGACCCGCTATGGCACTATAAGTTTTTGATGATGTCTTTTGGGCTGACCAATGCCCCAGCAAACTTTACACACTTAATGAACAATGTATTCCAGCAGTATCTTGATTCTTTTGTCATAGTATTCATTGATGATATATTGGTGTACTCACACAACCAAGAGGATCATGAGCAACATATGAGGATCGTACTCTAGACCTTGAGGGCAAAGAAGCCATATGTTAAATTCTCCAAGTGTGAGGTTTGGCCTTCTATGGCGTTCTTTGGCCATGTGGTGTCGAGTGAGGGGATCAAGGTGGATCCAAAGAAGATTTAGGCAGTTCAGAGTTGGCCTAGGCCATCTTCGGCTACAAAGATTCGGAGCTTCTTGGGTTTGGCACCTTTGACTAGATTGACCTAGAAGGGTGCCCCATTTAGGTGGTCTAATGAGTGTTAGGAGAGATTTCAGAAGCTCAAGCCTGCATTGACTACAGCCCTAGTATTGGTATTTCCTACATGTTTGGAATCTTACACTGTGTATTGTGACACGTCGCATATTGGGCTTGCCACGGTGTTGATACAAAACAATAGGGTGATTTCCTACGCATCTCGGTAGTTGAAGGTTCATGAGAAGGATTACCCTGTGCATGACTTAGAGTTGGCAACTATTGTTCACGCATTGAAGATTTGGAGGCACTATTTGTACAGTGTTCATTGTGAGGTCTATACCGACCATCATAGTCTCCAACACCTATTCAAGCAGAAGGATCTTAATTTGCAGTAGCGAAGATGGTTAGAGTTGTTGAAAGATTATGACATCACCATATTACTTCACCTAGGGAAGGCCAATATGGTGGCCGATGCATTGAGTAGGAAGGCTGATAGTATGGGCAGTTTTGGCATATTTACCCATGGAAGAGAGGCCACTAGCCATGGATGTTCAGGCTTTGGCCAATCAATTTAAGAGATTGGATGTTTCGTAGCCTAGTCGGGTTCTTGATTGCGTTGTGGCTCAGTCATCGTTGTTGGAACATATCAAGGCTTGCCAATTTGATGATCCTCACTTGTTGGTGTTAAAGGACATAGTGCAGCGGGGTGGTGCCAAGGAGGTTGTGATTGGTGATGATGGTTTTATGTAGATTCAAGACCGGATTTGCATTCCAAATGTCGATGGGTTGAGATTTTATACTTGAGAAGGCTCACAGCTTGCGCTATTCCATTCACCCAGGTGTCATGAAGATGTACCGTGACTTGAAATAACACTATTTGTGACAAAGAATGAAGAAATATATTGTTTCCTATGTCTCTCGGTATTTAAATTGTGAACATGTGAATTATGAGCATCCGAAGCCGAGAGGGTTGATTCAGAGATTAGAGATACCAGAGTGGAAGTGGGAGCGCATCATTATGGAATTTGTGGTAGGTTTACCATAGACCTTGAAGAAATATGATGTAGTCTGGGTTATTATAAAGCGGTTGACTAAGTCCGCACAATTCATTCCGGTTGTGACTTTCTATTCGACAGAGCAGTTGGCTCAAATTTACATCCGAGAGATAATCCACTTGCATGGAATGCTCAATTCCATCATTTCATACCGAGGGACGCACTTTACATCACAGTTTTGGAGAGCAGTATAGCGAGAGTTGGGTACTTAGGGTTGATTTGAATAAAGCATTGCATCCTCAAATGGACGGGCAGTCCAAACGCTCTATTCAAATCTTGTAGGATATGTTACGAGCCTTTGTTATGGATTTTTGAAGTCCATGGTATCAATTCCTTCCGTTGTCAGAGTTTGCCTATAATAATAGCTTCCAGTCGTGTATACAGATGGCTCCTTCCGAGTCCTTAGGTGTGAGGAGATGTCGTTCTCCAGTTGGTTGGTTTGAGCCTGGGGAGGCTAGGTTGTTGGGCACTAATTTTGTCCGCGATGCCTTAGAGAAGGTAAAGTTGATCTTGTTGCGGCTCTCCACAGCACAATCTAGGTAGAAGAGTTATAGTGATAAGAAGGAAAAGTTGAGACCTCGATATATTTGTCCTTTTGAGGTGCTTGAGAGTGTGGGAGAGGTGGCTTACAGACTTGCGTTGCCACCTAGTCTATTAGGTGTTCACCGATTATTTCATGTTTCCATGCTCCGGAAGTATTATGGGGACCCGTCGCATATTTTGGACTTCCGCACAGTATAGTTAGATGGAGATTTGACTTATGATGTGGAACCGGTGGTTATTTTGGATGCGCAATTTCGAAAGTTGAGGTCGAAGAATATATCATCAGCGAAAGTTCATTTAAGAGGTCAGCCGGTCGAGGAGGCTATTGGGTGGACGAGCAAGAGATGCAGAGCAGATATTGTCACCTATTTCAGACTCCATGTATGATTATAAACCTGTTCGAGGACGAACATTTATTTAAGAGGCGGAGAATATAATGACCCGGCCGGTCGTTATGTGTATAGTAGCCCTGATCCCCTATTTATTGCTTCTCCTATGTTCATTTGTGGTTGTGTGACTTGTCATGGTGCTAGGGATTGGTTTCGGAAAGGTTTCAGAGTGAATTGGGACACATAGTCTCAAGGTTGGAGGCTTAAGTTGAAAGAGTTGGCCGGAGTTTGACTTTTATGTAGACAACCCTGGAATGGACTTTTGATGGTTCCAATAGCTTTGTATGGTGATTTTGGACTTAAGTGTTTGTTCGTATGATTATTTGGTGGTCCGTAGGTTGATTTGATCATTTTTGACAAAAGTTGGAAAGTTAAAGGTTTAAAAGGTTGAGATGTTTTACCAAGAGTTGACTTTGTTTATATCGGGTTCGGATTTGGATTTCAGAAGTTGCAATAGGTATGTTGTGTCAATTGGGACTAGTGTGCAAACTTTGAGCTCATTCGAAGTTCTGATTCGATATTAGTTTTAGAAGTTGGAAGTTCATTAGTTTCATTAGGCATAAATTAGGGTGCGATTTGTGGTTTTGATATTGTATGATATGATTTGAGGCTTCAAGTAAGTTTGCAGTGTGCTTTAGGACTTGTTGTATGTTTGGATGGAATCCTGGGGGCTTCGGGGATTTTTCGGATGGTTGGCAGATCATTTTGGACCTTGAAGGATTGCTGAAGACTAGGAGTTCTGGTGCAGTTGTAACTGTGGGGGATTTACCGCAGGTGTGATGCCGCAGAAGCGGCCATGTGATTGCAAGTGCGGGTTTGGATGCGGCTGGTGAAGGTCACAGGTGCGAAGGATTGACCGCATTAGCGAGCTCGCAGATACTGACAAGGGATCATAGAAACAGAGGAGGCTGGCAGAGCTAGGAATACAGATGCGGAAGGGTTCCGCAGGTGCAGGCTCGCAGAAGCTGGAGTTGGACCATAGAAGAGGCAGGTTGGGACTTATGTGAAGTGTACATATGTGTGTTTTTGACCGCATAAGCGGACATTTGGAGCGCAGCTGTGGGATTAATCACTTTTGTTAATAAATAGTAATTACCCATTGATTATTACACCTATTTTATATGAATTTGAAGTGAGATTTTGGAAATTTTGACCATGGTATTGGAGAGTGAGATTTTTTGATTTGAGGGTCGATTTATGAATGAAATTGGATGAAATTAGTATGTTTGGACTTGTAATTTGTGAATTTCGTCGGGTTCCAGGGTGCGGGCCCGAGGTTGACTTTTTAGGGTGACTTTGAATATTTGATTCATGAATTTAGCTTTATCTTTTGGAATGTTTTCCTATGTATTGATGGTATTAAGTTATTTTGGCTAGATTCGAGTCGTCCGAAGATTTGATTCACTTGGGAAGGGCTTGTTAGAGGAGTGATTTGGCTTGCTTGAGGTAAGTATCTTACCTAAACTTGGTTGAGGCAATAGTTGTCTAAAATGTTCGTGGTAGCTACGTGCTATGAGTGGCACATATGTGTGGGGTTGAGCACATATGCTTGCATCGGGGTACTATTTTCATGTTCGGGGTAGTGCTTAGGCTATAATATGTCTTGAACTGACTGCAAAGCTTCCAGTTGTGATGTTCCTCCTATTTGTACCCGTCTATGAGTTATTTGTACCACATTTGAGATTTCGTTGAGGTTATTCTTTCAATTGAACCTGATAAACTGCTATTTCGTGATGAAATTGTTTGTTCTAGCTGTGATAGCACACATTGCACATGCCTACTCCATACCATGTTATTTATACCAGTATAGGAGTATGAAACTTGATTGTCATTGATCATGTACATGTATTCTCATATATTTGTTTCCTGTGTGTTATGATCTGGAATGGTAACCCGTGACCACGCCGAGCAGGTTGTGGACTATTGGTAAATGAGTTGTCCGTGAAACACTTGGGTTGTTCGTGCAGCGTGTGGATATGGATCCATCCCACGAGTTTCACCCCCTCATATTTCTCTCTTAATGGTGTACATGCAGATTTGAGGAAATTTTGGCCACTGTTTGTTTTCGATTTTGCATTTCATCTTTACTTGTGATTTCCGTGGTCACTTACTTGATTTATTTGCATATCATCTTTATATGATGTATCATTGACTGGACAGAGAATGCGCACACACAGAGATGGTACCTTCTATGCTTTATGACTATATCACTTTATTGGTCTGTACTTGTTAAATTGATGAGACTATACAAGTTATAGCAAGTATAACTTATAATTCTTGCTTCTTTTGCCTCACTGAGGTTAGTTGTGATACTTGCTGAGTACATTAGATCGGTTGTATTCATGCTACACTCTGCACTTAATTGTGCAGATCTAGGTGTCAGACACAGTCATCAGTAGCCGAGGTTTATAGTAAAGTTGATTAAGGAGGGACGAGGTAGAACTGCATTCTTGACCATAGTCTTGACGTCACTTTCTTTATGTATTGTTATTTTTATTTCAGACAGTATTGTACTTGGTCATTTCAGACTTGTATTTCTGTAATAGAGCTCATGACTCTATATTTACTAGTTTCTAAGGGATTTATCATGTATTAGCGGTATTGTGCTATATTAATGTTTCAGACTCATGTTATCTCTATCTTTTCTTTTCTTATAGTTTATTATTGTTATGTTCATCTTGCTTATCAAGTGTGTTAGGCTCCATCACAACTGGTTAGGTTTTAGGTCATGACATATATATAAATCTAAGACAGGATCTAAACTTATATACAACTGTCTAACTATGCTAATAACTCGGTGTCACAATATCACAAGCAATTAAGGCAGCTCACCACGAAGTCTACAACAAATACTCCTACTCAGTTGGATGGGTACTACAAGTACTTGCCTCAAAACTTAAACAAAAATCTGCAGAAGTGTAGTATGAGTACAAAATCACAGTGCTTAGTAAGTATCAATTCTAGCATCAAAGTAGTAGTGGCGAGGGGTTGATATCGCCATTTACTAAAAGTCCAATAATCAGGTAAAAGCATAAATAAGATACGAAGTAAAGCATGGTATCATCAAATAGATACAAGAGCAAAAGATACAATACATCTGAAATTTAGACATGCTTTGTAGATAAGAGAGAGATCAAATTAGATATCAAATACCTCAATCCTTGCATAGCAGCATGATATGTATCAACCAACATTATATAAAGCCATTGTATGAGTCAAATTAGATATCAAATACTTCAATCCTTACAACACAAATCCATGTGCCTGACACATACCACATGTCCAAAAAAATACCAAATCTCAGTACATACACTCACAGAGCCCAATGTAACATGGGTAATCATCTGCATCCAAAGAGACGGATCTATATCAAAGCATTTATCATTTTACAATCAACGATCAATAACCAATAAATAATATTCGCTCATAGTGTCCTTAGTGCCAAAATCCTCAACTTTCCACAATATTCAACTCTCTAACTTATGCATATGTATATAAAATAATATGATTAAGTGGAACCAGAACCTAACAATAGAAATGTAGATAAAATCTCACATGGCTGAAATATGGCTATGAATATTCATGTAATTCAATTTATCACACCGGTTCGATAAGCTACTTCAACATTCAAGTCTGATCAAAATATTTAACATGAGTAAATTAAGCCATCTAACCACCAAATCGTGAATAAAATAAGATAATTATATTACCAGGGTTTAATAAGAAATTTCAACATGGTAAAATAATCCTTTATGCCCAATTTAACAAGTCATAACCCAGCCTCTAATCCATAATTATGAGTTATCACATAGTTATAGAATTAATGAAATATGGATAACTTAGCTACCCATATATGCTCGTCACCACGCATATACGTGGCTCCTAATTCAATCAACAACCTGCAAATAAAATGCCTATGGGGAGATTTTCCTCTTACAAGGATAGACAAGAGACTACCTCTACCCAGTAACACCTTCAACCTTCCAAAATTGCATTTCCTTTCAAATCCAACTCAACAATACTCGAATCTATTTAAATAGTACTTAAATAAGTCAATACAAGCTTTAGGAACTGATTCCATAACAAAAAGGTTCAATCTTTAACCCAAATTAAAAAGTCAACAAAAATGATTATTGGGCCCTAGTCCTAGAATCTGAAATTGATCATATCACCCATAACCCCATGATTTCAAATATATGATTAATTCCAAATAAGGTTCCAATTTCATAATTAAGAGCCCCAAAATCACTATGTATCATTCATACCAAAAACACCAATTTTTACAAATTAATTCCTTGTTTTAGGGGTTAGAAATCTATATAGATTATTGAAATATAATCACCAATAAGTAGAAATCACTTACTCTCTTGCCTTATATGAAAATCGCTTTGAAAATTTGCCTCTCTCCAAGTCTAAGGATCAAAATATGAAAGAATGGCAAAATAAACCGAAGTTAGTTCTTAAATATGCTACGCAGTTATACCCTTTACCATTGTGAGACCTAGCTCTGCGATTGCGAATGATCCCACGTGATCGAAAAAACCACTGACCCCCATCTACGCAAATAAGAGTTGCATATCGCGAACGTGTAGGCCAACACACCTCGTCCAAGCTTTTCCCATTTGCGAAAATGTGCACACCCACGCAAATGCGATGACTAGCCACCCATACACTCTGCAAACTTGGTCCTTCCGCTGCGATCATGAATCATAAGGCCTCCAACTCCAAACACCCTTTGCGAATGTGGCCTGCGTCCATAAATGCTATGAACAAACCAGCCAACCCCAAAATGCTTCTCCAGGACTCGCACAGCAGTGTTGTACACCAACACATCAACAGCTGCAAAACTTACGAAGATGGTTGAAACCACCTTGAATCACACCCAAGCCCCTCGATACCCCGTTTAATCTCAACAACAAGTCCATATACTTCCTACAATTTTGTCCGAAGGCTCGAAATATCTAAACAACAACAAAATCAAAAATCAAAGATCAAACCCATCTCTTAACTTTTCAAAATTCCAACTACACCAAACGCGTTTGAATCACACTTATACATTCAAGATTGTAACCAAACTTTTCATACAAGTTCATATCCTCCATAGTACCTATCCAACGTTTCAAAACTACAATTAAAGCTCATTATCCTAGATGTCAACCACTGGCCAAACTTGTGAACTCTCCGATTTTCTAAATTGCTAACTTTCAGTAAATAGAGCCAACAACTTCTAGGAACCTCCAAATTCAAATCTGAATATACGCACAAGTCCAAAATTACCACATGAACATATTGGAACCGTGAAATTACCAATCTACGATCGTCTTCTCAAAAGCCAAACCTCGATCAACTCTAACAACTTAAGCTTCTAAAGATAAGAGAGTGTTCCAATTCACTCTGAATCCTTCCCAAAAAATAAAAACCAACGATCCCCGCAAGTCACAAAACATAAAGCAAACATACGAGAAACATCAAATAGGAGAACACGGCTCTAACACATAAAACGATTGGCCAGATCATTACATTGAGCTTTCTTATTCATGTTAGGGATCTTGTCTAGGATTTTGATATTTTATTTGGATATGATGGCTACTTGTATGATGAATTACATGATGGAGCTATAGTCTTGCATTATACTTATGCATACATCATACATAAAGATTATCTTTTATACGCACGCATACATCATGGTTATTCCAATGTCCGTGTGCATCATGCATGCTTATCTCATATTTATATGTATATTTTCCTACATATGGTTCTCTGATATGGACTGCTTTTTCGGGTCGTGAGTTTTTCGTGTAGTTGAGATTATTGAGGTACGATATTTATGTCATGCGATTATTGTCTATGGCATTATGTTTATGTGATGTGGTTATTGTGATATTGACATTGTTATGGCATGAGGTTTTTCCATGCACTGCATGAGGTTTCTGCCATGCAGTGTGTAGATATAGATCTATCCCCTAGGGTTTCCTTCCTATGTTTCTTTCTTGGCGGCGTACACGCAGGTTATGAGAAATCGATGGGTTTTCTGGCTTGTTTGTGATATGGGATCCGATTAGTGAGTTTTTGAGCATAAATGTGGAATATTTATTTTGTTGAAGTGAATCTTTTATGTGCATTCATGCATTTTACATGCTTTATTCATGCATATTTTCTACATATACTACTTGATGTATTTTACATATTCATGGAACTTGTTAGTGAGTTGTTGGACACTTAGTTGTAAAAGCTTTCATATAAATGCTATTTGGATATTGATGTGATATTGGATCAGTATCATTTATAGACACTCCACATTCATGTAAAAGTTTTTGAGTAAATGCTACTTGGTGTATATCTAGTTTGTATGCGAATTTGGTGCATTGATATTTGTTTTAACTATTTAATTGGAATAGAATGCTTATTACCATATTCTTCTATTATGCTCCTTTATTATTAATATTCTCTATTCCTTGGCTATTTCCTGGTTATTTCTCTATTATTATATTTCATTATGAGATGCACGGGTTCTACAACTGAGTATCTTCTAAATAAAACCTCACCACTACTTCATTGAGATTGGTCTTGATACTTACTTAGTACATGGGATATGTTATACTCATAGTATACTTTTACACCTTGCGTGCAGATTTTGGAGTTGTTGTCTAAGTCGAAGGCTAGCATTGAAGATGTACTAATGTTCTAGTTGCAAGCTACTATTTTGTTCATGGTAGTTTTGGACTTATATTTATGTAAATTCTAAATAGATTATGTGTTTTCTTCATGCCAACATTGCACTTATCTTTATTTGTGGCTCATAACTTGTACTATCAATTCTTGGGGATGGATTGTACTAATCTTCGTATTCTTATTTTATTGTTTATTTGATGATATTCAATTTAAGTTGTGTTATATGTTGGCTGTCTTAACTAACTGATTGGTTTAGGTGTAGTCACGACTTGGTGGGATTTGAGTCGTGACAAGTTGGTACCAGAGCCCTATATTCATAGATTCTACGAGTCATGAGCAAATATCAAGTAGAGTCTAGCGGATCGATACGATGACATATATTTTTACCTTCAGAGGCTAAAGGGAATCTAGGAAACTCTCTTTCTTTCTTTCCTAGTTGTACGACTTTATTTTAGCTTGAAGTCTAAATCTTCAGTTTCTTTATATTCATTCATATGCGATGTTGTGAAATCGATATCAGTGGGCACCGACGGCTTGTGAGGATGTCACAAATGTAATATGGGATGCTTTCTTCTGATTTTAGGGTAGGACGGTCTAAAGGACAAGTGGACAGGTGTGGACCACATCTTCAAGTTGGGGGACACAGGTAAGTAGCATGTGATTTTGGACTCTTCTGCCCAGCAGTGTCCCTAAAAGTGGGAGTGATGGCACAGTGAGCAATAAGATAGCTATATTTTCACCTTTGGCTGCTCTAGAATTTAGTGGGTGCTTCAATAACCTTGAAATAAAATAGAGAAGATGTTTCCAAAGTGATGTGGTAGAGATAACGAGGCAACTTTGTATTATGTGGTGTGTATCTAATGGCTAGATTTAGCAGACTTGGATGTGACGAGAAGGATTGTTTGGCGAAGTAAGTGGAATATGGACACTTGATTATCATCTAGGTGTGTAGTACAGTCTTAGGATATAGATGCATCATTGGACTTATAGTATTCATGAGTAGGGTGGAACAGATTCTTACATCTTGTGGACGAGTGTAGACTCGGGAAGATCAATTGATTAGAAAGAGGTTGTAGCCATGGTAAGGTCATCAAAATATGTTGCATTGAGGCTAAACAAGTGGGTTATCTCTTGTGAGAAGGTTTTAGTTTAGATCGCTTGAGAAAGTTTTCACGACTAACATAAGGTAAAATATGCAGCTGGCAGATAAATTGAAATGTTTTATGATTTGTACTACATGGACTTATTAGAATTTAGGCGAGTAACTGTGGGAGATTATGGTAGTGAAGGAGGAAATGTTATTGTAATTTGTCATATGATGTTATTATGGTTCTGAGCTAAGTGGGGGAGTCTACTATCGAAAATCACTTCACATGGCCATGCGGTGTTGTAGTTCTTGGACTAGGGTACACTTATGGATTCATTATGAGTTGAGAAGTGTGACATCAAGGATGGCTTGGGCAAGGAATTAGCTGGAGGTATGATGTACTACAATTGGTTAATATATGAAGGTTGTTAAATGACTGAAGTTTGGTAGTTTTGGTGGATATAATGCAAGGAGAAAGGATTTACTCGATTGCCTAAGGATGAGTTTGCTTCTTTAAGAGATATTATGTGCTAATAGAGCAGAAGGAATTTAGCTTATTTGGCTATGTATTGGGGACTAGAGTAGAGTGGGTAACTCTGGAGAATGGTTCTAGTGGGTTCAAGTTTCAAGATGTGATATTTAAGGATTTACCGGATACCTTATTGGGTTAAGTATTTTTGATTTGTATTGGATTATGACAGGGATTTAGAGTACATATGTATTATTATTGATTCTACAATGCAACATTAAAGAGATGAAAGGAACAATTTCAAGTTTATTAGAGGATTCTCTAGAGCAAACATTTTAGTTTGTGGTACTTTTGGGTGCATAAAGGGAATGAAAGTTGCTTACGGATATTGGGATGACGTAGTTCTATGTTGGGATCACTTGGTGCGAGTTTTTGTTGAAGCTTATAGTGTATTGTAAGAGAAAATTCATGTCTTGAAAGGGGGTCAAGAGTAATTTGTTGGGTCAGTATAGTAGTGGCTTGAAACAACATGGTTATAGAAATACTTAATTTCTTGGGTATGATGGGGCATAATAGGAACTTTTGTGGTCAGCTTTGGGTTTGGAAGTCTACAAGATTTGGTTGACTTGGAGAGATCAAGTATAATGGTGTGATTATTTTGTAAGTGGATTTCTAAAAGATTGAGGACTATCCTACTTGTAACTAGGAGTTATTAATGTGATTCTCGTAAATAGACAATCATGATGGATGTGGTGATTCGTGTGAGGTTTGGGTTACTTTGCAAAGTCCGTAGTTCATCATCGGACAGAAGGATTGGGATTAGAGATAGCACAGATAATTCGGGTTACCTAAGGAGTATAGTAGTACTAATTTCAGTAGCATCAAGAAAGGGAAAGTGTTGCAATAGATGCTTGCTAATGAGGTCTATGGGGAATTCAACTAAGCGATATGATAATTGTGTAATTACTGGTCATTGAGGTTCAGATTTTAGTTGCTTGAAATGGAAGGATTGATGGAGATGCACATTTTGAAATGCCTGCTGGTGTGACTTCATAGTTGTATTTGAGTAGTATGTAGAGATAACTAGGATGATGGCACTTATAAGGTATGGAGATTGGATTTCTAGAGGTGGAACTATCGTTTTTGTTATGCTCAGTGAAAGTTTGTTACTGGTCAAAGCGTGTGTGTCTATGATGGGTGATTTGAAAATTTTTTGCTTGATAGACCTTGTGGTTATGGTACTCGATATGTTGTGATTTGCCTAAGTATATTGATATATCCTTGGATATCTTGGTTTGAGTTGTATGGTTCAAGAGATTGTTAGCATTATTTTGTGTGTTGGAGTGATGAATAAGTTAAGTGGGGACTTTAAAGACTCAAAGATTTGTATTTTCGATGCATTGGCTTCACAAGGTTATGGAGGATCATAAGTGACTAGCACGGATTGAGGAATATAAAGGAAAAGGTTTCAAGATGTGGCTTTTTTCTTTATAATGGGTTTGGTAACGAGTTGTATGTATATATTCACAGTTGAGACTAATGGTTTGGAAGTTTCTTGTGTATACATGAGTGGAAGTTAGAATGGGTCTTTATTAGATTATAGAAAGCTTATTACATACTTCAAAAGAATATGGAATCAGTTTGGGTGTCTACTGATAAGATTGTTGAGGACTTGAATTAAACAGCGGGTCAGATTTCCTTATACAACACAAAATGTCATACAGATGTGCCATGTCGAAAGGGTTATAGTTATATGGGATACTTTCTACCATCATATTTGATATAGGGATAGTATACCACAGGATTACAACAATTATGGCAGGTGGTTTGTATGCACGGGTTGAGTTTTACTGAGTTTCCTTAATTTTAACATAACAAACTGATGGAGTAAGTTGTATAGATACCCATAGACTCGTTGAGAAAGGACACCACGATCACAGGGAGTCATTAGGTGATTAGTTGTTTTTCACAGATTTGTGACATTTGGTTTATTGCTTGTATAGTGCACAAAACTAACGATTGTGGTTCCATGTGGAATTTGGTGTGACTTATTGACCGAGCAACTTGTACTACATGAGACGAAGCTAAAGGTCCTAGAATCAACACGATGGGATTCTGAAAAGGAATATCTGAAAGAATAATGCTTTTAGATAGCCTAGAACATGCAATGGCTCTTACATAATAAAAGAAGCCCATGACCTTTTGATATGATAAGTGGTTGAGTTTCTATAGATTTTCTTATTCATTAGCAGTGTTGCACAGTCTTGGAACAAAGATTTATTTTAGATGGAGTATTTTTGCTGGTACTGGGTTTGGCAATGAGTAGTTATCATGATCATAAAATATAGCTATGGGTATATGAGTTATGAGATACATCATGTGGTTACATCTTGGAAGTAAATTTATAACTCTAAATAGGTTATTGGAACTAATACAGTGAATATAAATAAGAAACGGAACTTGGAGGAAGTTTCCGATAGTGAAGTTGGGTGTAAAGGCTTATAAACTAAGGTTGAAGGAGGAATATTCAGTCAGGAGGTGTTAATTTATTTATATGGATGGAAGTGAAATGGGATCACCCATGAGAATGTGTGCAATGAGTTTATATAGCTATTTGATAGCTTTGGAATGACTCTTGGCACAATCAAGGACAAACATATGTTTAAGTGAGGGAGTATGTAATGATCTAATCGATCATTTTGAGCTATATCATGAGACTTTCGACAGGTTCATTTGATATTTTATTACTTGCGGGTACGGGTGATTTTGGTCCCAAGATGTTTGGAAGTAATTTGGAAAACTTAGTTCCTAAATAGAAGCTTTAAATTAAGAGAGTTGACCCAGGTTTAACGTTTGGGTAAACGGACTCGAAGTTGGTTTTGATGGTTCCAAGTTACACCCGAAGCCATTAGGCCGAGGGAACGTCTTCCTAGGCATCACGCATCACATCGCCCCCGCACACCACTCCCAGACTTATGGTCGTGGTGGTGTCGTGGGACGGATAATGGCCTCCCATGCGCCCAAGCTTGTTGTTGGCCTAAATGCCAGTCCACGGCGACTGACATCATGACAAGTGGTGGTTGAAACTCAACTCTCGTAATGTCGCGGCTATAACCCATTGCATGTTTGGGCTCCCAGACCTTTCTGGTGCTAAGAAGCTCCGACTACGACCCCAGGTCATGCGTACTACCCGCTGAGTTTAAGCATATCAATAAGCAGAGGAAAAGAAACTTATAATGATTCCATAGTAACGGCGAGCCAACAGGAAACATCCCAGCCTTAGAATCGGGCGGCTCCGTCATCCGAATTGTAGTCTGGAGAAGCGTCTTCAGTGGCAGACTGAGCCCAATTCCCTTGGAAGGGGGCACTAGAGAGGGTGAGATCGCCGGTGTACTCGGACCCTATTGCACCATGAGGCATTTTCGTCGAGTCGGGTTGTTTGGGAATGCAGCCCAAATCGGGCAATGAATTCCTTCCAAGGTTAAATATGGGCGAGAGACCGATAGCGAACAAGTATCACGAGGGAAAGATGAAAAGGACTTTGAAAGTAGAGTAAAAGAGTGCTTGAAATTGTTGGGAGAGAAGTAGATGGGGGCCGGCGATGCACCCCGATCGAATGTGGAACGGTGTTGAGTCGGTCCGCCGATCGACTCGGGGCATGGACCAGCGTAGATTGTGGTGGGGGAGGCCTAAGCCCAAGCTTTTGATATGCTCGTGTAACGCTATCTCCTTGATTGTGGTAGGAAGCACGCGCCTCTGGCGTGCTTTGGTATCTGCGCGGTTCGGACACTGGCTTGTGAGCTCCCCATTCGACTCGTCTTGAAACACGGAACAAGGAGTCTCACATGTATGCGAGTCAACGGACAAGTAAACCCTTAAGGCGTAAGGAAGCTGATTGGTGGATTCCCCTGAGGGGTGCACCGCTGACCGACCTTGATCTTTTGTGAAGGGTTCTACTGTTGGTATACCTGTCGGGACCCGACAGATGGTGAACTATTCCTGAGCGGAGCGAAGCCAGAGGAATATCTGGTGGAGGCTCGCGGCGATACTAACGTGCAAATCGTTCGCCTGACTTGGGTATAGGGGTAAAAGACTAATCGAATCGTCTAGTTGTTGGTTCCCTTCGAAGTATCCCTCAGGATAGCTGGAGCTCGCGTGCGAGTTCTATAGGTTTAAGATAATGATTAGAGGCATCAGGGGTGCCCCACCCTTAACCTATTCTCAAACATTAAATAGGTATGACGATATGATTGCTTTATTGAGCCGCAGCATGGACTCAAGAGCTCTAAGTGGACCATTTTTGGCAAGTAGAACTGGTGTTTCGGGATGAATCAGAAGCTAGGTTACGGTGCCAAACTACGAGCTAACCTAGATCCCACAAAGGGTGTTGGTCGAGTAAGACAGTAGGACGGTGGTCATGGATGTCGAAATCTGCTAAGGAGTGTGTAACAACTCACATGCCGAATCAACTATCCCTAAAATTTGATGGCGCTACACCCGGCCATTAGGGCAAGTGCCATGCCCCGATGAGCATGGGCGGAGCTGCCGTTGGTGCAGATCTTGGTGGTAGTAGCAAATATTCAAATAAGAACATTGAAGGCCGAAGAGGGAAAGGTTCCATGTGAATGCCGCTTGCACATGGGTTAGTATATCTTAAGTGTTAGGGGAACCCCGACAGATTGCGTGTTTTGTGCGTACTCTAAAAGGGAATCGGGTTAGAATTCCTGAACCGGGACGTGACGGTTGACGGCATCGTTAGGAAGTCTGGGTATGTCGGCGGGGGCCTCGGGAAGAGTTATATTTTTTGTTTAATAGTCTGCTCACCATGGAAACGAGTCACTCGGAGGTAGGGTCCTGCAGCTGAAGGACCAATGCACGTCGCGTGGTGTCCGGTGCGCCCCCGGCGGCCCTTGAAAATCTACAGGACCGAGTACCGTCCATGCCCTGTCATACTTATAACCGCATTAGGTCTCCAAGGTGTACGACCTCTGGTCGATGGAACAATGTAGGCAAGGGAAGTCGGAAAAATAGATCTGTAACTTCGGGAAAAAGATTGGCTCTGAGGGATGGGCACGGGGGTCCCAGTCCCGAACCCGTTGGCTGTTGGTGGATTGCTCGAGATGCTCCCATGGCAAGAGCGGGTTGTCATATGCCGGCCAGGGGATGGACTGGGAATGGTTCCTTCAAGTTCCTTCCTAGGGTGTCGAACATCCAACTCAGAACTGGTACGAACAAGGGTAATCCGACAGTTTATTTAAAACAAATCATTGCGATGGTCCTTGAGGATGTTTAGGCAATGTGATTTCTGCCCAGTGCTTTGAATGCCAAAGTTAATAAATTCAACCAAGCGCGATTAAACGGCGGGAGTAATTATGAATCTCTTAAGGTAGCCAAATGCCTCGTCATCTAATTAGTGATGCACATGAATGTATTAACGAGATCCCCACTCTCCCTATCTACTTTTCAGCAAAACCACAGCTAAGGGAACGGGCCTGGCAAAATCGGCGGAGAAAGAAGACCCTGTTATAGCCTGTTTGGCCAAGCTTGTTTTGGGGACAAAAGTGGTTTTTTGGACAAAACATTGAGGTATTTTGCCAAGCTTTTTGATGGAAAAAAAAGTGCTCTTGAGAAGAAGCAGAAGCAGTTTTTGAGAAGCAGAAAAAAGTAGCTTCTTTTCAAAAGAACTTTTCTGAAAAGTACTATTGAGGAAAATACACTTAGCAGCAGTTTTCAAAAGCTTGGCGAAACACTAATTACTGCTCAAAAGTGCTTTTCAAATTAATTAGCCAAACACAAACTGCTTCTCACCAAAAGCACTTTTTGAAAAGTACTTTTGAGAAAAGCACTTCTCAAAATAAGCTAATTTTAGAAACTTGGCCAAACAGGCTATTAAGCTTGACTCTAGTCCGACTTTGTGAAATGATTTGAGAGGTGTAATATAAGTGGGAACCGAAAGGCAAAAGTGAAATACCATTGATTTAAACGTTATGTTACTTATTCCGTGAATCGAAAGCGGGACACTGCCCCTCTTTTTGGTCCCAAGGCTTGGTTGCAGGTTGATTTGGGCGGAAGATATTGTCAGGTGGGGAGCTTAGCTAGGGCGGCACATCTTTTAAAAGATAATGCATGTGTCCTATGATGAGCTCAAAGAGAACAGAAATCTCATGTGGAACAGAAGGGTAAAAGCTTATTTGATTATGATTTCCAGTACGTATACGAACAGTGAAAGCGTCGCCTAACGATCCTTTAGACTTTCGAAATTCGAAGCTAGAGCTGTTAAAAAACTTACCACAGGGATAACTGGCTTGTGGAAGCCATGCGTTCATAGCAACGTTACTTTTTGATCCTTCGATGTTGGCTCTTCCTCTCATTGTGAAGCAGAATTAACCAAGTGTTGGATTGTCCATCCACCAATAGGGAACGTGAGTTAGGTTTAGACCATCGTGATATAGGTTAGTTTTACCCTACTAATGACAGCGTCGGAATAGTAATTCAACCTAGTATAAGAGAAACCGTTGATTCGCACAATTGGTCATCGCGTTTGGTTGAAATGCCAGAAGAGCGAAGCTACCATGCGCTGGATTATGACTAAGTCAGAATCCGGGCTAGAAGCGATACATGCGCCTGCCGTCTGCTTGCCGACCCATAGTAGGGGCCTTTGGCCCCCAAGGGCACGCGTCATTGGCTAAGTCATCGCGATAGAAGAGCTGCAATGGCCGCCTTGAAGTACCATTTCCATCGAGCGGCAAGTAGAATCCTTTGTAGATGACTTAAATATGCGACGGGTATTGTAATTGGAAGAGTGGCCTTGCTTCCACGATCCACTAAGATTCATCCCTTTGTCGCTCTGATTCGTCCTTCCCCCTCCAATCTAATCAATTTCTAACTTTTCTAAAAAGAGGTTTACTCTTCCTTTGATGCTATATTATATGCCAAGTGTTGGAAAATTGAATAAGTCCTCGAGACTTTAGAACATATACTATTTGTGTATTTAGTGGCCAATGTGAATTGTCACTTAGTCACGTCAAGGGAAAGGCTTTCCTGTGACACTATACCCAATTTCACTACTAGAGGTTTTTTGGGGTATCGCGTGCGATGCCAAGGCACAAGACAAGAGTTATGTGCCAATACAATGTCGCAAATAGAGGGTTTTCGAGGTGTCGCGTGTGAGGCCAAGGCATAATCCAAGAGTGATGTGCCAATACAATGTTGCAAATAGAGGTTTTTTGGGGTGTCGCGTGCGAGGCCAAGGCACAAGCCAAGAGTGATGTGCAAGTACAGTGTCGCAAGAAGGTTTTTCGAGGTGTCACGTGCAAGGCCAAGGCCTATGTCAACGACGCGAGGTATGCCATGGGTTGCTTATGTTGGTTGTACAAAGTCGGGTGTGCCACGCTGCCATGGCACGTCGCATGGCGTGGCATGCCTATGTCAATGGCCCGAGGTCGGGCGTGAGCATTGGGGGAAATGGCGCGAGGCAGGGCGTGGCTATGGCATGAGGTGGGGCATGGACGTGGCATGACGTCAGGCATGGAAGGCCGCCGTGGCACGAGGCAAGGCGTGGCCATTTAACGACATCAGAGTGGAAGGTCGTGGCCTAGAAGAATTTGGTTTTGGTTTTGGAGCTTCCTAGAAGAATTTGACACTATTTGTCAAAAATTGGCAATTTGAAGAACTTAAGAGTTTATAAGTTTGACTAAGAGTTGACATTAATGTTACTGGACTCTGATTGTTGTTCCAAGACTTGGATAGGTCAATATAGTTGAGTTGAACTTGTGTGCAAAATGTGGAAGTAACCGAATTGTCTAAGTGTGGTTTGGACACTCTTTTGAAAGAGTGAAGTTTCAAGAACTTAAGCGAAATTCTATTTGGTTTCAGCCTCGATTATTTGTTGTGATGTTCCGGTGGGTGTTTTGAGCCTTTGTACAAGTACATATAGGGTATTTGGAATACTTGAAGGAATGATTGGATGATGTCTCGAAGGGCTCATGTGAGTTTCTACGTTTTAGGGGCAAGTTTTGGAAGAATTGAGTTGCAAAAACAGGAAATTTTCTGCAATTGGTTTTAATACAAAACCACATACCTCTCAATATATAAAGAATTTGGGTTGAGGTTTAAATGGGAGTTTTGAACTTTGAGTCTAGTTTCTTGTGGTTTAGCCTGTTTTTCATTCCGACATTTGAGCACAAAGTTAAGGTCCTTTTATTGAAGGGCGGCAAAGCAGTTTTATCATGACCAAAAATTCAACTAGTCGTGATGGCCGACCCGCTAGGTAAGCCAAATAATAATCAATACAACTCTAATGAAATAGTATGAATTCAATAAATGAAATAATTGAAATTCTCATATAATAACACAAGGGCTGGTAGTACAAGTCATGAGCCACTAAGACTTAGGTTTACAAAACTGATATGAAATAAATAAAACATTTGTTTCGAATGTACATAAACATAATTCAAATCTAAAACTACCTAGGACAAGTGGTAGCTAAATCCGGAAGGCAGATACATTTTCAATATCAGCTCCCGCCATACACAACATCATTAGCTCCAAGATCTGCACTCAAGGTGCAAAAGTGTAGTATAAGTACAACCAGCCCTATATATTCAATAAGTATCTTAACTAACCTCGGCGAGGTAATAAAAGTAAGAATTATAAATGATATCCACTATCACTTGTACAGTTTATAATTTCTAACAAGTACATAATAGAAAATATTATCAAATCACAAAATCGTAGATAAAACCACATTGGTGCACTCCATTTTCTCAACTTATTCTGCTCAGTCAATAATCCAGCATATAAGGAAGATATGCACATAAATCAGGCAATAACAAAGGAAATTGCAAGTAAAGATGAAATACAATAACCAAATATTAATTTATTGCGGCGTGCAAACCGATCCAAATAGAATTCACATCACGACTCTCAGGCCCATATTAGAATGTCAGTAACCGAACCAAACCAATAACCAGCTCTCCCAGAGCTCACATCAACTAAATACCCGTTGGTTTCTCACAATCCATGTGTACACCATCAAGAGTGAAACATGAGAGGGTGACCCTAGGGGGATGGATCCATATCCACATGCAACACGGACAATTCAACGTGCTATCAGCCCGGCATGGTCACTGGCTCAATATCATAATCTTTCCGGAATGGTAACAGGCTCAATATCACGGATCCACCCGGCATGGTCATAGGCTATATTACAATCCGCCCAGTGTGGTCACATACATAACAACACAATCCGCTCGGTGTGGTCATATGCATAACAACACAATCCACCATACGTGGTCACTGGCATAACAATACAATCCGCTTCTTGGTGGTAACATGCATAACAACACAATCCGCCCGACGTGGTCACAAGTATACAATCCAAATCATATCACACATAAACATATATACAAGAACACATGTATATGATACGATTTCTTGCTGCTGCACTGGTATAAGTGACATGCTAAAGTGTATGCATGTGCAAAGTGTTCTATAATAGGTCAAATCAACAATTTCATCACTAAAATAGCAAATATCAAATTCAATCAGGAGATTAGCCTCTTTATAACCTCAAAACATGGTTCAAATAGCTCACAACAGGGTTACAGCTATGAGAAACATCACAGATAAAGCTGAACAATCAATTCAAGGCATGTCAAACCCTAAGCACTAGCCCGAGCATGGATAAATATCCCGGTGCTCCCACATGGGCTCAGACCCCACACATATGCGCACCCATAGCACGTAGCTTGAGAAATAAGTCAGGCAACTAGTGCCTCAAACAAGTTTAGGTAAGATACTTACCTCAAGCAAGCCAAATCAAATACAAAGCTAGCCAAACAATACTCTAAAAACTCCACCCCGCATGATTCGTCCTCCGAACGACTTGAAACTAGCAAAACGCAACTCAAAATCATCAAATAATTCCAAAGGAAAAAAATCCAAATGATAAAGGTCTAATCTTTAATCAAAAACTCAAAGTCAACCAAAAAGTCAACCCGGGCCTGCAACTTGGAACCCGACAACACTCACAAATTCTGATAACCCATTTGAATACGATGCCAACCATACTAATTTAACTCAAATTCGACTCTGAATCGATGATCAAAACTCAATTAATCACTTTAAGAATGTTTAGGCAAAAAACATCTATTTCTCTTTTCAAATCATTAACCAAATGCAAAAATCAAAAATGGAATCATGGAATATAGTAAGAATCGAGTAAAAAATACTCACCCCAACCCATGTGGTGAAAATGCTCTCCAAAATTGCCCAAATTCGAACTCCATAACTCAAAATGTGATGAAATGAACAAACCCTAAAAACAATACAACCTGCCCAGGCTTTTCCCCATTTGCGAACCTCCAGCCGCTTCTACGACACAAAAACTGCTTCTGCGGAAACCACTAAATAGCAGAACTCTCACACCTGTAGATATTCTTTTGCTTTTGTGCAATCACAAGTGCGAAAAAGAATGCGCTTCTACACTCCGTCTCGCTTTTGCGATCAAGCCATAACGATAACCCAAGATGTAATCACATGATATACTTCATAACTCAGGTACTCATAACAATAACTTCTAACCACAATAGTTGCCCAAAACAAACTAGGTACCAATAACAGACTGCATGTTAAATAAAACCTTGTTCTAAACCCTCGTACACTGCCAATGATGAAAGAAACATGCAGAAACTCATAACCACTCACCAGATCAACAAGTCATGGAGCTCTCCGAGTCGCGAAAAACCATCGCCAAATTCTAAGCTGACTAATAACATTACTCTTCCAAACATACCTTAATCAAATCTGATAACATTCATTCCAGGTCCACAAATTGCATCTCAGCCAGATCAAGCTGCTCGACCGACGTGCCATATCAATACTACTTAGAGCCACATACCATGAAATCCGTACATCAGAGAAGCAACATCCCGTATGCAGCCAACAATGGAAAGAGAGACAACTGAGAGAACCGCCCTGCAAACTCAATAGATACTACCACAAAGCGCAATGCTAAGTACCCATCACACATAGCAGAACCAAGACACACGAATCTAATACAAAGTATTATATCCCAACATAACTCCACCGCAGTGCGTGACCAAATCCAAACACCAGTCCACATAAACTATCTAGAGATATAATGCCTAAAATACGCATATCAACAACAAAAACACGAAGTGCAGGACCATAACAATAGAGAAACGGGTAATACCACATACCACAAATAGGAAGACCATAACCAAGGCACAATCAACCATTCAACACCCCAAAACCATCCCGCTCAAATTTCACCACAAGTTCCAAACAAAAACGCATCATGTGTGCAAATAACCAACATATCACAACCTATCGTAGCATAGAAGACTAACCTATAAAACACCTCAGAACATCAACAAGCTCAACTCTAAATGAATGAGACATCCCTCAACAATAGCAGTGTTGAGTCAATAAATTTGGCCCGGTGTAGAATACACGTCCTCATTATGCCTACCAATGGTCCCCCAAACCAACCCTGATCATCCATAAATAGATACATAACCCTCCAAAAGTCTACAATAACCTAACCATAATACATACTATTTGTTCTCTAACTTGACCATACCTTCACAGTCCACAACCAAGGAACAATCTGCCCTCGAGAACCCTCATACCTCCAAATCCCTAAATTATATGAATCACCTTATCCTATCACCAAATTCCACCACTCGAAGGACTAACACATCCCTCATACATGATCATGTCACAAACAATACTTCTATAATTCTCCTGTGCCACATAGCAAAATTTGAACATCAGTAGTCAATCAACAACGTGAGTATTGTAATACCAATGAAGCATTCGTAAATCAAAGCAGAGTGCCCCTTCTAAAATGCGCACTCTTCTGAGGTGATACTAGATAGTGCTAGCATTCTTCCTAATATTTGAAACCGTCCATGTTGTCTAAATCTCATGACCTTGCCTTCTAAATGGAACCGCAAATTTGTATATGCAAAGCTCAATCCCACACGACGCACCTCCTCTATCATACCATCATATGAAAGCATGAGAATCCCATTATAAATATTAAGTCACAAGCAGAATACACATTTAATCAGCCAAAAACCTTCCACTTGATCCCATCTAGGAGAAAATCACAACGCACAACAAACTCCTCATGTCTGTAGAAAACATCCATCTCAAGTCGTGGTCGACACAACCGAGAACTATTCGAAACCCATTTGCACATAACCAAGCCATCAGAACTGGATCTCTCTAACTCAACCAAATTATGTAGATCACCAAACCCATGAGTATTTCCACAAAACATCGGTAAAGTATCACCACATCATAAGAACTAAAAGAACCGATCATATCCATTACCATACTGATGCAATTTTTCACCAAGTTGTCCTGTTTCTCTGAGTTCCTTCTGAATTGCCTTCAAGTTAACAACTCTCGTTGCCAGTACAATACAACCCTTAAAACCACACCCACCACAAGAGATTCTAGCATGAAACCACGTCGCCCTAAAGCCCATAAACTGGTGTATCCTCCCCCCCCCCCNAATAGATACATAACCCTCCAAAAGTCTACAATAACCTAACCATAATACATACTATTTGTTCTCTAACTTGACCATACCTTCACAGTCCACAACCAAGGAACAATCTGCCCTCGAGAACCCTCATACCTCCAAATCCCTAAATTATATGAATCACCTTATCCTATCACCAAATTCCACCACTCGAAGGACTAACACATCCCTCATACATGATCATGTCACAAACAATACTTCTATAATTCTCCTGTGCCACATAGCAAAATTTGAACATCAGTAGTCAATCAACAACGTGAGTATTGTAATACCAATGAAGCATTCGTAAATCAAAGCAGAGTGCCCCTTCTAAAATGCGCACTCTTCTGAGGTGATACTAGATAGTGCTAGCATTCTTCCTAATATTTGAAACCGTCCATGTTGTCTAAATCTCATGACCTTGCCTTCTAAATGGAACCGCAAATTTGTATATGCAAAGCTCAATCCCACACGACGCACCTCCTCTATCATACCATCATATGAAAGCATGAGAATCCCATTATAAATATTAAGTCACAAGCAGAATACACATTTAATCAGCCAAAAACCTTCCACTTGATCCCATCTAGGAGAAAATCACAACGCACAACAAACTCCTCATGTCTGTAGAAAACATCCATCTCAAGTCGTGGTCGACACAACCGAGAACTATTCGAAACCCATTTGCACATAACCAAGCCATCAGAACTGGATCTCTCTAACTCAACCAAATTATGTAGATCACCAAACCCATGAGTATTTCCACAAAACATCGGTAAAGTATCACCACATCATAAGAACTAAAAGAACCGATCATATCCATTACCATACTGATGCAATTTTTCACCAAGTTGTCCTGTTTCTCTGAGTTCCTTCTGAATTGCCTTCAAGTTAACAACTCTCGTTGCCAGTACAATACAACCCTTAAAACCACACCCACCACAAGAGATTCTAGCATGAAACCACGTCGCCCTAAAGCCCATAAACTGGTGTATCCTCCCCCCCCCCATAAGCACCCCAAAAGTACCACAACTGAAATGCCCACTCTGAAGATACCTTCCGCGAATATGATGTTATTTTATTTTTAACCTCTCTGATACTAAAATGTTGAATCCATGACAATATAGAAATGCTGCAAAAATCGACACTACCCAATATGATTCTCAAATCTTAGCTATATATAGAAACTCGAGCAAAATCCTCAAATACCACATATAAATATAGAACTCAGCAGAGCCTTCTCGAAAGTCATCCACCATATCCTAATCTTCAATGCACCGCCCAAACGAGCCGGACGACCTGTGCCTCATTTGCACACTATCACCCAAAGAAGTAAGCCCACCTTAACGTATCTGAGTGACTCCTTTTCTTAGCATGGTACATCCATCATGAATAACAAACCTAAAACATTTCAAAATCTCCATATGTACATGAAGTGTAATACATCGTGCATCCAGAAATTTCCTTGCTCAAGTCATCCTCAAACCCATCATTTTCTAATCATAACTGATCCACAAACTTGCCTCAGGAAGAAAGTAATGTAGCACATAACCATGCTATCTGATCGTCAGTAGCAGACTCCCCCACTTGGCTCAAAGCCATAGAACAAAGCCTCTAATAACCCACAATACCCTTACTCTAGAACTGCCATATTCCCGCCATGTAATTCATCTAAATCCTTCAGAAGCTCATGTAACACAAATCATAAAATAGCTCAAATCATCTGCTAAGCTCACACTCATCCTCGTGATAGTTGAGCCAACTTCCTCAAGTGATCCAAACTCAAATTACAACATATAAAACTCACTCATAGTAAGAAACTCTCCATAGAATCATCATAAGAATCACACATCTGTAGACTACCCCACAGTTGATAATCCACCTACTCCGCCTCAAACTGGCATCTCTCTATGACCTCATCCTGGTCGCCACTACTATGCAATCGCTAAATCATCCTAAGTCTAAACTTGCCAACAAATAATAAGAATCTACTTCATTCCATAAACAAACAACATGAAAGATCCCTCAAAACACTCAATACTAGAGAAGGTACAACATATCAGGACATAAATCAAGCATCCATAGTTCTTTCACATCCCAAGCGAAATTCTTCTCATCACATCCCAAATCGCCTAACCACATTCCTCACTCACGTAATAAACATATAGAGCTATCAAACCAGTCACTAATCCATCAATCCCCCAACTAGGGAAACTACCAAATATATAAGTCCAAAAGCATATACTCACACAACTGAAACTACCGAGCCCAAGTTGCGGTCTAAACCTGACCTCAAGTCCTCTAGACTGGCCTATCTCCATAGCACAAAGAATTCATCTCGTACCTCATCCATGACATCACAAGCCATCGATGCACAACTGATACCGAGTGCTTAATCATAACATACAAATGAGTGGAAGGAATTCAAGAGATATGCTTCAATCTGAATCAATGTCGCACGATAAGGAAAGAAAGATGGGAAATTTTCCGTACAAGACATGTAGCCTCACGAAGATAGGTATGGACATCATCATACCGATACGCAAGACTCTACTAGACACTTGCTCATGACTGGTGGAACCTATGAACCTAGAGCTCTGATACTAACTTGTCACAACCCAAAATCTAATTAGTTGTGATGGAACCTAACCCGATCCGCTAGGTAAGCCAAATAATAGTCAATAAAGCTATAATAAAATAATATGAATTCAGTAAATGAAACAACTCAAATTCTCATATAATCACCCAAGGACTGGTAGTACAAGTCATAAGCCACTAAGACATAGGTTTACAAAAATGATTTGAAATAAATACAATATTTGTTTGGAATGTACATAAACAGAATTCAAATCTAAAACTACCAGGGACAAGTGGTAGCTAAAACATGGAAGGCAGGTATATCTCCAATATCAGCTCCCGCCATACACAACATCATCAGGTCCAAGATCTGCACGCAAGGTGCAGAAGCGTAGTATGAGTACAACCGACCACATGTACTCAATAAGTAACTTAACTAACCTCGGAGAGGTAATAGAAGCAAGAGTTATAAATGATACTCTCTATTCCTGTACAATTCATAATTTCCAAAGTACAAAATACAACATATGATCAAATCACGAAATCACAGATAAAACGACATTGGTGCTCTCAGTTTTCTCAACATATTCTACTTAGTCAGCAATCCAGCATATAAGGAAGATATGCACATAAATCAGGCAATAACCAAGAACATTAAAAGGAAAGATCAAATGAAATAACAAAATATCAATTTGTTGTTACGCGTAACCCGATCTAAATAGAATTCACATCACAGCTCTCAGTCCCACATTAGAATCTTAGTAACTGAACCAAACTAATAACCATCTGTCCTAAAGCTCACATCAACCAGAAACTGGTTTCTCATAATCCGGGTGTACACCATTAAGAGAGAAAAATGAAAGGGTGACCCTAGGAAAAATAGGAAAAATATCAGTATCACCACAAAAATCATAGGAAAAATAGGAACAACATGAAATCTAGAAGAAAGATGCAAAGCAAAAATAAAAAGAAGCAAAAACAAAAACGATAGCTAGTAAATAGGTCTGACACTGAAACGCAAAATAGTAAGACACGATATTGCCACTAGCTACCTTAGACAAAAACCCTACCATACTTAAAGTAGCCAAAATCAACTCAAAATAATCAAATAATTCCAAAGGAAAGAAAACCCAAATGATAAAAGGTAGAATATTTAATCAAATACTCAAAGTCAATACAAATGTCAACTCGGGCCGCACCTCGAAACTCGGCAAAACTCACAAATGCCAACAACAAATTCGAACATGAGTCCAACCATACTAATTATACTCAAATCTAACTCTGAATCGATGTTCAAAACTCAATTATTCACTTTAGGAAAGTTTAGACAAAACCCCCCAATTTCTCTATTAAAATCATCAATCAAATGCCAAAATCGAAGATGGAATCATGGAATATAATAAAAACCAAGTAAAAAATACTTACCCCAATCCATGTGGTTAAAATCATCTCCAAAATCGCGCAAAATCCGAGCTTCATAACTCAAACTGTGATGAACTGAACAAACCCTCGAAAAAAATACAATCTGCCCAGAAATTTCCGCATTTGTGAACCTCCAGTCGTTTCTGCAGCGTCACTTCAGTGACACAAATACCGTTTCTGTGGAAACCACTAAATAGTCGATCTCTCTCACTTGCGGAGAGTCTTCTGTTTCTACGCAATCGCAGGTGCGAGGAAAGAATGCGCTTCTATGCTCCATATCGCTTCTGCATCCCAAACCATCGCTTTTGCGCCCCAATCCATCGCTTCTGCGATGCCGTTGATGCGCCCACCATTCCGCATATGCAGAGATCCCAAACTTAGTTCCTTTTTGCTTCTGCGACAAAAAACCCGCATATACGTCCTCGCAGATGCGTCCACTACTCCATATCTACAGATATCGCCCCCTCCAGCCTTCATCGCAAGTGCAACCTCAACTCCACTTCTACGAACACTGCACCTGCAAATATCCAACCTCGGGTGCGCAACACCACAACCAGCAGCAACCAGTACATTCACATGAAGGAAATAATGGTCTGAAACATGTCTGAAACTCACCCGATCCCCTCGAGACCCTGTTCGATCATACCAACAAGTTACAAAATATAACACGGACATACTCGAGGCCCCAAATCCCACGTAATAATATCAAAACCACGAACCACACCTCAAATCAATCTTGACAAACTTTTGAAGTTTCAATTTCTAAAACTAGTGCTGAACCTCACCCAATCAACTAGGAATGACCATAAATTTTGCAGACAAGTTCCAAATGACATAACAAACCTATTCTAACTCCCGGAACCACCATCCGAATCCGATAACGTCGAATTCAACTCCCGGTCAAACCTATGATCTTTCCAAACTTTTAAATTGCCAACTTTCGCCAATTAGCTCTAAAACCTTCTAGAAACATCCAAATACAAATTCGAGCATATGCCCAAGTCCAAATTTACCATCCGGACCTAATGGTACTGTCAAAACTCTGATCCCAGGTCAAATACACAAAAATCAAACTTGGTCAACTCTTCCAACTTAAAACCTCCTATTTAAGAATCATTCTCCTAAATCAATTCTGAAAAAATTGAAGACTAAAACCTACCATACACGCAAGTAGAAATACATCATATGAAGCTACCCAAGACCTCAAACCACCGAACAGAATGCCAATGCTCAAAATAATCGATCGAGTCCTTGCACATTTTTGATGCGACATCAATTTAAGGTTTTGATAAAGTGGGCCCGTATTTACTTTTGTTGACTTTTTCTAAATTCATTAAAGATTGTAGCTTTTTGGATTGGGATTGATTCCTAATGCACTATTTGACTTTATTAAGTATTGATTGACTAATCACAATCACAATCTCAACACAAAGCGGCCCCGCCACCTCACCCTAATTTGTGCGTGTGGAGGTGTAATCACAATCACAATCTCAACACAAAGCGGCCTCGCCGCCTCACCCCAATTGTGCGGGTGGATGTGTATCACAATCACAATCTCAATCACAATTTCAAATTAGAATTTCTGGGACAATCACTACCATGTATTTGGCATGGCGTCCGATCACGACCCGACCGGCTAGGCCGTCTCACCACAATGCTGTGTGGATCGACGTCACCCTTTTTTAGTAATCATCTCATCCCAATAAAGGGGAATATTCTGATCACAACAATCTCATCCAAAATAAAGGGAATAATCACAATGCACCCTACACCGGCACGTGTAGTTTCGGGGTTAGGTTATTCCAACCTACCCTTCTTCGGTGACTAACAATGCTCCCAAAACATTTTGCTTTGCACATAAGGGAAACAAAAGTACAAATATATTTTATATTCACCTCATTATCTTTCACACTATATATATATATATATATATATATCTTCATGAGTACTTTCAACCATTCACAACATCGTTATTTCCTTGGCTCTCCTGACCATACTTATGATTCTTCATTCGTGGCACAGTGGCCGTATCTCATATTCTATACTTTTATTTCTTTACTTTAAAGGATCATCATCACAAACATCAGCATATCGAATATTTCGGAAATCATAACTTCAAGTTCATTCGTAATGAAGGCTTTAAAAACAATAATTTTCTTTCCAATGAATGGAGCAAAATGACTAGCAATTGAAGCACAAGTTAAAATCATAAATGAGTGGTACACCACTTATTCTTGAAATACTTTTCCCAAAAAGGGAAATGCACAATCTCAACTCATGAGTATGTAAGAACTTAAATCACATTGGAAATATTTATAAAAGGGAGCATGTTGATTTACGATTGAAACACGAATACAAATCAATTGCACTGATTACAACAACATGGCCACGGTTTACATCTCATTCTCACTTCTTTCAATTCCCAAACATCATCATAGGTTATCAAAAATTAAGGGCATTTGGAATCAAGACCTCAAATATGTATACGAGCGATATGAGTCTTAAGCACGTTGAGTTTTCTATCGAAATTGCGCATAGTGAACTTTCATTTGAAACATGAATTGAAGTTATAACATTTTAACACCTAAACCGTACTCGAGCACATTCCCGAAGGAGATCATAATGAGATAGGAATAATTGGTACACGTTTTGAGTATGTACATCTTTCAACGTAACACTTACTTGGGATAATCGCAATTATTGGTAACAACTAGGAACATGGGAATTAGGAACCTAGGCCAACCATACTAGGAACTCACGGGAACATCATGCAATTCGATTTTAATAGAGAAGTTTAGCCAACATACCTTATTTGAGCTTTCCTTAAGTTACTACAATGACCCAACACTTCTAGCAATAACAATCTATAGGAAGATTGCAAAAATCGATTAATAATTAGAAGGATTCCCATGGTGTAACTCTCTTAGGAATTTTGTCAAACACCTAGTATGTAAACTAGACTACAAAGCTCTACAATGGTAATCCCTTCCTCCCTCAACCAATTTAAACAAGAAACTAACCAAATGGTTCATTAACCCCACATACTACAACCTACTGTCATATGTATGGCTTATTTCCAACCCCACAAATATACTTGAACTCATAACCTCTTTCATGAAAGCTTAGGAGTAGGACTTACCGGTATAGATGATAATCTAGTGATTGGCTTCCTTTATTCTTGAATATTGGTGCAAGAATGGGTGATTAGAATTGTATATTTCCTCATGCTCTCTCTAAAATACTCCTACCTCTCTCTAAAATCATCACACATTCACTTCAAAATGAGCCCCTAAGGCTATTTATCAAAATGGGGTCGGGTTATAAGAATAGAAAAATGGACACTCCGAACTCAGGTCTGCGATAGCAGAATGGACCGCAGAAAAGATATGTGGCCCGCAAAATGGACCACAAAAGTGATACCAAAACCTGAAATGGTTTGGGCCAGTCTGTGACAGGTCTGTGGTCCGCAGACCACTTATGCGACCGTAGAGTGGACCACAGAATCACAGTCCAAAATTATTCATGCAAAATCTGCGACGGATGTGCGGACCGCGAAACAACTATGCGATCACATAATGGTCCGCAAAATAACCTTCAAAATTCAACAAATTCTCTGCTCAACTCCGCGATGATTATGCGCCCCGTGGAGTGGTTCTGCGGTCGTGAACTTGACCGTAAAATTCCATCAGCTCCTCAGTGCATTCTTCAACCCAAAAAGTATATATACCGTTCTATAATCCTCAAACACATAAGTCTACCTCGGCACCACAAAACCTCAAATTCCTTGGCCAAATTTTTACGGGGCCTTACATCATGCTTGGGTTAGATTTTAGGTTTCGTTAACCTTGTTTTAAAACATGCTCTAATTTTGATATGCCTTAGTCATTTGTATTACTACTTGATCTTTCTTATTCATGTTAGGGATCATGTCTAGGTTTTTGATACTTAATTGGACATGCTGGCTACTTGTATGATAAATTACATGTTAGAGTTGTATTCATACGTTATGCATATGCGTATATCATGCATAGAGATTATTTCTTTTACACATGCATATGTCCCTGCATGGTTATATCTCTGTTCATATGTGTCATACATGCTTATCTCTTATTTTTATGCATACATTCCTCCATATGATTCTCTGATATAGACTGAGATTATGGCACGCGAGTTATCCGTATAGTCGAGATAATTAAGGCAAGAGGTTTATGACGTGCTGTTATTGTGATATTGACATTGTTATGGCCCGAGGTTTTATCCGTGCTACATGTGGATATAGATCCATCCCTCTAGGGTCGCCCTCCCATGTTTCTATCTTAGTGGCATATATTTAGGTTATGAGAAACAGACTGATTTCTAGTTTGTTTATGATATGAAATCCAGTTGATGATTTTTAGCATAAAGGTACAAGATTTATTTTGTTGAAGTGAATTCTTTGTGTGCATTCCTGCATTTTACATGCTTTATTCGTGCATATCTTCTACATATGCTTGTCGATGTATTTTAGATATGCATGGACTTATTGAAGAGCTGTTGGACATTTGGAGGGCCTTAGATTGATGTAAAGAAAGAGTCATCATCATACTTTTACATGTTGGACTCATATAAAAGCTATCATATAAATGCCATTTGGAGATTGATGTCCAATTGGATTTTTATCATGTCTAGACACTCTACAGTTACGTAGAAGTATTCGAGTAAATGCTACTTGGTGCATATCTCGTTTGTATGCGGATTTGGTGCATTGGTATTTTTCTTGACCATTTTAATTTGAAAAGCATGCTTATTAGCTCTTCTTCAATTATGCACCTTTATTATTGATATCCACTTTTCCTTAGCTATTTATTATTTATTTCTCTGTTGTTATATTTGCTTATGAGCTGTACAGGCTCTATAAGTGAGTATCTTTTCACTAAAACCTTGCTACTACATCGTTGGGGTTAGTCTTGATACTTACTGGGTACATGGGGGTCGATAGTACTCATACTATACTTCTGTACCTTGCACGCAAATTTTGGAGTTGTGCTATCGTGTATGACAAAGGCTAGAATTAAAGTTGTACCAAGGATCCAGTTGTAAGCTACTATTTTTTTCATGGTAGTTTAAGACTTATATTTTGTGTTTATGTAAATTCCAATCAGATGATGCTTAATCTTAGTGGCTCATGACTTTTACTACCAGTTCTCGTGGATGGTTTGTATTAATTTTCGTATTCTTATTTTATTTTATTTGATGATGTTAAGTTAGAATTGTGTTATATGTTGGTTGGATTACCTTGCGGGTTGTGTTAGTTGCCATCACGACTTGGTGGGATTTGGGTTGTGATATACATACAAGTCCAAATAATCATATGAATCTATTGAAACCTTCAAATCATGAATCCGAGCTCGTTTACCCAAAATATTGACTTTAGTCAACTCTTCTTAACTTAAATCTTCCAACAACCATATTCCAAATTATTGCTGAACCTCTTGGAACTCGAACCAACTACACATGCAAGTCATAAATCATCAAATGAACCTACTCGAGCTCTAAAATAATATAATGGGAAGCTTGAACTCTAAATGACTGATTGGATTGTTATAGTTTGTGAACCTTTCAATAATATATTGTTGTGTGCATTTTTATAATTAAAGTGTTTGCAAAATTTATTGCATCAGTTAAGTCTTTACTTAAATCTACCAATACTTTTATACTTTTATGCAATTTGAAAATAACTTGTTTCAATAAAACACTTACAAACATACAAACAAAATAAAATGGCTACTCCGTCATTGTTAGTCTCAACATCGGCCTCATTTGCTTTGTGCCCTCCATCTTCTTCGTCTTTATCATCTGCTAAACATCTTCTAATGCCCGCAAAAAGCTTCTCACTAAGTATTACGTCCTTGTTCAAGCCCTAAGTAGACACATGGGTGTTCAAAAAGTTTAAAGATGTGTAATACCTAAATCTCATGTTTGTAAGGTTATATGAATATCTATAAGAGAAGATAAGTAGTTTAGAAAAAATTTAAAATATTTAAGAACTCGGAGTCTAGTTTTCAGAACTTTAAACCGTTTGCCATTTCCAAGTTCCAACAAAAATATTTTGCCTTTTTACGAAAGGTAGTGTAGCAGACTCGCAGTTTGCGCCACCCATACAGCTTGTATGACCACTTCCAGAATGAGGCCAAGGAAAATGGGGAGGGGTCAGGACCTGCATGGCCAATGCACGATCACTACATGTCCCACGTAGCCCCCGGCCTATAAAAGGTGCTAGTACGTAATTTTCTCATTCTTAACACCCCAAAGAACTAGAGTTTAGTCATTTCAAGGAGATAGTAAGCCAAGATCATTCCCCAATGCCTAAGGCGAGTCTTTAATGTGATTATAGTTGGATTACTCCCTAACAAAGATTCTAACAAGATTTCATCTAGAAATCCTTAGATCATCTTCAAGAACTCAAGAGATGAAGAACTAGGGTTTCTTCAAGAAGATTATTCCCGTTAATTTTACTATTAAATTGGAATATTTATTATATATTATGACTATATAATGTACGGATTGATGGAGTTTAAGGGTAGAAGTAACCATAAGCCCTGAATGGCTAAATAGGACTTTGATGGAGGAATCAGGTTGAATTAATAGTTTGTGTTAACGGGTTTAACCGCTTAAATTATAGATTCCGAAGAATTTACTATGTGAGGTTGTTGAGGGAAGACCCAAAGCATTGTTTCGAGGTGAGTAGAGGTCTCTTACCTAAGTCAAGGGCTAGATTAGAGTGCATACAATATATTGCTTATTTTCTTACCTTACTTTTCAGAATGAACTATTTATATACAAGTGCAAGCCTCTAAGATAGAGAAAGATTAAATAATATGACTTGTTGCAATTATTTACTTACGTGCAATTATTTGATTATGTGAAGTTACATGTATTTCTTAGACCTTCAGTTCAGATTTAGAACAGAAGATGATTAGTTTCTTGATGTGTTGTGATTGCTTCTTTACGTGCAATTGCTTATAATGCTCAGACTTTTAGTTCATATTCAAAAAAAGGGAAATTAGTCTCGTGGATACTTTATCCACGAGGGCCTAGTATGCATGAGTTAGTCTAGTGTAACGACCCGATCGGTCATTTTGAGCATTTACACTTCGCTCGATTGTTTGAGGGAATGAGTAGACCTGTATGATGTAATATAACTTATGTGAATCATCAGTTTTGATTTTCCGGTTATTCAGAATTGATTTGAAAGAATGATTCTCAGCTAGAAGCTTTAAATTTGAAAGAGTCGACCAAGTTTGACTATTTGTGAATTTGAAACTTGGAATGTAGTTCTAATTGTTCCATTAGCTTCGTTGGGTGATTTCTGACTTAGGAGCGCGTCCGGATTGTGATTCGGAGGTCCGTAGTTGAATTTGGCTCGAAATGGCGAAAGTTAAAATTTTAAAAAGTTTGACCGGGAGTGGACCTTTTGATATCAAATTTGGATTGTGATTCCGGGAATTAGAATAGCTTCGTTATGCTATTTGGGACTTGTGCGCAAAATTTCAAGTCATTCCGGATTTATTTGCTATGTTTCGGCACGAGTTATTGAATTTGACAATTCAAAGTTCATAAATTTTGATTTGAGGTGCGATTTGTCATTTCGATGTTGTTATGTATGATTTGAGGTCTCAAGTAGGTTTGTGTTATGTTATTGGACTATTTGGTATATTCGGGCGGGGTCCCGAGGGGCTCAGGCGTGTTTCGGATTGATTTCGAATCATTTTCTTCAATGTTGCTATTGTTGGTTCTAGTGTGACCGCACCTGCGGCTGGTTCGCGCAGGTGCAAGGGTCGCAGAAGTGACGAAGGGGTCGCAGGAGCGGAAATATTGCTGGGAGCAGGGTTCTGCAGAAGCGGAAATTGCTTCGCATCTGCGAAGTCATAGATGCGGTGAGTTGAGCGCAGAAACGGATTGGAAGCGCAGAAGCGACAACTGGGCGCGCACCTGCGAGTGCGCAGATGCAGGTGTTTTACCGCAGGCGCAAAGGCAGATCTCCAGTGCTTCTCCGGAGAAGCGTGTTTTTGTTCGTAAATGCGACGCTGCAAAAGTGACTAATGTGCCGCAGGTGCGAAAGTGCTGTGCAGAATGATAAATACGAGGGTTCGCAATTTTGGCTTCATTTTAACATTTTCAAGCTCGGATTGAGGCAATTCTTGGAGCAATTGTCATCTTGTGGACTGGGTTAAGTGTTATCTACTCATTTTTATCTTATATCATGAATCTACCTTTGTTTTTTGTAATTGGATTGTGAATGTTATAAAGGAAATTGGGGGTTTTGGTCTAAAGTTTCATAATATGAATTTTTAAGTCTTGAACATCGAATTGGAGTCGGATTTGAGTGGAACTAGTATGGCTGGACTCATAATTGAATGGGTTGTTGGATTTTGTAAATTTTTTCGGGTTCCGAGGTGCGGGCCCAGGATGGGCTTTTGGTCGATTTTGGGCTTTTGATTCAAGATTTGATCTTTTCGATCGGGATTGGTTTCTTTAGCATTTTTTGATGTATTTGAGTTATTTTTGGTTAGTTTTTGAGCCGTTCAGAGGTCGGAACGCGCGAGATGGCATTTTAGAGCATCGCTTGGCTTGCTCAGTGTTGGAATTATCTTGTTCGAGTTAAGTAACTCTTCTAATCTTAGTGCTAATGGTATAAAACCCTGAAATACGTGTTATGTGATTTGTGTTAAGGTGACGCACATGCTAGGTAACGGGCGTGTGGGCTTGCACCATGTGAATTAGGACTCTGGTTTTTCCATGGAACTGAATAGTGGCCCTATTTTGTTGATATCCATGTTTTCACTATGTGATAAAGTAATTGAGCAGTCAATCATGCTAGATATCATGTTTAGGCTTTATGCCGATATTGTTTGGACCCATAGTGGTCGTTTCTTACTGTCATCTCATTGATTTCATTAATATTTCGTACTCAGTCATATTCATGCATTCATACCATATCTTAGTCTCAGATATTATTTATTGGTACATCATAGCATAGTTGTCGGGCTAGTTTCATGATATTGTGAGCCCGTGAGTGAGACTGGAGAGATTGATGACTGAGTGAGGCCGAGGGCCTGAGTGAGAGTGACATTTTGGGATCGGGCTGCACGCCGTAACATATTATATTGATAAAATTTTATATGGACCGAGTTACACGCCGCAACGAGCCATCGGGCTATATATATATATATATTATTGGATCGGGTTGCACGCCGCAACAATATTAGATCGAGTTGCATGCTGTAACAATATTGGATCGGGCTGCATGCCGCAGCAATATAGCGCTTTGGCTGAAGGAGCCCCTTCGGAGTCTGTACAGTCCCAGTGAGCGCAGTCGACTATATATATGTGGATCAGGTTGCACGCCACAACGGGCCTTATGGTCATATATGGATCGGGCTACATACCGCAATAGGTATTGTACAACGCTGAGTGATTGAGTGTGCTGAACCTTGAGCATAGTGAGAGAGAATGCGAGGCAGTGAGATTGAGTACTCTGAGAGTGTGAGTATATGATTCATCTCTGAGATACATGGCATTGACAAGCACACATGACATACAGGCATAGAGATGCATTATTTTCTCATGATGTACGGTATCACGTCATTCATGACTTTTTACACACATTGATATGTGGGCATAGAGAGGTATTTCACACTTGCTATCTGGAAAAAATGAAACATCTTATTTATTGTGGAAAGGATATTTGGAAAAATTATAGTTTTCAAACTTACTCGTATTTTTGGCATTTTCGGTAAAAGATTGGCATTTCCCGATTATTATGCTGCAATCATGCTGTCGCATAATTGATTGTGCTGCAAGTCTGCTACCAACAAAATGATTATGTTATAGCATAATTGCACCGCATAATTGACTTCGGAGGTCATTTTTAGAAATTTTTATATTCGATCCAATTTCTATATAAGGCCTTAAGAGGTCATTTTAGAAGGTAAAATGTGATTTTGTAGAGAGAGGAGAGAGCTATCTTAGAGAGAGAAAGAGAAGACCTAGCTATTTTGTTCATCAATTCTTGCTCAAGACTTGAAGATTTCACAAGATCTTCATCTAATAGGTAAGATTCTACTCCCTAACCCTAAAATTCGGGATTTAGATTATAAGTAGGTCATGAGAAGTATGATTCATGGGTGTGAGAGTATTATGCATACATATATGTACCAACAAGGTTTGTGGGGAGATTGTTGAGCTTAAATAAGTAAAGATTGAGTTGTGGAATGAAGGAATTCTTGTAGAAGAATCTTGTAGTTAAATTTGCACACCTAGTGTTTGATAAAATGCTCAAATAAGCTGAGATCATGAATATCTTTCTAATAATGGTTTAATTTTGTTATGTGTCAAAATAGATTGGGATTGCTAGAATTTCTGGAATGTTGTAGTAATTTAAGGAAAGCTCAAAGCAAGGTATGTTGGCTAAACTACTATCTTAGAATTGAATTCAATGATGTTCTCATAAGTTTCAAGTATGGTTGTCTCAAGTTCCTTATTCTATGTTCCGAGTTATTCCCAATAAATTCGATTGTCTCGAATAAGCAAAGTGTCGAGAATTAAGTATTCAAAATGTGTTCCGAATATTCTTAACACATTATGTTATCCTTTGGGAATGTGTTCGAGAATGATATGTGTATTAAAATACTATGTCTTTGAATTGTGTTTCAATTGAAGGTTATGATTCCAAATTGTGTAAAAAAACTCAATATGCTTAAGACTCTTAATTTCCCATATGTGTACCTAAAGCCTTGATTGGAAATGTCTTACTGTTAATAACCTATAAAGATGTGAAAGAAGTATGAAATGCGATAATTGATATAAGTGAAAGTTATACTTGTGGCCACCGGTGCCAATGGAATTAAAAGATGCGAAAGAAGTATGAAATGCGATGATTGATATAAGTGAAAGTTATACTTGTGGCCAATGGGGCCAATGAAATGAAATGATGTGAGAAAGGTTATGAAATGAGCCTTGATTCAACTATTCCGAATTAACTTCGAAAATAGAATTGCCTAAAAGCTTATAGACTCAAGTCATGCTCATATGTGGCTGTTTTAACAGACGTTATGATTTGTGAGTATTTTCAATGTGTTTTGCATTCTTTGCATATTCATGAGTGAAAATTGTGTATTTTCCTTTGTGGGGAAAAATGTGTCAAGAATAACTGGTGTGTTATTTGTTGATGATTTTAACTTGCGCATCAATTGCCAATCATTTTACTCCATTTCTCGGAAAGAAATCTATTGAGCTTAAATTGTTCATTTCTAATGAACTTAAAGTTGGGATTTCCGGAATATTATATGTATGTTGATATTTATGATGATGATACATGAGAGGGAAGAAATGAAATTATGGAATAACAAATATGGCCATCGTACCGTGAATAAAGAATCTTGTGAATGGCCAAAGACACCATGTCACACACATGGTGGTGATTGTGCTGGAAATTATAATTGAAATTGAGATTTTTGTTGATGTCCTCAAATAAGACAGCCTAGCCGATCGGGTCGTGATCGGACTCCGTGCTAAAATTACGGTGGTATTGGTATTAATAGTAATTGCAGTTGATTCTCTTATGAGATAGCCTAGCCGATCGGGTCGTGATCGGACTCCGTGCTAAAATTACGGTGGTATTGGTATTGATAGTAGTTGTGGTTGATTCTCTAATGCGATAGCCTAGCCGATCGGGTCGTGATCGAACTCCGTGCTAAAATTACGGTGGTATTGGTATTAATAGTAATTGCAGTTGATTCTCTTATGAGATAGCCTAGCCGATCGGGTCGTGATCGGACTCCGTGCTAAAATTACGGTGGTATTGGTATTAATAGTAATTGCAGTTGATTCTCTTATGAGATAGCCTAGCCGATCGGGTCGTGATCGGACTCCGTGCTAAAATTACGGTGGTATTGGTATTGATAGTAATTGTGGTTGACTTCTCTAATAAGATAGCCTAGCCGATCGGGTCGTGATCGAAATCCATGCTAAAAGTACGGTGACATTGGTATTGTGAACACTGGTATTGTGAACATTGGTATTGTGAACAGTGGCGTATCGGTGCTAAAGATCTCCCAACAAAAAATAATATTATCATCATAATTTGATCATCACTTCCCAGTGTTATGTTCAAAATTTTGAAATTAATATGTTTTAAGTTGGCATTTGAATATCATTGATTGTAACTTGTTGTTTCTATGGATTTCCCCTTCTTTCATTGGTATACTATTTTGAAAGAGGATAGTTAGCTTTACATACTAATACTATTTCATATGTACTAACATCTTTTTTGCCGGCGGTACTGCATCTTCAATGGATGCAGGTGATTCATCAGAGGTGCAACTTTGGTCCTCGTTAGCAGTTACTCCCTATTCAGTAGGTTTTGGTGAGCCCTATTCTATTCCGGGCCCGATGCCACTTGATGTTACACTTTGTGTCTTGAGGTATAGCCGAGGCCTTGTTGCCGGCACTTCCATACTATTCTTCTGTCATATTTTGAGGCTCCGTAGACAGGTTGTGGGTTGTTGTTGATGTTGGGAATTGAACTAGAAATGTTGGTATTTGGAAATCATGTTGTTTTCATTAATTCTATAAACTCATAATATTTGAAAATTATGAATGAAGCTGCTAATGAGAATGAAAAGGAAGTTGTTAATAAAATCTTTTCAGTGTTTGATTAATGGAGTACATCTCCTCTTTATTCATGTATGAGTTTGGGTAGAAGGAAATCTAACAAGCTTGCTCGTTCTCTCGGATGAGCTCCGGTCGCGCTACTAGAGTTTGGGGCGTAACAAACTTAATATCAGAGCCTAAGGTTTTAAAGTGTCCTAGGATGTTTCTGAGCTGTTTCAAGTAAAGTCCTTCTTATCGGTGTGTTGTCGACCACATCTATAATGAGGAGGCTACTTGGACATTTAGGAATTTCACACTTCTTTGATACTCCTGATCATGCAATAGAACTCAAGATAGGAAGATATTTTCCTCATCATGCCTCATTTTCCATATGAGTAACCTACGGGTTCGAGTCAGTGAGGAGAGAATGATAGAACCAGTTGCTAAGGGAAGTGTACTTGTCCCTACTAATGTTATCGTGCCACCGGATCATGTGGCAAGAGAACCTAAGAAACGAAAGAGGGTTGTTTGTACTAATAAGTCAGAATGTTTGATTTGGAAGAAATGCCACTTGGGGACGTGTTGAATGACTCTTGAAATAAGTTATGGTTGTGGAGTTTAGGGGAATCAAGTTAGGTACTACCCTATCAATCTAAAGTTACAAAGTAAGTCACTCCTTGCTATATCGTTATGAACACTGCATAAGTTTTACTTGTTGTTTATGTGCACCCATATTGAAGAGCTCTAATAAACATGGTCTTAACAAGATGTTGAATCACAAAACAATACATGTACCTACTCTTTGAACGAGACGCGTTATTCGTGAAGCCACTCTATCACAAAATTCTCTTATATTTACAACCTCTTGAGAAATTGAGTTCTATAATGATTTCTTTGAATTTGGTTATAACCCTAGGTTAATACTTTCCACTGCTTCCCTAAATTCTCAACAAGGGACTATACCTAATGAATATCTTACAAAATGTTTTGATTCAAATGGATAACATATGCTCACTTGTTCTTATGCATGCACAGTCATAAAGTTTACCTATCTGGTATCAAATCCAATGTAAGACAACCTAGTGTTGAGATCCTTCTTGAGCCACTCTTTTTCTCTCCGGTGTACGTGGCTCCTATGGTTGGAACAATCACTTTGTTTCTTTGTGTATATTATCATGAATCCTCTTCACCATTTAGTAACATGAGAGCATATTGAATTGAAAGACATAATCGTCGTATCTCTAGTCCTCTCATATAGGATCAACTATTGGCAAGGGTTAAGCTGTCAGAATGATAATAGTCTCATAAGTGTTCAACTTCTTTTTCAACCTCATGGGTTTGTGGCATAGATTTCTTGTGTCAAATACTTTTAAGAGCGTAATGCAACTTCGTGTATCTTGAAATCCATAACACACTCAGAGTGTTAGAATATTCTCATTTCGAGTTAAACTGATTTTTTTCCTACATTCCAAGAGGCGACTAGTGTCACATACTTGGCTATCTCTCTTTGAGGTCTACTATTGCCGAACAAGGCACATATGAAATGAAATAATTGTTGTTATCCTTTTCATGACTCATTTCTTTTAAATCTCAAAATCATGAACATTTTCCCTACATTATCAATGCCTACTAGGAAACTCTATGCCTCATTTGTCAAATCAATGATGTCATCACGATGATTAACCATGCCAGCGCTATTGGTAGTAACCTTCGTGTCTCTTAGGATATAACCTCCTGAAATGCCGTGCTCAGAACATTGATGGATTCTTGAATAATTCTAGCCAATCTCGAACCTCGTTGTTCATATTTATAGTAACCTATGGGAGTTGAAGTTTGAAATACGTCAAAGAAGAAGCATCATCCCGTGATCAAATATATTGGATAGGAAGTTTTATGGTCATACTCAAGCTAGCACATCTTAGACTAATTGTTGGAGGTCTCCAAAGGTTTAGTTTGGGTGTTCGGTGTAGTGATCTAGAGTTGAAGAAAGTGAACAGGTTATTATCAAGATTTTCTCTATGATTATATTGGGCGAATTGTTAAGGAAGCTAAAGTATGTGTAGTCACATTAGGCCTTATGGAATCGTGAAGGAAATAGGTCAAACTATGAGTATGATATTTCCCTATTATTGTCCTCCGTGTACCGGTATTTCATGTGCCTATATCTAAGAAGGTAACTGGAAATCCTTTGCATATCGTTCAGGTGGAGGTTATTGAAGGTGAAGTTAATAGATAGTTAGCTTATGCAAGGTACCTAATTGTCATCCTTGTTAGATAAGTCCGGATGTTGGGATTGCCTACGTTAATGTGTTATGGCAAAGTTTGTAAGTCGAGAAGGTCACCATGAAGGCCGGAAGTGTTGTGAAAAGAAAATATTTTCGCTTGACTGTATAGAAATTGGTTTTGAGTTAAAAGATACTTTCTAGGTGTTATGATTTAAAAATGTACATTTCATGTCCAGATATCACTCTTGATAATATAATGCCTGTAATGTTGAGATTAGTGTTGTTGATATATATTGTGATGCTTTGTGGAGTTGTGGATGTGTTGATAGGATGCTTTTGGTGATTCTCTGGTAGGTGGATAGGTCCAGTTATAGGGGAAACTCTGTCAAAATGTTTAAGAATTTGTAAAGATAGCCGAATTTTGAGGGCCATAAGTAAGTTGAGATTTTGGAAGGGAAGTATAAGACCCATGTAGACATAAGCGCCTATATATAATGGTTGTAGGTAAAAGGATGGTAATTCTATTCTTAGAAGTGACTTGTAAAACATTCGAGGACGAATGTTCTTAAGTGGGGGAGAATGTAACACCCCGAAAAATTTCGAAGTATTTAAGCGCTATTAAGAAAGTTGATGTGCGCTAATTATATTATTTTATGCGAAGACAAGGGCTATTATAAGAATTATATCAATTGATCTTGATAATATATGTATGGGGTGCATTAAGAATGGTTTATGGTCTAAGAAGAGCCCCAAGTCTAAGTCAAGTTGAAAATTTTATGATGGGATAAAGTTTCAAGTGAGTTCGCACAAGACCTAACTTCAAACGAGCATACATCTCTTGATATAAATTGTTACATGGTGTATTACCTATCACAAAAAAGGTATATGTGTCTAGTTTCCAATGCTTCAAAAGGTTCATCATTTGGACACTCCTACAAGAAGTTATGACCAAATTACCAAACGCTGGATCTGCGATCAATTTCGCGACCGCAAAACGGTTCCGCGGACCGCATAAGCATTGCAAAGTGGAGCAGAGACGGACCAACTATTATGCTGAAATTATGTTATCGCATAATTATTATGATGCAATCATGCTGTCGCATAATTGATTATGCTGCAAGTCTGCTGCCCACAAAATGATTATGATATAGCATAATTGCACCACATAATTAACTTCGGGGGTCATTTTTAGAAATTTTCATATCCGATCCAATTTTGATATAAGGCCTTGGGGGGTCATTTTAGAAGGTAAAATGTGATTTTGTAGAGAGAGGAGAGAGTTATCTTAGAGAGAGAAAGAGAAGACCTAGCTATTTTGTTCATCAATTCTTGCTCAAGGCTTGAAGATTTCACATGATCTTCATCTAATAGGTAAGATTCTACTTCCTAGCCTTACATTTCGGGATTTTGATTAAAAGTAGGTCATGAGAAGTATGATTCTTGGGTGTGAGAGTATTATGCATACATATATATACCAATAAGATTTGTGGGGAGATTATTGAGCTTAAATAAGTAAAGATTGAGTTGTGGAAAGAAGGAAATCTTATAGAAGAACCTTATAGTTAAATTTGCACACCTAGTGTTTGATAAAATGCTCAAATAAGCTTAGATCATGAATATCTTCCTAATAATGGTTCAATTTTGTTATGTCTCAAAATAGATTAGGGTTGCTAGAATTTTCGGAAAGTTGTAGTAATTTAAGAAAAGCTCAAAGCAAAGTATGTTGGCTAAACTACTCTCTTAGAATTTAATTCAATGATGTTATCATAAGTTTCAAGTATGGTTGTCTCAAGTTCCTTATTCTATATTCCGAGTTGTTCCCAATAAATTCGATTGTCCCGAATAAGCAAAGTATCGAGAATTAAGTATTTAAAACATGTTCTGAATGTTCCTAACACATTATGTTATCCTTTGGGAATGTGTTCAAGAATTATATGTGTATTAAAATGCTATGTATTTGAATTGTGTTTCAATTGAAGGTTATGATTCCAAATTGTGTGAGAAAACTCAATATGCTTAAGACTCTTAATTGCTCATATTTTTTCATGACCCAAAACCTAACCCGTCGTGATGGCGCCTATCATGGTACTAGGCAAGCCGACCATTCCAAAAGACTTTCAAAATTTAACACATTTAAAATAACTGGAGTTTTCTCATAAATACCGGATAAAATCCGAATAAAATATAAGTGCGGAAAAATAGCCCGACATCGGGGTGTTACTAAGTCATGAGCGTCTAAGTATTTAAAACTATTACAGCCTATGTCTACATATCAGTACAAAATGGAAAGAAATGTGGAAGGAGTAACAAGGTCCTGCGGACGCTGACAGCAACCTTGCAGTCTCCGGAACTCAACAGGCTTGGACTCAACAATCTCCGTGCTCAGACACACCTGGATTTGCACATGTAGTGCAGGGTGTAGTATGAGTACAACTAACTCAGCAAGTAACAGAAATAAATAAGGAATCGAGAAGTAGTGACGAGCTATACAGAACAATTCAGTTGATAATTTTCATAGTTAAGAGTAAACATGAGTAAAAGATTAGCTGCATAATTACCAATTCCAGAGGGATAATTATCAGCTAAATGCAGCAACAAAGTGCAATAGATGAAACCTCACAGATACTGTCACTCAAACCCTTAATAACTCGACACTCAACTCTCAGCCCTCAATGCACACACTTAATATGTACCTGCCTCACTAGGGGTGTTCAGACTCATGAGGGGCTCCTACAGCCCAAGTGCTATAATCCGCACGGACAACTCATGTGCTGCACGGACAAATCACGTGCTATAATATCATATCTAGATACGCACGGACAACTCACGTGCCATAGTATAAACATAAGGATTCGCACGGACAACTCACGTGCCATAGAACAATACCTCACAACCAGGCCCTCGCCCTTACTCAGTCATGCACCTCTCTAGTCTCATAGCTCTCAATAAAGAAAGGAAAAATAGCCCAAATCAAAGTGTTACAGTATATCATCAGGGAAAATAGCACAGACTCAGGTAAACATGTACAAGAATCACTATCACTGAATATAACTACCAGGAGCAGGAATATAGTCTAAGCATGATTTCTAACATGAAAGGAAGTCAAGTTCTAGTAGATAGGAATGCATATAAACACAAATGAAGACTATTAGACTTCACAGTCTCCCGGGACGGACCAAGTCTCAATCCCTAATGGCGTACATCCATACGCCCATCACCTAGCATGGGTGTCGCCTCCAAACAGTCACATTATACCAAACTCTGGGTTTCATACCCTCAAGACTAGATTTAAAACCGTTACTTACCTCAACAGTGTAGAACTCCTACTCCAGAATGCTCTTTCCTCTCGAACCGGTCCCTAAATGACCCGAATCTAGCAACGAGCAATAAAATACGATCACTATGAGCTAAAGGAATGAATCCCACAAGGAAAATACCAATTTATAGGCCAAATCCTGAAATTCACTCCACGTCTCGAAATCCGATAAAAATCATAAAACTTGAAATCCCATTCACTCCCGAGTCTACCCATACTAAATTAATCAAAACCCGACCTAATTTGGTCCCTCAAATCCCCAAATTACTCTCTCCAAAATCCCAAGCCCTAACCCCTTATTTCACCCCAAACTAATTAGGTGAGAAATCAACGGGAAAACACCATAGCTAAGGATAATTAGGCTCAAGGAATTTACCTCAGTGATAACCCTTGAATTTCCTTCCAAAAATCACTCCAAAATCTCCAAAGTCCGTGTTCCAATTTGTGAAAATTAGAAAACATCTCGAATTCCCCCGCTTCTACGGTTGGGAACTCTGCTCCTGTGGAAACTCACTTAACACACTGGCCCCGCACCTGCGTCCTAGGTCTCTCACCTGCGGACGCGCACCTACGCATTTCCCTCCGCTTCTGCGAAACCAGCCAAACTCCTCACTTCCGCATCTGTGACTCAGCCTCACATCTACAGGCTCGCAGATGCGACCACTTCTACACAACTGTGGTTCCAGCCCAGGTCCTCAATGTCCTCATCTACGTCTTACCAAGCGCACCAGCTACCACGCACCTGCAGCTTCCCCTCCGCAGGTGTGGAAATACTAGTAGTAGTAGCTTCAACTGCATTTTTCCAACTTCAAACAATCCGTTAACCACCCGGAATCACCCCTCGGGACCTCAACCAACCATGCGAACAAGTCATATAACAACATACAAACTTAGTTGAGACTTCAAATCACACAAAACAACATCAAAATACCAAATTACCCTTGAATTCAAGCCTAAGAACTTCTAAAGTTCCGAAATATACAAACGACACCGAAACCTACCAAACCACGTCTGAATGACCTCAAATTTTACACACACGTCACAAATGACACCAAGAACCTACTCCAATTTTTGGAAATCCATTCCGACCCCGATATCAAATTTTCCACTGCTGACCGAAATCGCTAAATTTCCAACTTCTGCCAATTCAAGTCTAATTCCACTACGGACCTCCAAATCACATTCCGGATGCGCTCCTAAGTCCAAAATCACCTAACAAACCTAATGGAAGCATCAAAATTTAATTCTGAGATTGTTTACACATAAGTCAATATCTGGTTGACTTTTCCAACTTAAGCTTCTACTTTAGAGACTAAGTGTCTCAATCCACTCCGAAACCACTCCGGACCCAAACCAACTAAACTGGTATATCATAATATAGCTGAAAAGCACAAAAGGAAAATAGAAATGTGGGAAACAGGGCTATAACTCTCGAAACGACCGGCCGGGTCGTTACATCCTCCCCCTCTTAAACAACCGTTCATCCTCGAACAGGTCTAGAAACATACCTGGAGTCTCGAATAGGCGTGGATATCTACTCCATATCTCCCGCTCGGTCTCCCAGGTGGCCTCCTCCACAGGCTGACCTCTCCATTGCACCTTCACCGAAGCAATGTCCTTTGACCTCAACTTCCGAACCTGCCGATCCAAAATGGCCACCAGCTCCACATCATAAGTTATATCACCCTCCAGCTGAACCGTGCTGAAGTCCAAAACATGGGACGGATTGCCAACATACTTCCGAAGCATGGAAACATAAAACACTGGATGCACACTTGACAAGCTGGGTGGCAAGGCAAGCTTATAAGCCACCCCCCATCCTCTGAAGCACCTCAAAAGGTCCAATGAACCGGGGGCTCAACTTGCCCCTCTTCCCAAACCTCATAACACCCATCATGGGTGATACCTTTAGCAAAACCTTCTCCCCAACGATAAAAAACACATCACGGATCTTCCTATCCGCGTTGCTCTTCTACCTAGACTGCGCCGTGCGAAGCTGCTCCTAAATCAATTTTGCCTTATCTAATGCATCCTGGACCAAGTCTGTACCTAAGAGCCTAGCCTCACCTAACTCAAACCACCCTACCGGAGATCTACACCTCCTCCCATATAAAGCCTCATATGGGGCCATCTTAATACTCGACTGGTAACTGTTGTTATATGCAAACTCCGCGAGCGGCAAGAACTAGTCCCATGAACCTCCAAAGTCAATGACACAAGCACGCAACATGTCCTCCAATATATTAATAGTTCCCTCGGACTTCTCATCAATCTGAGGGTGAAAGGTTATGCTCCACTCAACCCGAGTACCCAACTGTCGTTGCACGGCCCTCCAAAACTGCGATGTAAACTGAGTACCTCTATCTCAAATGATGGAAACTGGAACACCATGCAGGCGAACAACCTCTCGAATATAAATCTCAGCCAACCACTCTGAAGTGTAAGTAGTACCAACTGGAATGAAGTGCGCGGACTTGGTCAGCCGATCCACAATCATCCAAATAGCATCGAACTTCCTCGAAGTCTATGGGAGCCCAACTACGAAGTCCATGGTGATCCGCTCCCACTTCCACTCTGGGATCTCTAATCTCTGGACCAAGCCACCCGGTCTTTGATGTTCATACTTAACCTGCTGATAGTTGAGACACCGAGCCACAAACCCAACTATATTCTTTATCATCCGCCTCCACCAATAGTGCTGCCTCAAATCCTGGTACATCTTCGCGGCACCCAGATGGATGGAATACCACGAGTTGTGGGCCTCCTCAAGAATCAACTCCCTGAGCCCATCTACATTAGGCACACATATCCGGCTTTGTATCCTCAACATGCCATCATCACCAATGGTCACAACCCTAGCATCACCTATCTGAACCCTGTCCTGAAGAACAAGCCGGCGGGGGTCATCATACTGACGCACCCTGATACGGTCATAAAGATAAGACCTTGAGACCACACAAGCTAATACGTGACTCGGCTCCGAAATGTCCAATATGAAAAGCTGGCTCGCTAAGGCCTGAACATCCAATGCCAAGGGTCTCTCTGCTGCTGAGAGATGTTCTAAACTCACCAAACTCTCCGCCCGACGACTCAAAGCATCGACCACCACATTGGCCTTGCCCGGATGGTACAAAATAGTGATATCGTAGTCCTTAAGAAGCTCTAACCATCTTCGCTGACGCAAGTTAAGATCCTTCTACTTCAACAGATACTGTAAACTCCGATGATCAGTATAGATCTCACAATGAACCCCATACAAATAATGACGCCAAATATTCAAGGTGTGAACAATGGCTGCTAACTCAAGATCATGGACATGATAGTTCTTTTCATGGGTCTTCAACTGGCACGAGGCATAGGCAATCACCCTACCCTCCTGTATCAGAACATATCCAATACCTACCCTCGAGGCATCACCATACACGGTGTAAGAACCTGAAGCTGATGGCCGAACTAACACTGGAGTTGTGGTCAAAGCAGTCTTGAGCTTCTAAAAGCTCTCTTCACACTCATCCGACCACCTGAATGGAGCACCCTTTTGGATCAATTTGGTCAAGGATGATGCAATAGATGAGAAACCCTAAATAAACCAACGATAATATCCAGCCAAACCAAGAATGCTCCAAATCTCTGTACCTGAGGACAATCTGGGACAACTCTGAACCGCCTCTATCTTCTTCGAATCCGCTTGAATACCCTTACTGGACACCACGTGCCCCAAGAATGCTATGGAACCGAGCCAGAACTCACACTGGGAGAATTTTGCATAAAGTTTCTCCTCCCTCAATCTCTGTAATACAATCCTCAAGTGCTAGGCATGCTCTTCCTGGCTACGAGAGTATACCAGGATGTCATCAATGAATACAATAACGAATGAGTCCAAATAGGGTTGGAATACACTGTTCATCAAATGCATGAACGCTGTTGGGGCATTGGTTAGCCCAAAAGACATCACCAAGAACTCATAATGGCCATATCTAGTCCTGAAAGCTGTCTTAAGAATGTCCGAATCCCGAGTCTTCAGCTGGTGATAATCGGACCTCAAATCAATCTTGGAGAACACCCTCGCTCCCTGAAGATGGTCAAATAAATCATCAATGCGAGGCAAAGGATACTTGTTCTTGAATGTGACCTTGTTTAACTGCTTGTAATCAATACACATCCTCATTTAACCATCCTTCTTCTTTACAAATAGAACCGGTGCACCCCAAGGTGACACACTAGGCCAAATAAACCCCTTATCAAGGAGTTCCTGAAGCGTTCCTTCAACTCATTCAACTCTACCGGTGCCATACAATACGGTGGAATAGAAATGGGCTGAGTGCCCGGCACCAAATTAATACCGAAGTCAATATCCCTGTCAGGTGGCATGCCTGGCAGGTCTGCAAGAAACATATTCGGGAAATTGCGCACCATCGGAACAGAATCAATGGTAGGAGTCTCTGGACTAACATCCCTCACAAAAGACAAATAGGATAGACAACCCTTCTCAACCATATGTTGAGCCTTCAAGTATGAAATCACCCTACTAGGTACATAATCTATAGAACCGCTCCACTCAACCCTCAAAAATCCCGGCATCTCCAATGTCACGGTCTTAGCATGACAATGTAGAACGACATGACATGGAGATAACCAATCCATACCCAATATCACATCAAACTAAACCATACTAAGTAGCAAAAGGTCCACTCGGGTCTCCAGACCCCCAATAGTCACCACACATGACCGATATACACGGTCCATAATAATTGTATCACCTGCAGGAGTAGATACATGAACAGATGAAACTAAAGACTCACGAGGCATATCCAGAGAATGGGTGAAATACGAGGAAACATATGAATATGTGGAACCAGGGTCAACTAATAAAGAGGCATCTCTGTGAAAAACTGAGACAATACATGTAATCAGAAAATCTAAAGCAATAGCATCTGGACTGGCAAGAGAGCATAGAAATGGGCCTGACCACCCCCTGATCTGCCTCCCCCTCTCGGGCCACCCCTAGTTGACTAGGCTCCACCCCTAGCTGGCTGAGCTCCACCCCTGGCTGGATGGGCGGGTGGTGGAGGAACTGGTGCTGGTGCCACCAGCCAAGTACTCCACTGTGGAGTCCCACCCAATAGACTAGGGCAATCTCTCATAATGTGATCAAAATCTCCGCACTCAAAACAACCCCTCCTCTAATGAAACTGCTCCTCCTGATGCCCAAAAGAACTACTCGAGGATACCTGAGCGGGCGGGGCATGATGAGAACTCTGCGCTAGTAGCGCACTGAATGATGACTGGCCCTGGTGATGACTGTGAGAACCATGGCTAGATGATGCACCATGGTGCAATGGCCGAGATGACTGAGCTTGTTTGAAATAAAGACCTCTACCGTGCTAGAACTAACCCCCAAAAAGAGCACCGCTGCGTCCACCCTGACCACGAGGCCTATTGGCCTCCCTCTCTACCGTCTCCTGACCGCGAACCATCTCAATCTGGCGAGCAATGTCAACAACCTCATCAAAGGTATCACCAGACATCCTCTCTCTGGTCATGAGCAATCGTAGCTGAAAAGTGAGACCATCTATAAACCTCATGATCCTCTCCCTATCTGTGGGACCCAACCAGATAGCATGACGGGCCAACTTCGAGAATCGCATATCATACTGCACTACAGACATATCACCCTGGAGAAGCTACTCAAACTGTCTATGCAGCTCCTCTCTGCAGGACTAAGGCACGAACTTCTCCAAAAAGACCACGGAGAATTGCTGCCAAGTAAGGGGTGCTGCGCCAACAGGCCTACGCCTCACGTAAGTCTCCCACCATCTGAGTGCAGCCCCAGAAAACTGAAAAGTAGTGAATGAGACCCCACAAATCTCCAGATACCAGTTGTACCGAGTATCCTCTAACACTTTTCCAAGAAGTCCTGGGCATCCTCTCTATGTGCCACTGAAAGGTGGAGGCTGGAGTCTCCCAAACCTCTCCAACCTACGCTGATCATCCTCGGCCAAAGCAGGAACCACATAATCCTGAGCAGCTCCAACTGGCTGGGCTGGTGGTGCCTCCGGTTTCTGGAGTCCCTGAACAACCTGCTCGGGTGTGCAAGCGGCGGGAGTCTAAGTGCCTCCCCTGGCCTGAGAAGTGGCTGCGGCCGTCGAGATAGAGACCGCCTGAGCAAGGCCGGTACATGCTGTTAGAATCTGAGCTAGGGCCTCCTGGAGGACTGGAATCACAATAGGTACAGGTTGTGCCTGAGCTGGTGCATCAACAACTGGAATCTGGTCCTGATCTAGGACAACTGGTGGATCTGCAGGTACTGCCCCAGTTGCTGTGCGGGCTGCACCTCTGCCCCTACCACGGCCTTTACCGCATCCTCGACCTCTTGCAGCCTTGGCTGGTGGTACTGGTGGTTGTTTATCCTGCCTGGTAGTATGAGTCCTCACCATCTGTGAGGGAATGAAACAACAGATGTTTAGTTACCAGATCAACAGACTCGAACGATAAGAATTCAAGAATGTGTAATTTTCCTAAAGGTTCTGCAGCCTCTCGAAGATTAGTACAGACGTCTCCGTAATGATTCGCAAGACTCTACTAAACCTGCTCATGACTCGTGAGACCTATGTAACCTAGAGCTTTGATACCAACTTGTCACGACCCAAAACCTAACCCGTCGTGATGGCGTCTATCGTGGTACTAGGAAAGCTGACCTTTACAAAACACTTTCCAAATTTAACAGAAGTGAATCAAGACATTTAAAATAACCAGAGTTTTCTCATAAATACGGGGTAAAATCCGAATAAAACATAAATGCGGAAAATAGCCCAACATCGGGGTATCACTAAGTCATGAGTGTCTAAGTAATTAAAACTATTACAGCTAATGTCTACGTATCAGTACAAAACGGAAAGAAATGTGGAAGGAGTAATAAGGTCCTGCGGACGCTGGGAGATACCTTGCAGTCTCCGGAACTCAAGAGGCATGGACTCAACAATCTCAGTGCTCAGACACACCTGGATCTACACATATAGTGCAGTGTGTAGTATGAGTACAACCAATTCAGCAAGTAACAAAAATAAATAAGGAATCGAGAAGTAGTGACGAGCTATACAGAACAATTCAGTTGATAATTTTCACAGTTAAGAGCAAACATGAGTAAAAGATCAGTTGCATAATTACCAATTCCAGCCAGACAATTATCAGCTAAATGCAGCAACAAAGTGAAATAGATAAAACTTCACAGGCACTGTCACTCAAACCCTCAATAACTTGACACTAAACTCTCAGCCCAAAATGCACACGCTCAATAGGTACCTGCGCTCACCTGGGGGTGTTCAGACTCAAGAGGGGCTCCTACAGCCCAAGCGCTATAATCCGCACGGACAACTCACGTGCTATAATGTCATATCTGAATCCGCACGGACAACTCACGTGCCATAGTATAAACATAAGGATCCGCACGGACAACTCACGTGCCATAGAACAATACCTCACAACCAGGCCCTCAGCCTTACTCAGTCATGAACCTCTCTAGTCTCATAGCTCTCAATAAAGAAAGGAAAAATAGCCCAAATCAAAGTGTTATAGTATATCATCAGGGAAAATAGCAGAGAATGAGGTAAACATGTACAAGAAGCACTATGACTAAATATAACTACCAGGAGCAGGAATATAGCCTAAGCATGATTTCTAAACATGAAAGGCAGTCAAGTTCTAGTAGACAGGAATGCATATAAACACAAATAAAGGCTATTAGACTTCACAGTCTCCCGGGATAGACCAAGTCTCAATCTCTCATGGCATACATTCACACGCCCGTCACTTAGCATGGATGCCGCCTCCAAACAATCACATTATACCAAACTACGAGTTTCATACCCTCAAGACCTGATTTATAACCGTTACTTACCTCAACAGTGTAGAAATCCTACTTCGGAATGCGCTTGCCTCTCAAACCGGCCTCCAAATGATCTGAATCTAGCAACGAGCAATAAAATACGATTAATATGAGCTAAAGGAATGAATCCCACAAGGAAAATACCAATTTATAGGCCAAATCCCGAAATTCACTCAAACCTGGCCACGGGCCCACGTCTCGAAATCCGACAAAAGTCATAAAACCTGAAATCCTATTCACTCCCGAGTCTAGCCATACTAAATTCATCAAAATCCGACTTCATTTGGTCCCTCAAATCCCCAAATTACTCTCTCCAAACTCCCAAGCCCTAACCCCTTATTTCACCCCAAAACTCCTACTAATTAGGTGAGTAATCAACGGGAAAACACCATAGCTAAGGATAATTAGGCTCAAGGAATTTACCTCAGTTATAACCCTCGAATTTCCTTCCACAACTCACTCCAAAAGCTCCAAAGTCCGTGTTCCAAATTTTGAAAATGAGGAAAAATCTCGAAGTCCCCTTTTTATACTTTCTGCCCAGCAAAACCGCACCTGCTGTCCAATAGCGGCACTTGCGGAGCCGCTTCTGCGGTTGGGAACTCCGCTCCTGCGGAAACTCACTTAACACACTAGCCCCACACCTGCGTCTTAGGTCTCGCACCTGCGGACGCGCACCTGCGCATTTCCCTTCGCTTATGCGAAAACAACCAAACTCCTTACTTATACATCTACGACTCAGCCTCGCATCTGCGGGCTCGCAGATGTGACCACTTCTATGCACCTGCGATTCCAGCCCAGCTCCCCCATGTCCGCATCTGCAGCTTACCAAGCGCACTAGCTACCTTGCACCTGCGGCTCGCTCTCCGCAGGTGCAGAAATACCAGTAACAGCCGCTTCAGCTGCATTTTTCCAACTTCAAACAATCCGTTAACCACCAGGAATCACCCCTCAGGACCTCAACCAACCATACCAACAAGTCATATAACAATATACAAACTTAGTCGAGCTTTCGCATCACTCAAAACAATATCAAAACACCAAATTACCCTCGGGTTCAAGCCTAAGAACTTCTAAACTTTTGAATTCCACAAACGATGCTGAAACCTACCAAACCACGTCCGAATGACCTCAAATTTTACACACACGTCAAAACTGACACCACAAACCTACTCCAATTTTTGGAAATCCATTCCGATCCAGATATCAAATTTTCCACTGCCGACCGAAATCGCTAAATTTCTAACTTTTGCCAATTCAAGCCAACTTCCACTACGGACCTCTAAATCATATTCCGGATGCTCTGTTAAGTCCAAAATCACCTAACAAAGCTAATGGAACCATCCGAATTTAATTCTGAGATCGTTAACACATAAGTCAATATCCGGTTGACTTTACTAACTTAAGCTTCTACTTTAGAGACTAAGTGTCTCAATCCACTCTGAAACTATTTCGTACCCAACCCAACTAATCCGGTACATCAATATATAGCTTAAAAGCACAAAAGGAAAGCAGAAATGGGGGAAACGGGGCTATAACTCTCGAAACAACCGACCTGATTGTTACATATGTGTACCTAAAGCCTTGATTAGAAATGTCTTACTATTGATAACCTATAAATATGTGAAAGAAGTATGAAATGCGATGATTGATATAAGTGAAAGTTATACTTGTGGCCAATGGTGCCAATGGAATTAAAAGATGCCAAAGAAGTATGAAATGCGATGATTGATATAAGTGCAAGTTATACTTGTGGCCAATGGAGCCAATGAAATGAAATGATGGGAGAAAGGTTATGAAATGAGTCTTGATTCAACTATTCCGTATTGACTTCAAAAATAGAATTGCCTAAAAGCCTATAAACTCAAGTCATGCTCATATGTGGCTGTTTTAATATACGTTATGATTTGTGAGTATTTTCAATGTGTTTTGCATTCTCTGCATATTTGTGAGTGGAAATTGTGTATTGCCCTTTGTGGGGAAAATGTGTCAAGAATAAATGGTGTGTTATTTGCTGATAATTTTAACTTGTGCATCAATTGCCAATCGTTTTACTCCATTTCTCGGAAAGAAATCTATTGTGCTTAAATTGTTCATTTCTAATGAACTTAAAGTTGCGATTTCCAGAATATTATATGTATGTTGATATTTATGATAATGATACATGAGAGTGAAGAAATGAAAGTGTAGAATAACAAATATGGCCACCGTGCCTTGAATAAAGAATATTGTGAATGGCCAAAAGAGCCAAGGAAATATTGTTGTTGTTATTGGTTGAAAATACTAGTGGAGATTTATACAATGTGGAAGATGATGAGGTAAATATATTTGCACCTATGTTATTTTTGTGAATTATTCCCCTTATTTGGGATGCGGTTGGTGTGATAAAATTATTCCTCTTAATTGTGATAAGATTGATTGATATAAAAGGGTTGATATCTCGAATAAGACAACCTAGCCGATCTGGTCGTGATCAGACACCATTCGCACACATGGTGGTGATTGTGCTGGAAATTATAATTAAAATTGTGATTTTGGTTGATGTCTTCAATTAAGACAACCTAGCCAATCGGGTCATAGTCGGACTCTGTGCTAAAATTATGGTGATATTGGTATTGATAGTAATTGTGGTTGATTCTCTAATGAGATAGCCTAGCCGATCGGGTCGTGATCGGACTCCGTCCTAAAATTATGGTGGTATTGTTATTGATAGTAATTGTGGTTGATTTCTCTAAAGAGATAGCCTAGCCGATCGGGTCGTGATCGGACTCCGTGCTAAAATTACGGTGGTATTGGTATTGATAGTAATTGTGGTTGATTTTCTAATGATATACCCTAGCCAATCGGGTCGTGATCGGACTCCGTGCTAAAATTACGGTGGTATTGGTATTGATAGTAATTGTGGTTGATTTTCTAATGATATACCCTAGCCAATCGGGTCGTGATCGGACTCCGTGCTAAAATTACGGTGGTATTGGTATTGATAGTAATTGTGGTTGATTTTCTAATGATATACCCTAGCCAATCGGGTCGTGATCGGACTCCGTGCTAAAATTACGGTGGTATTGGTATTGATAGTAATTGTGGTTGATTTTCTAATGATATACCCTAGCCAATCGGGTCGTGATCGGACTCCGTGCTAAAATTACGGTGGTATTGGTATTGATAGTAATTGTGGTTGATTTTCTAATGATATACCCTAGCCAATCGGGTCGTGATCGGACTCCGTGCTAAAATTACGGTGGTATTGGTATTGATAGTAATTATGGTTGATTTCTCTAATGAGATAGCCTAGCCGATCGCGTCATGATCGGACTTCGTGCTAAAAGTACAGTGGCATTGGTATTTGAACATTGGTATTATAAACATCGGTATTGTGAACACCGGTATTGTGAATATTGGTATTGTGAACAATGGCATATCAGTGCTAAAGATCTCCCAACAAAAAATAATATTATCATCATAATTTGATTATCACTTCCCAGTGTTATCTTCTTATTTTGGAAATTAATATGTTTTAACTTGGCATTTGAATATCATTGATTGTGACTTGTTGTTTCTATGGATTTTCCCTTCTTACATTGGTATTCTATTTTGAAATAGGACACTTAGCTTTACATACTATTACTTATCCATATGTACTAACGTCCCTTTTGCCGGCGGCGCTGCATCTTCAATGGATGCAGGTGATTTATCAGCGGTGCAACTTTGGTAATCGTTAGCAGTTACTCCCTATTCAGCAAGTTTTAGTGAGCCCTATTCTATTTCGGGCCCGATGTCACTTGATGTTACACTTTGTGTCTTGAGGTATAGCCGGGGCCTTATTGCCGGCACTTCTATCATATTTAGAGGCTCCGTAGACAAGTTGTGGGTTGTGGCTGATATTGGGAATTGAACTAGAAATGTTGTTATTTGGAAATCATGTTTTTTTTTCATTAATTCTATAAACTCGTAATATTTTGGAAATTACGAATGAAGCTGCTAATGAGAATGAAAAGGAAGTTGTTAATAAAATCTTTTCAGTGTTTGATTAATAAAGTACATCTCCTCTTTATTCATGGATGAGTTTGGGCAGAAGAAAATCAAACAGGCTTGCTCGGCCGGGTTCTCTCGGTTGAGCGCCGGTCGTGCTCCCCGAGTTTGGGGCGTGACATTACTCTTACTTGAAGTTGTTGTTTCATAGAATATCTTCTTGTTGGGTTATTGATGTTGAAGCTGCGAAAGCCATTATCACATTGAGATTGAAGTTGTAATTGTTGAGATATCTTGCCTTGTTGAGTATTTGTCATTCATTTTGCTGTTATTGAGATTCTTGTACATGTTGTGATTGAGCCATGGGCTATATGTTGTGGTAACATTAGTATTGTTGATTTTGGAAAGTGTTGTGGCATACAAGCACATGTGGTGTGAGTTAATTATTGTGTTGTGATATTGATACGCATGTCGTGGTATAAGGATAGAGGTTGATACGCATGCGGTGAGATAAGGTGAGATTTATACGCGCGTTACTAGAAAGGAATTACTTGAAGCCATGCAGTGAGATAAGGGGGTTAAAACGCGTGTAGCTATTTCGGGAATATTTTATTTAAAAATAAATGCAAGGCTCACGCGGTAATATAAGGAAAGTTTGTGATTTAAATTGTGAAATGTGGATATGAGGCATGGTCCCTCAGTTATGATTCTTGTTGTACATTCCATGTTCAAAAGGCTTGTTGGTTGAATAGTTCTTGTTGTTTTCTTCATTGTCCTGTATTTGTCAGTAATTGATTCCTTGTTGTTCTCATCATGTGTTCACTTGTCATTGTCTTTCTTGCCTTAAATTCTGTTATTAGCCTACATTATTGTACTGATTTGTTATCACTCTTTTCCTTATTTTCCATTATTGGTCTTTATTATACTATGTTCAGTTTATTTTGTCCTAGAAAGTGTCCTGACCAGGTCTCGTCACTATTCTACTGATGTTAGGCTTGATATTTACTGGGTACCATTGTGGTGTACTCATACTATGCTCCTGCATATTATTGTGCAGATCCAGATACATCTACCCATGCCAGACACTAGTGATCATTCAGTTATTTTCGGAGACTTCAAGGTATACCTGCCCGACACTCGCTGGCCTCGGAATCACCTACCGTCATTCTCTTATTACTGTTTATTCTCTATTGAGAGACTGTTGTATTAGAGATTTTAGTATATTTCTGTAGAGCATATGACTCAGTCTCACCGGGTTTTGGGAATGTTGTATTGTGATTCTGCATTGAAGTTATAAGGAGACTTATCAGCTTTATTTCATATTTTTAGTCATTGTTTCTGTTATATCCTCGTGTATGTTAGGATTACCTAGTTTTAGAGACTAGGTTCCATCAACATCATAAGGTGGAAATTTGGGATCGTGACATCTACGAGTATAGATTCCAACGCATTAAATCGTTCATACATATGATGCCGGAGTGGAGAGATATTTGCGCTTCTGCGAGACTGCGCAGGTAGCTACTTTGCGACCCACTTGAGGCAGTGGAAACATTTGGGTTGTATAAAGAGAGATTCCACTTCATTTGAACTTATATTTCTTACCCAAATCAGACCCAAAACACTTCTAAAAACTCTCAAAAGGTTCCCCTACCACCCCAGCCAAGATCTACAAGTTTATGACATGATTTCACTCCCGAAAAGTTCGTAGAGATTGTGTTACTGCATTCCTCCTCTTTGCTTGTGATTTGAAGGATTCTTAAAGCTGAAGTAAGCTTGGATTCGGGTATTCCTTGATGTTTTGAGGTAATAATATCCCTCTTCATCTTGTATTGAGTGTATCTATGTCTTGTGTAAGCTATTAAAGCTAGAACATGTGAATCGACGGCAGAGAATAATATATTGAGTTGTTATGTGATTTTGGATTGTTTTAAAGTGTTTTTATGATGTTACAACTGTTGGAGTTATGATAATATCTTATATATGATATATTGATGTTGCTGATATGAAGTTTGAATGAGGGAAGAGTTGTGTAATGTTTTATAAGCCGAGCTTGCCGCTCGACGTTAGGTACGAGTTTCTATTAAGGTATTATTGTATTGTTAGACTGTTATGGGGAATTCTTAAGATTTTGTTGTCGCTGAAAATCAGTAGGAATAAATGAATTCATTTTGGTTAATTTTGTTAACAAATTGTGGAAAGAAAAGGGGTTTAAAGCTATAGTTTGTTTAATCGTAAGACGAGCTTGCTGCTCGTTGTACTATTTGTTGAGTTGTTGGTTGTTGATGGTATAGTGTGGATATGTTGTTGTTGTTATTTTGGTTGTTGTTCTGGTTGTTTTTATGGCGTTTTGAATTGGGAGGAAGTGAATGTTATAGGGGAGGTGTTGCCCAATTTTCTAGAAATGAGCTCATGATTTGAAATACGTTTTAAGTTGTTCCATAGCATATATACTGAGCCGTTGACTATCTATTTAATGAATCCATAATAATAGAGAGTTAGACGAATTGTATAAGACAAATGCATATCATAGAGTTCATGTCTCTATATGCGTTACATCTTCCCGTATGTTCTCATCGTATCTTAGCGAGAGAGATTCCTATAAGCTCCATGTTGTTCCATGATGTTAGAAAGGGATAGAGAGTTATACATGTACCTTCACACATTCTACTACACATATGATATACAACATCATACAGTTATATTTTCTGTTTCCTGGCCACTTGGTCAGTGAGAGATATTATTGCGTGGCCACATGGTCAGTGAGAGATACTATTGCCTAGACGTATGGTCAGTGAGAGTTTATATTTTCCCGGACTTACGATCAGTGAGAATTTACTATAGCCAGGCCACTTGGTCAATGAGAGATACAACGAGCCCTATATGTAGCCAGCTAGCATGATATCACTATATTACATTGTGTTGAGTCGGAACAGGTGAGTATATCTTAGAGTATTTTTTTGGCTTCCAGTTTACTATGTACTTTTGTTCAGTTTCAGCTTTCAGTTATTTTATTGCCTTACATACTCGGTATATTATTTTTTACTAAGTCCCTTTTGATGGGGGTGCAACATTTCATGCCTCCAGGTTCTGATAGATAGCTGGATAGACTTTCTTAGTAGACAAAGCTAGACATTAGATTGATTGGTAAGCTCCATTCATCTGGAGTTAGCAGGCCTAGAGTTTGGTGTACATTTTGTATAAACAATTTTGATGGGTAGGTCGATGCTATGTCCCGACCATAGTACAATTCTGTTATCTTTAGAGGCTTGTAGACGAATCCTGTATACTTTGTATGTCAGTGTAGAGGCCTTGCCGGCCATTGTATATGCTCATTTTGGTATTGTTGTTGTAGACATTTATGGCGGCCTCGTCGGCCTATAAAGTTATATATATAAGCTTTTGGGTACGTTTACCCTTTAGATGAGATGGACATTATTTTCATATGATTCAGAATATGGCCTCATCGGCCTTGGTTGGTATTGTCTGTTTGCAAGTAAGCCTTGTGGGCCTAAGTTGATGGTTACCCCCAAAGTTACAGTTCCAAAGTGGTACGCTCGGTGGTCATGTATGGAACTGGGTGCCGGCCACGCCTCCCCTGGTTTGGGGTATGACAAACTTGGTATCATAGTAGGTCTTTCCTAGGGAGTCTACGAGCTGTGTCTAGTAGAGTCTTATTTATGGGTGTTTTGTGCACCACAGTTTTAAGCAGGAGGCTACGGGGCATTTAGGACTGTCAATCTTTCTTCTTAATCTAGATCGTGCAGTAGCATTTGTAAGAACTCAAACTCCTAAATTTTATTTTCTTCAAAATACAGTGATGCCTACATCTAGAAAGAAGTCAATTGGTAAGTGATTGAATGTTGTTGTAGAAGAGTTGAGTTAGAGGAACTCGAGTTTGCATCTTGCTTATGATGAGTAAATGTGAGTTCTTCAGCAGATCATGTTTGTACTAAGATGTGTAAGTTTCTTTATATAGAGCCCTAAGTCATGAATATCTATCCACCCATATGGTAAAAAGCTATCAGAGCATCAGAAAGTAGATACGAGTTTCAACAGGTAAATGAAGCAAGGTGATGAAGGGTACGAGGTACCCAGTTAGTGAAGATTATTAGTATATACAAATATGGTAGAGAAATATAAGCATCGTGTGTTTAATTGGAATACTAATAGAGGTATGTACAATTTCCCACACCCATCTCAGTTATGCCTTATGGGAGCTAACATATTTAGTTTAAGAGATTGATGTGATATTTGGATCAAACTGGTGTTAGAGTAGTCTAAAATGGTGGATAGATTGTTAGCATTAGCTGACATTTTCGAAGGATATTGCAATGTGATAATAGTTCTCCCTATGAGACGCCCAGGTGGTGCAATCTAGAATAGTACAATTAGATATGAATACTAGAATGTCTAGAAAAATTAGGGAGATAGGCACTAAAATACTAGAAGGGATAAATATTTACCTTAGTATGGCTCTCGTCCCTAGTAAAAAGAGAATGCTAGGTGACCCGAAGAGACATGAGGAGAAAGACCTTGAGACTATAAAAGAGTATAAGCCATAAAGTCATATCCTCATTGTGACTCCAACGTGATTACCAGAGGGCTAAGTTAGACCTCTGGAGTAACCGAAATCAATATGCGCTAGTAAACAAGATAAACCAAATATGAATTAAGGGCCAGAGGATCCGACAATAGTAGACATCATGAGAAATTCAGAGACCGTGTTCCGACAATAATAGAATGGATAATAGAAGAATAACCTTTAAAGGTCATTCATGAAGACACTTCCCTAAAGCAGTGTTGTGAGTAGAGTTAGGCTTAAGGGACTAAATGTTTGTTACACAAGGTGTCACCTTCATGCGTAAGAAATCTAGTTATCCTTTGAATATAAGGGTTACCGCAGGGCAAGTAAGGATCACTGAAAATATGAAGACGCCGAAGATGAAGAGGTAAAAGATCTATAGGTTAAACTTTAGAGCGTTAAATGTTAGTATTCCCTTAATGGGAGAAAGATGTTGTGATTTGATATTAAGTCGGAGTTAAGTGGTTCATGTAAATATAGAATGGTAAAATAAGAATGCGGTAAAAAGGCGAAAGGAATGAGATTACAGTTATTCAGATCCTATAGATATGTCATGACTCCAAAGCCTTATCCAAGGCATCCTCTAGATATGTAATCCTTGAGAAATATTCAAATAGGAGTTGGGTAGTTAAAGGTACATTATAAGTGTTACGAAAATAAAAGAGAGTGCTACTAGGGAGACAATAAAAATTTGAGTTCAAAAGTAACCCTACCGAGCACAAGAACATGGAGGTAAGTAACTAAGGATAATTATAGGCTAGTAAGAACATCAAATATTTTGTCGGGTATACGACGTAATAAGCTCGCAGCTTTACAAGAGTTAGAGGGTCTCCCCTAAGTACTACAATGAATGACTAGCTGAGGAAATAAGGAAGAAGGCTTCGACCTAAGCATAACAACCGAAATTCGATATTATAGAAGAAATGATCTTGTAACAATAGTCTTATTAGAACATTATATGCACTCCATAAGAAAGTGGCACCTTGAGTGGGCACATATCGTATGAGTTACAGGAAATTTCAGTATGCGTGGGCACTAAGATAACTCAAGTATTCAAGCAGCAAGTTGCAGAACGACCAGGAAAAGTAATTGCTTACATCTAAAGACAGCTGAGAAAGCACGAAAGGAATTACTCTATCTATGACCCAGAGTTAGTTACCTTATGAACACACTTAAGATTTCAGAGTATTATCCATGTAACATATATGTTGACATTCATACAGTTACAGGAGACTCTGGTATAACTTTCAAAGAAAGCGTTGTCATGTTACAGACAAAGGTTTGAATTGTTAGATGATTATAACATGGATGTTCCATAGCGTCCACAAAAGGATAATTAAATTGGTAATACCCTGAGCCGCAGATTGGAAGACAGCTTAAGCCTACTTTAAGGCTGAGGGGGGAGAGAAAGCTCAAGAGTTAGATCAAGAGTCCAATTATTGGACCTAGATGATTATAGAAATTGTGACTCGGAACATTGCAGAATCCCTCTTAAAAGTAGAAGTAGAAGAGAGATAGTACAATGGACCTATTCTATAACATCTCCACGATAAAGCCAGTCAGAAGAGTACCAATATTAGAGATAACAAAATATGTAGTTGAGATGGCTGATTAAATATATGCCCCTACTATTGTGGAATTCGAAGACATTACCAAGGCGAGGGAGCATCATTTTTATCATTCGAGCAAAGAACATAGACGACATCTGAGTCATAATCTAGAATACTGCAAAAATAAGAAGACATGATCTAATACGAGCGACATCATGTGGTCGGTACTTCAAAGATGATTGCGGACTATAAAGTATAATATGGATGAACGACTCTCCAGATCGACTGTTTAGTTCAAAAGTGTCCGTTAGGACAGGCTATGCTTAAAATCAAAATGTGTGAGCTTTTACAAAACTACAACAATTTAAAATATCAAGAACGTGAGTGATCTAAGATGATAAGACAAGTATAAATTTTTACTAGATCGAGATAACTTAGTATAATGCCCCGTAAAACTTTTTCGAGAATTTGAGGTTTTATGGTGCTGAGGTAGGCAAATGTGTTTGGAAGGTTGTAGATAAGCTCACCGCGGTATGAACCTTTTTGGGTTGTGCAAAATATTGTCGAGTTGGTAGAAAATTTGCAGGAATTGGTGTTTCTTCGGTCCATTTCGTGCCCGCAGATCAGTTCCGTTACGGTAGAACCATCGCAGATTTTACCAGAATAAGCTCAATTTTGAGGGCTATTTCACGGTCCACTGTGTGGCTGCATAACAATTTTGCAGACCGCATATCTGTCGTATTTCAGCAAGGGAAAATTTTGGGAGGAGATTCTACGATCCAATGTGCAACTGCGGAATCGATCCGCGGACCGTAGAACCGACTACAGACTTGATCAGGCTAGTCCAGTTTTAGAGAACTATTTCGCGATCCACTTTGCAGAACGCATATCTGTTTCGTGCTCCCATTTGCGATCGCTGGCCCGACTTGGATGGATAGTTTTTGGGAAATTTTACCTGACCTTGTTTTTAATAAAAGGCATCATGGGTCATTTTGGAAGGCATAAACAGTTATTTTTCAGAGAGGGGAGTATTAACAAACTAGGTATGTTCTCCCCCCTAAGCTTTCATGCAATGTTCGTAATGGGGTTATGTATGGATTGTACAATTTTGGGGCTTATGGGATGATGATCGGAAACCATAAGCCATCTATTTCAAAATGTGGGGTGTTTGAGAAGAATGCGAGTTGTGGTTCTTGATTTGGGGATGTGTTGTTGGGAATACACGTATCGATGGAGACCCTGTAGGCAAACTTGCCCACTATCTGTTTGATAAAGATTCCTATTTGAACTAGACGATGAATACCTTCCTAATATTGGTTCACTTTGATCATGTTTCTATATATTGAAGTTGCTAAGAGTGGTGGTACATTGTAGTAATTTTAAGAAAATCTCAATCGAGGTATGTTGGCTAAACTCCTCCTATAGAATCGGAATCCATGAGTTCCATGTAAATTCCAAATGTGATTTGTTCATACCCCTATACTAATCGTTTCGTATTGCCTCTAACAATTGATTTATTCGAATTCTTATTTACTCAAGTCATGTTCCAATTGCCGTAACATGTTAATATTTATTGGCATAATGTATCAAATATGGTTATTGTATTTAATTCTTATGACTTGAATTCACGTTCAATTGCAAATTATTATGCTCTCTCTTGGGAAGAAAATTCAATGTGTTTAAGACTCTTATTACTCATGTATTTAAAGTCGTGATTTCCAAATGTTCTTTATGTTGATGAGTTATGATGATCCTTGATAGTGAAAGAATGAAAGTATGAAATATGAAATGCGACCATCGTGCCAAGAATGAGGATTTACATGTATTTCCAAGAGTGACAATGGAATGAAAAGAATTATAAAAAGGCTATGAGATGCATACTTTTTTTTTATATAGGTCACCGAGGAAGCCTCGGTTATAAATGCCCAAGTCTGAAACTACACGTGCCGGTGTAGGAGTGTATTGAGGGGTGAGTCCCCATTATATTATATTGAGATTATTCCCCTTGATTGGGATGCGTTGATAGCTAGAAAGGACCATGCCGACCCACACGACATTGTGGTTAGACGAATTAGCTAATCGGGCGGAGATCGGACGCCATGCCGTGCACATAGTGGTATTGTGTTTCTATATCCTCCCGCATACTTTAAGGTGAGACAGCTTAGCCGATCACATGGGGATCGGACTCCATGCCATGGGCGTGGTGATGTATCGGTACTAAGGATCTTCAAACCTAAAATGATAATACTTACTTGAAGTTTCATTTTAATTTTAACTTGGCATTTAAATATTATTGATTTACTTACTGCTACTACGTTTCTTTCCTTTGTATTAGTATTCCATTCTATGAGAGGGTACTTGGCTTTATATACTAGGACTATTCCAAATGTAATAACGCCCATTTTGCTGGGGGCACTGCATCTTTAATGGATGCAGGTGGTTTCCCAGCAGGCGGTGTTGGTCACTGATAGTAGTATACCCTCTACTCCACGGATTTTGGTGACCCCTATTCTATACCGGGGCACATATGTTGTAATGCTTCTCTTGTATATTTCTCTTGAGGTATAGCCGGGGCCTTGTCACCGGCCTTTCCAAATTGTGCTCACGCTCTTTTAGAGGCCTCGTAGACATGTTGTGGGTTGTGTCTTTATTGGGGAAAACCAAACTAAGAATGTTGTAAGTTATTGGATGTTTCCACTTTCAAACTATGAAACATGTAATATTTTGGTAATCATAAATGAAGCTTCAATAGTAATGAAAAGTGGTGTTGTGTACTCTACCCTCCCGTGGCTAACTCTTGATATTTATACTCAAATTACTCATGGGAGGGGGTTAAAGATAGGCCCTAAGTAGGCTTGCTCAATTAGGATATCTCGGTTGAGTGCCGGTCGTGATCCCCAAGGTTGGAGCGTGATAGTTAGAAGGCTAGAATACGAGGTTAAGAAGTTGAAGCCTATCCTGAATCATCCACTCCTCAAGAGGAGCAGAAATATATGTATATCTCTATACAAGGTACGATATAAGGGTTGAATAACAATGTTACAAGTACCAAGCTGATAACTAAGCTTAAGAAAAGCAAAGTGAGAATTATGAGAGCCAAGCTGAGGATTATATTTCGTTCAAAGAGCATCAGTGAATGAGTCCCACAAAGGAAAAATATCACAAGAGACAATTATACGATGGCCAAGGTCGTAGAATAAAATTCCTAAAGGACTAGCTTGTGGAAAGTCATAGACGACTAGGTAATCTTAAAGATGTTACCTATGAAAGGCGTCATGAGATTCGGTAAGAAGGGCAAGCTTAGCTCGAGATATATGGGGCCTTATAGAGTCATTCGATGGATAGGTAGAATAGTTTATGATCTTGAATTGCCTTCGAAGTTGGAGTCAGTCCATTATCCATGATACAGAAGTGTATTGAGGACCCTTCTCAGGTTGTCCAAGTAGATGACGTTCAAATTACAGAGGATCTATCCTACGATGAGATTGCCATCGCTATTTAAGATCGATAGATCCGTAAGTTAAGGACCAAAAAGGTAGCCTCCGTGAAGGTATTATGGAGAAATAAGAAAGTCAAAGAAATGACGTGAGAGGCTACAAAGGAGATGAAATCCAAAATACGCCCACCTATGTCAAACTGAAGATGTGGCTCGAAATGCAATATTACAGAATAATCCGGTTAAACTAGTAGGTCGTGAGGTAAGCTTTTATTTTTGACTTGCAGTACATATGAATGACGGCCGTGTGTAGATATTGGCCTGGTGTGGCATGTATAGTGTGTTTTCTGGCTATATGTAGGTTGGTTTTAGTCAAGTTTACAGAGGACTCTGGTGAATGTTTTGAAAGTATCTAAGTTAACATTAAAGGATGAATGTTCCTAAGGGGGGAAGGATGTTACACCCCGTACATTCATGCTAGAATGCGTCTTAAGTGAATCAATATGAGTCGGAGAGTTTAAGGACCTCTACAAAAATAATGACGGGTTGAAATAAGTGTTAAGAAAGTATCGCGAGGGTTGGAGGCTAAACGAATCAAAGATGTTATAAACCATAATTTTGGTATAAAACCAGGAGTACATAATATTCTAAGGAGGTCGTGTTTTAATGTATTTGAATCATATAATATTCATATGTTAAGTTTTGAAGCCAAAAAAGTTATTTCTAATATTTTGGGTTTAATGTGACTGAGCTTTTCTCCCAGTATACTAGGAGTTACAGGGTGATCCTCCTACAAAATTGAAGGTCTACGAGTGTAGTTTCTAACAGGTTAAACTGTTTGTCGATACAACATTGGAGTGGAGAGATATTCGTATTTTTGCAAGACTACACAAGCAGCCACTTTAGGACCCACTTCAGGCGGTGAAAGCATTCAAGTTATATAAAGAGCCATTCCACTTCGTTTTAACTTATATTTCTCACCCAAATCAGAATGAAAATACTTCTCAACATTATCTAAAGATTCCTCTACCACCCCAGCCATGATCTATGAGTTTATGACATGATTTCACCATTGGAAAGTTCGTAGAGATTGTGTTACTCCTTCCTCCTCTTTGCATGTGATTTAGAGGATTCTTCAAGGTGAGGTAAGCTTGGATTCGGGTTGTTTGTTTGTTTTTCGGTAAGAATCTCCCGCTTCATATCGTATTGAGTGTATCTAAGTCTTGGAAAAGCTATTAAAGCTAGAATATGTGAATCGACGACCGAGAATCGTATATTGATTTGTTAAGTGATGTTGGACTGTTTTAAGGTGTTCTTGTGATATTAATATTGCTGGAGTTATGAGAATATCTTATATATGATATGTTGATGTTGCGGATATGATATTCGAAGGAAGGAAAAGTGTAGGTAAGAGTTTTGTTATTTTGTTATAAGCCGAGCTTGCCGTCGACAAGTAATGTACGAGTTTCTGTTACGGTGTTGTTATATTCTATTCTTGAACTGTTATGGGGCTTTTTAAGGTTTTGTTGTTGCTGAAAACCAGTATTAATAACTGAATACATTGTGGTTAATCTTGTTAACAAATTGTGGAAAGAAAAGAGGTTTAAGCTATAGTTTGTTTAATCATAAACTGAGCTTATCGCTCGTTGTACTATTGCTTGAGTTGCTGGTTGTTGATGGTATAGCGTGGCTATGTTATGGTTGTTGTTTTTGGTGTTCTTATTGTTGTTGTTCATGGCATTTAGAAGTGGGAGTAAGTGAAAGTTATAGGGGAAGTGCTGCCCAATTTTCCAAAAATGAGCTACTAGATTGGAAATACCTTTTAACTTGTTCCATAGCTTAATTATAGTTTTAATGTTTTAATGTAGGTTGAAGTATGTTGGGCAGTTTGCATATATATGTATTGAGCCGTTGACTATGCTACAAAGGTATGTAAAGTCTATCCCTTCTTTCATTGGCATTAATCCATAATAAGAGAGAGCTAGATGAATTGTATAAGAAAAATGCATATCGTAGAGTTCATGTCTCTATAGGTGTTACATCTTCCCATATGTTCTCATCGTATTTTAGCGAGAGGGATTCCTATCATCTCCATGTTGTTCCGTGATGTTAGAAAGAGATAGAGAATTATACATGTACCTTCACACATTCTACTACATACATGATATACAACATAATATACATATATTTTTCTATTGCCTGGCCACTTTTGGTCAGTGAGAGCTTATATTTGCCTGGCCTTACGGTCAATGAGAGTTTACAATTGCTTGGCCACTGGGTCAGTGAGAGATATACCGAGCCCTATATATGCCCAGCTTGCTATGATATCCCTTTATTACATTATGTTGAGTCGGAACAGGTGAATATATCTCTAAGCATTCTTTGGCTTTAAGTTTACTATGTACTTCAATTTAGTTTTTGCTTTCAGTTATTCTATTGTCTTTCATACTCGGTATATTATTACATAGAAATATTTCTTTTGCAGGGGGGTGATGCATTTCTTGCCTGCAGGTTCTCATAGATAGCCGTATAGACCTTCCCAGTAGACAAAGCTAGAGATCAACTTGATTAGTATGCTCCATTCATCCAGAGTTACAAGGTATGGATTTTGGAGTGCATTTTGTATAACAGGTTTGATGGGTAGGTCGAAGCACAAGTCTAGTATCTTCATAGGCATGTGGATGAATCATGTATACTTTGTATGTCAGTGTAGCTACCTTGCTAATAAGTGGGGATTTTGACTGCTTATTAACACCTTTTTGCTTTTGTTTTAGTGCTAAAGTGTTGAATTGTGTTCCCGAAACTAATGAAATTGTGTAAATCGCAGGAATGTTGGAAGTTTGGTATCCCATGATAAAATCCGACTCAAAAAGGAGTGTTCCAAAATACAAGGCAATAAAGGTCGCAGAAGTAAAGATGTGCGGTCCATAGAAGAAATTGCAGACCGCAAAATTCTTTCTGCGGCTATAACCCAAGCTAAAGAGCCCAACAGAAGTTTGACAAATGTGCGGAGCGCACATGAATTTTGTGGCAGCAAAACAGGGTCTGCATTAACAAGTATTTTCAAGTTCATAGAATGTGCATAAGACCATGTCGTGACTACTTACAAAGTGCGGACCGCACAAGAATGGTACGGCCACAGAAGATGCCTCGCAGCCGCAGTCCGAAATTGTGCGGCTGCAGAATCCTCCTTCCTGCCAACTGAAGAAATCTACGGACCGCACATGAAATTGTGCGGCCGCAGAACCTCTCGAGAAAAATTTTTGTCAGCGATTTGTGGCCCAGTATAAATAGACGAGTTTCACAAATTTAGGTCAAGCTTGAATGTTCAAAGCTGTTGTAGCCGTTTCTTCTTACCATTTTAGTAAGTTTTAGATTATTTTAGTGTTTAAACACTAGATTTCATCATTTTAATCTTTCATTATGAGTTTGATTAGCTTTTCTTCTTTATTTTCTGCAATGTTCATTATGAGTAGCAAGATTCTTACTAGGTTTGTGATCCAACCCTAGTGTATAAACCTTACGGGTATTTAATGTAATGCTTATTTATGATTGGGTGTTGATTATTTAGCCTAGTTAATGCTTCAATTTTAGAATTAATGGTTGCAATCATTGATTCATGCCTTTTTGACTTAGTCTTTACTTGAAAAAGATGGACCTAGTCTAGGTTAACTTGGCTAACAAGGAATTAGGTTAATTGAGAGATTGATTAGCCTAATTAAAGGGTTCAAAAAACTCCATAATAAGAACTCGACTTGAGCTCATATCAACTATTTTGTTTGATACCCATTTGGACTTAAGAAAGCCAAATTGTGAAAAATCACTCTCTGACCGAGAGGTATTGAGTGAGTAAGGTAGAGTTGAGAGCTATAATTCACCTCAATCAACAAAACTATTTAACCAATTAGGCAAATACCTAGGTCATGGTCACATCCCTAGGCTTTTAAACTATTTGAAAAAACACCAAAAACATTCATCTCTAATCTATTTTCCTTAGCTTGTAATCATTAGAGTAATAGTAGAAGTAGAAATCAAAACTCTGTTGTGGAAGTATAATTTTAGGCAGTCAATTCGCTTGCTTCAAATATATACTCCTAACACCCCTCATAACTCTTTGTGAATTCGACCCCGACTTAGAGTTGGGTAATTTATATTACATACTGTTACACCCCATGTTTTCGTACATGAAAGTACGCCATGAGTAAATTGATATAAGCTCAGAAATGAGATTATTTTTGAGGTTTTAAGTATTATATTTTTTCAAACAAGTGATAAGTAAATTCGTGAAGGTTAGAGGGTAAACGAATCAAAGAAAATGAGTTTCGTCGAAGTTTGACATTTTGGGATAAAATACGGTCCGAGATATAATACCCAGTATTTATGGACTAGTTCCATAAAAGATACCACATGACCATAATAGTAAGGTGTATAAGGTATGTTAAAAGTGAGTAGTATTTTAAATAATTTGAGATGATTCTTAATTATGTAAATAATTAGTTAATTATTGGTTAATGGGGGAATTAACTAGTTAATTATTAATTAGTGGTTGATTAACTAAAGTCTTTGGATAAAGACCAAGCCGAAAACGTGGCAGCAAGCCACTTTCCAAAGAAATGACTCTTAGTCATTTGTGATTAGGTGAAAAAGTAATTACATAACACTTCATTCTTAACATTTTCAATACCAAGACACTAGATCATATGCTAAACTCATTTCTAACATTTTGTAAACCAAAGACCCTACCATCAGATGCGAAACTCATTTCTAATATTTTGAGTACAAAGACCCTACAATCGGATGCTAGCAAAAATACTGCAACATGACTTCTTGCAACTAAACGATTCCAACGAGATTTAGCAACGTAACATTTTGCGGTTCTAAAGGAGTACGGTGCGACCTTTTTCAAAAATATCATACGGATATTTCCCTACTCCAGGTATGTTAAGGCTATGCCTTCTTTCTTTTTGGCATGATCCAAATAATACAAATGACTCTATTCATATAAATACTAGGGGTGTCTATATTTTTGATTCCCCATGTTAATTATTATATCTTCTGTTCATGGGTCTCAAAAAAATACGTATTTGATCAAGTTTAGCCGAAAGGTATATTGAATTTTATGGTATTCCGACAAAATCTTATTAACGTATTTCTTGTGCATTTATACATGTACATTGACCCATGACCATATGGCGTTATATACGCGTATATATGTATATTATATGGATAAGGGATATGGAAAAAGGTTACAGCGTTATATACGCACCACCACCTGATCAGCTAGTATACGTTGATGATTTGCCCATAGTGGCCGAGATGATATGATAGGATGCCCTCAGAGGCTTGATGATGTTATGAACACATGTACCTATGCACAACATGAAATTCATATGCATATGCATGACACTATGAGTATTTCATCATTTACAGAGTTATTCGGAATTTCATGTCGAGTCTTTTACTCCATGTTTCTCTCATGTCTATTATTTACTGATTTTCATTCCTTACATACTCGGTACATTATTTGTACTGACATTCCTTTTGCCTGGGGATGCTACGTGTCATGCCCGCAGGTCCTAATAGACAAGTCGAGAGTCCTCCAAGTAGGCTATCAGCTCCGAGGAAGATGTTGGTGCACTTCATTGCTCCGGAGTTGCTTATTTGGTCAGTATGATTAGTACATGTATTGGTTGGTACAGCGGGGTTAGTCCTGACCTTTATGATAAGTATATACTCTTATAGGCTTGTAGACAGATGTCATATGTAAGGATATTTTTATGGCCTTGTCGGCCTATATTTAAAGTATATAATGGATCACATTGGCCTTATAGGCCCGTATGTCATAGGTATAAATTTCTATATCAGTTTGGGTCGTGACAGGTATGGGGAAAGGTTCTGATGTTATATATGCACCACCACCTAATTAGTTGGTATACGTTGATGATTTAACCCACTGAGGCCAAAATGATGTGATGGGATGCCCTCAGAGGCTTGATGATGTTATGTACGCATATACTTATGCATGATATGAAATTTATATGCATATGCATCACACTATAAAGGTTTCATTATTTACTAGGCTATTTAGACTTACAAGTTGAGTCATTTACTCCATGTTTCTTTTATGTCTTTTATATATTGCTTTTCATGCCTTACATACTCGGTACTTTATTTGTACCGGCATCACCTTTGCCTGGGAACACTGCGTTTCATGCCCGCATGCCCTGATAGTAGGCTATCTGCTTAACAGAAGATGTTGGTGCACTCCACTTGCTCCGGAGTTACCTATTTAGTCAGTATGCTTTGAACATGTATTGATTGGTATGGCGGGGCCTTGTCCCGTCCTTTATGATGTTTATGTACTCTTAAAGGCTTGGAGATAGATGTCATGTATATGGATGATTGTATGACCTTGTCGGCCTATGATTTGAGTGTACAAATGACCATTTCGGTCTTATAGGCCCATATCTCACATGCATAAATTTGTATGCATGTGACAATGCTGAATAGCACATTGGAAACAACACAACAAAAAAGTAACACCATGTAAATCTGGATTAGTTGTGGATGCGTTAAATGAGAATTAATGTGATCTTTTAGACATGTGAAGTCCTATCGGGATGAGTATGGTTGGAAATAATTATTTTAGAATTAAGACCGAGAATGAGGTGCATAAAATTCAATAGAATCGACTAAGTTTATGGGAGGTCTGTTTTATAGCATTATACAGTGCAAGGCCATGAAAACTCACGTCCATAGACAATGCAAGGCCATAAAAACCAGCGCCCCAGACAGTGCAAGGCACTCTCCACGGCATCAACCTCAGTGCCACAGACAGTGCAAGGCACTATCCACGGCATCAACCTCAGCGCCCCAGACAGTGCAAGGTACTATCCAAGGCATCAACCTCAGCACCCCAAATAGTGCAAGGCACTGTAGTTTTGGCGCCTCTAATGGTGCCTTGCACAGTTATTTTAGCTCCCCAAACGATGCCTCGCGCCGGCGATGTTTACCCGAGCTACTTTTATTTTCCTCCTAAATTTTGGGACGTGTTCACTTATTTAAAACCCTTACCTCGTTCCCCCACACTCCAAACATGAAAACCTACTCTAGAAAGGGAAGCTCTCAAAAACCTAACTTCACCAAGGTCCCTCCATCATTCAAGGTAAGTTCTAATAATGATTCTAAGTTAACTTCAATTCTCCAACACCTTATTAACATGGATACATCCTTCCGATCATTAGATATTCGGTCGAGACACCATTGTTGAGAAAGGAAACCCTAGAACTCGAATTCAAGAGGAGTGAACTTCGAGAAGGTAATGCTTCTACTCCCTAATCATTTATAACTATGAATTGATGAGTTTTTGGGAGAATAGTAAATGGGTTTGATAAAGAGAATCGTAAGAACTATGCTAGGGTTTTGGATTATTGAATTATGATTGTTGTAAACATTTGGGTGATGAGAAATGGTATTAGTTACATCTATTTGGGATTGTAGAATAACCTAGAAGTAGTAGAATGAGAACTTGGTGAAGAAAATACCAATTACTAAGGGTTATGAGGCTTTACGCCCATAAGGTGTTTGATAAATGCATAAGTGACTAAAACATGAGCATTATTGCTAATATTGGTTCCTCCTGATATTTATTGACGTAGATTATTATTGAACGAGGCATTGAACAGCGTGATACGTTTAAAAAGGGCCTGAGCTAAGGTATGTTAGGCTAACTCTCTACGTTTGGGAATGTTTATGATTCTCCCTACGTCTCATTCTTATGACTATTACAAATTTCCTCAGAAAGTAATTACGCTTCAGTTCCATGAATAGTTGTATAACTTATATTCTCTAGAAGACATAGTTTCATACTTCATTCAATATCCCATGAGTCTCAGTTATGACAGAGCATTTTATTATGAATACATATTCCAGTCGAGTCTTATTCAGCATTTTAGTATCATGTAACCTAGTGGGGTTCAGTATTTCAGTATCACACATTGCAGTATGATTCTTAGTACCTTATTTTAAATCCTGAATGTTGAACACCTTTATTTGGTCCTAAGGCCGTAGTTTATGCTTTATACATGTTTGGGCTTGCGGCTGTAGTTTATGCTTTATACATGTTTGGGTCTGAGGCTGTAGTTTATGCTTTATGCATTTTTGGGCCTGAGGCCGTAGTTATGTATACGTATACTTAGACCTGAGGCCGTAGCTTGTGCACATATATACTGGGCCTGAGGCCGTAGTTTATTCAGATAAACAGGTTGTTCATCATTCAGAAGAAGGAGTATTCATATCCTTACTTCCTTTACTCAGATATAAGTTATCAGTTATCAGTTATCATTTCAGTTATCAATTATCAGCTATCATTTCATTTATCAGCTATCAGCTATCATTTCAGTTTCAGTTACAGCAGTGATCATTTTAGTTATTAGTTATCAGTTCTCTATTATCAGCTCAGTTTCAGTTTAAGCATTTGCACTTCTTTCTTTCAGTTGCTTTACATACCAGTGCAATTCAAATGTACTGAGGTCCCTCTTTGCCTAGGGATTGCATCTCACGATGCAGGTAATGATTTACAGGTTGATGATTCAGAGCGCTAGGATTCTCATACCAGCTATTTGGTGATTCCCAGTTCGTTGGGGCATTATCATTACCTTACTTTCTTCAGTATTTTCAGACAGTCAGTGTTTTCAGTACTTCATTAGAGGCTTCATAAACTAGAATAACAATTAGACATAGTCGCAGGCTTTTCATGTTAAGCTATGTTGGCTACAAATATGTTTTAGAATTGTATTAGTATTTCCGCACTTTGATTTATATCATCCAGACACTCAGTATATCAGCACGTGTTAGTTTATCTTCCGCATTCAGTATGTTATGATATCACATGTTGATTCAGCCAACCAGTTGGTTTGCTCGGTCGCATGTAGTCAGGCACCGTGTGCCGTGTTATGTCCAAGCCCAGGTTCGGGTCGTGACAAATCTTGGTATCTGAGCAAGGTTCAAGAGTCTTAGGGAGTCTATGAAGCTGTGTCTAGTAGAGTTTCCTTTATATATGTGTGCCAGCCACTCATATAAACAGTTAACTACCAAGATATTCAGGATTGTCTCATTTCTTTCTACTCTAGATCATGCCATGAAGCTTAGATAAATAGGTAATCTTCTCTTCCTATCGAGTTCTAGACATATCAAATGCCCAATCAACGTGCAGGAAAAACCCAAGGTCCTAGAGATGATGATGTCCCATTGGGGTATAGTTATGGAGTACAGGTTGGTAACAAATGAGACATGCGAGGATGTTGAAAGTGGGATGCAATGGATGGTAGTACAAATTAGAGCATAACCTTATCAAAAAGTACAAAAGTAGTTATCATATTTTATGGTTATCAGTTTACCTCAGTTACCAGTTATATAGTCTTTCAGTTGGTAGGTTTATGGTTGTTGAGTATGCCAGTATTCAGTTATTCAATTACCAGATCTCCAATTTTCATTGTATCCAAATAAAGGCGACTTGTGAGTATACAGGGATGTCTATGGGTGATAAAACAAAATGTAAGTAATAGTGATTATAGCAAAATCTTCCCACGTTTTAGGTCCAGATTATGACTAAAGACTCGACGGATGGTGCAAGAAGTGATTTATCATATAATTGTATACTATGAAGGACATGTTTGTGCATGGTAGTGTTTCCGTATGTGTTTTACCTCATAGAACAATTTCATTTTAATTCTTAGAAATGGAGCCACAGGTGGGATGATGATAGTTCAGATGTCAGACCCCAAAGTGTAACACGTTAAGAATTTAACTGCAGCGGGCATAGAATTGATCACTATAGTTTTGGACAAAAATGATCCTAAGGGAAAAATACCTAGGAGTCAGAAATGTTTGTATTACCAAAGATGTGTTTTGTACGACCTATGCATATGACTAAGAAGATATGATGTACGAAATGAGAACCAAGAACAGTCGATGTTGAATTTCACGGAATGATTTTAAGTTGTTTAGATATAGTTAAATCAGAATTAGAAAGTCCCATGTTAGTAAGTCACTATAAGAAGCAGCAATTATCGTGAGATAAAAGATATGATAGTTTCCCCTTAGGTTATGTGACTAAGTGTTTACCCTGAACGTTTGTAGTCAGATATGGTTTTGAAGTGTATAGAAAGTTTGGGGTTAGATATTCCAATTTTGTTTAAGGCAACTGAAATTTTCCTAAGTGTGATCCACGTACATAGTACAAAAGAAAGATAGTTTGCAACCGTAGGATAGGGTCGAATGATAAGGGACGTTAGAAATAACCTTTTGCTTCACTATACTCATTCAAAGCATAACAAGAAAATATGATTCTAGCAGGTGATTAGTAAAAGAATAGTAAGTTTTGAGTTGATATGATGAATAAGCAATATCAGCAGAGCTAGTAGAGGTACGATTTGGTTCACTTAGATAGGTTAACACTAGTGAGTGGGTAATAGTTTGAAACACCAAACACGTGTTAGAACCCAATGAGTTTAAGTTAAACCTGAAGTACAGTAATAGTGGAAGGAAACAAAATCAACTAGGAAGTATGAGAGAAAACTACAGAAGAATGTCTTTAAGAGTAATCGAAAAAAAGGGTTTCCCATAGATTGACAGTATGAACAGAGTTATATCATTAAGATAGTGTATGATAGTTATGAATACATTAACTTTCTGCTTATGTAAGTAATGTAGTTTTTCCTAGTAAAAAAATGATATAATTATCCCAAGGAATGTGCCTAGCGTGTGTAAGAAACACGAAGTTAGTAGAATGATCATGAGACTCTAATCTTCAGTGTACTGGTCAAAGACTTAGCTCACATCAATACCATAAGTGTTATCAGGAAGTAGCTTAAAACGATAATCCAGTATGGGAAGTATAGGATATGAATGAGGCAGACAAGATAACTACGGTGAAAGAAGTTCACTGTTTAGTCAACCTAGGAGTTTGACTTTCGGACTTTGAAGGTGGTGGAGTTGTTGTCCAAAACAAGACTTGTTCCTCCTTAGTAGCCGAAGTTAAGTAGAAACGATTTGATGATCCCTATTTATTGTAGGTGAAACAGGAGATTCACAAGCATAAGACGATGGCTTTTGAACAAAGGGGGTGATAATGGTACTTTGAGGTACCAAGACAGATTGTTTGTCCAGAAATAGATGGACTTAGCGAAGGAGGTTCATGTTAGAAGACCATAATTTCAGGTGTTATATCTACCCCGGTTCCCAAAGATTTATCATGATCTCGAGGAGATTTAATGGTGGAATGACATGAAAAAGAATGTCGTAAACTTTGTTTCCAAGTGTTTGAATTGTCATCAAGTGAAAGTCAAGCAGTAGAAAGCGCAGTGTTTTACCACAAAATACACATATCCTTAAGTGGAGCTGGTAAATATGGACCTCATAATAAGATTATTTTGAAATCATGATTTGTATGGGTGAAGGTGTAGATCGCCAATTGGTTGTATCGAAGTTGGCGAAGCAGAGTTGTTGGGACCAGATTTGGTCAATCATGCTATGGATAAAATCAAGTAAATTCAAGAGAATTTAAAGACGGCTCAAAGTCACTAAAAGTCCTATTCAGACGTGCAACGTAGAGACCTAGAGTTTCAAGTTGATGATTGGGTGTTTCTAAAAGTTTTACCTATGAAAGGAACTATAAGATTTGGGAAGAAAGGAAAGCCCAGTCCCAGATACATCGGGCCAGTAGCTTATGAGTCAGAGCTTCAGCCAGAATTGGCGATTGTACACCTAGTATTTCACGTTTCATGTTATAACATTCAAGTTTCCAGTATTGAGATCTCCTGTCACGACATTTACGTTTCCAGTTATAACATTCATGTCAGTTCAGAACTCAAATACTCATGTCATTCCAGTACTCAGATATCCATGCCAGCATAGTACTCATATATCGATGTTAGTTCAGTGCTCAGATATTCATATCAATTTAGTACTCAAATATTCGTGCTAGTGCAGTATTCATATATCCATGTCAGTTCAAAATTCACGTATCCATAACAGACTAGTATTCATGTATATCTTTCATGTTATGAGTATTATGATTCCCTATAAAGCTAGCGTTATGATCTGTTAGCTGGCAGGTGTTTCGAGAAATGTCGAAGGCAGCTATCCTTCTCATTCATAACTTATATTATAATCTCCATGTCTTTCAGTATCCAGTCAACTCAGTGTTCAATCAGTTCAGTAGCTATTCAGTTCAGTAGCTATTCAGTTCAGTATCTCAGCACATCAGTAATCATGTATCCATTCAGTTTAGTATGCATGTGTTCATGACAGTACAGTGTTCACATGTTTCCATCAGTCCCGTTTAAGGTCTAGAGGAAGTTGTAGTTACAATCAGGACAATCATTCGAGGATGAATGATCCCAAAGGGAAGATAATGTAATACCCGTAAATTCGGATTAGTTGTGGATGCGTTAAATGAGTATTAATGTGACCTTTTCGACATGTGAAGTCCTATCGGGATGAGTATGGTTGAAAACAATTGTTTTAGAATCAAGACCGAGAGTGAGGTGCATAAAATTTAATATAATCGACTAATTAGATATTCAGTCGAGACAACATTGTTGAGAAAGGAAACCCTAGAACTCGAATTCAAGAGGAGTGAACCTCGATAAGGTGATGCTTCTGCTCCCTGATCATTTATAACTATGAATTGATGAGTTTTTGGGAGAATAGTAAATGGGTTTGATAAATAGAACCGTAAGAACTATGCTAGGGTTTTGGATTGTTGAATTATGATTGTTGTAAACATTTGGGTGATGATAAATGGTGTTAGTTACATCTATTTGGGATTGTAGAATCACCTAGAAGTAGTAGAATGAGAACTTCGTGAAGCAAATACCAATTATTAAGGGTTATGAGGCTTCACGCCCATAAGGTGTTTGATAAAATGCATATTGGTTCCTCTTGATATTTATTGACGTAGATTATCGTTGAACGAGGCGACGAACATCATGATACTTTTAAAAAGTGCCTGAGCTAAGGTATGTGAGGCTAACTCTCTACGTTTGGGAATGTTTATTATTCTCCCTATGTCTCATTCTTATGACTATTACAAATTTCCTCAGAAAGTAATTATGCCTCAGTTCCATGAATAGTTGTAGAACTTGTATTCTCTAGAAGACATGGTTCATACTTCATTCAATATCCCACGAGTCTCAGTTATGACAGATCATTTTATTATGAATACATATTCTAGTCAAGTCCTATTTAGCATTTCAGTATCATATAACCCAGTGGGGTTCAGTATTTCAGTATCATACATTGCAGTATGATTCTTAGTTCCTTATTTTAAATCCTGAATGTTGAACATCTGTATTTGGGCCAGAGGCCGTAGTTTATGCTTTATGCATGTTTGGGCCTGAGGCCGTAGTTTATGCTTTATGCATGTTTGGGGTTGAGGCCTTAGTTTATGCTTTATGTGTTTTTGGGCCTAAGGCCGTAGTTATGCACACGTATACTTGGGCCTGAGGCCATAGCTTGTGCGCATATATATTGGGCCTGAGGCCGTAGTTCATTCAGATAAACAGGTTGTTCATCATTCAGAAGAGGGAGTATTCATATCCTCACTTCCTCAGTTATCAGTTATCAGTTATCATTTCAGTTATCAGTTATCAGCTATCATTTCAGTTATCAGTTATCAGCTATCATTTCAGTTATCAGTTATCAGTTATCATTTCAGTTTCAGTTTCAGTTCCAGCAGTGATCATTTCAGTTATTAGTTATCAGTTCTCAATTATCAGCTCAGTTTCAGTTTAAACATTTGTAGTTCTTTCTTTCAGTTGCTTTACATAACAATGCAATTCAAATGTACTGACGTCCCTTTTTGCCCGGGGCTTGCATCTCACGATGCAGGTAATGATCTATAGTTGACGATTCAGAGCGCTAGGATTCTCATATCAGACAGTTAGTGTTTTCAGTACTTCATTAGAGGCTTCATATACTAGAGTAACAATTAGAAAGAGTCGCAGGCTTTCATGTTAAGCTATGTTGGCTACAAATACGTTTCAGAATTGTATTAGTATTTCCGCACTTTGATTTATATCATCCAGACTCTCAATATATCAACACATGTTAGCTCGATCACATGTAGTCAGGCACCAGGTGTCGTGTTACGTCCAGGCCTAGGTTCGGGGCGTGACAAAAAAGATGTAATATGCATGGGTCACACAAGGTGGTCACCCACCAGAAAAATATCATAAATGACAATGCCCCCAGGCCATCACACATCATCCCCGACATAGCCCCCTTGTCTCCCCACACGCGTAATAATAAAGTAAATGCCCGCCTTGTCTTACCACACGTGTATAATAATTATCCCATCTTGTCTCGCCACATGTGCAACCCAACATATATAGCCTGCTTTATCACACTACATGCGCAAATATCAATAATAACAATAGCACAGATAACTCACATGAAAACACCCCGACAATCCTATCAACAATCCCACATGTGCCAGTATATAACAACACAATATAACAACTCACACCACATGTGCTCATATGTCACAATGTTTCCATAAAAACAATTTCAATACCACAATCACACATAGCCCACGGCTCAACAATACTGAGTACAACAAGAAAAACAATAACACGAGGGTGAGACAAGTAAATCAACCCAAGAATTTCAACAATTCAATGGGACGGAAGAATAAGCTAAACAATGAAAGACATAACAATAATAATTACCTCAAGTAAGGGTAGTTCATCAATAAGAGAGATAACATGTAACAATGACTTCAAATAATAATAATCAATTATGGAAGAGATAACATGTAACAATGAAGAGGTAACAACCCCAATTAAAGCATATATGAGTATATTTGGCCATAAAAGATAGAACATGAACCAACTTAAAATAAGGCACATAAGAGTAAATTTAGCAATGTAGGATATAACATGATAGAGCAACTTCAATTTAATGTACATGAGAAACAATAGAGTTTAAACTGGTCAAATTTCCACATATAAGGTCGTGTACACACTCGTCATCCTGTGTACACGTCTTCCACGCAGTTCAAATAGTACAAACAAACCAATCCAAACGGGGTAGTTCCCCCACACAAAGTTAGGCAAGATACTTACCTCAAAAGCCCTCAATCAATACTCAAAAATAGCTTTTCCTTTATAATTCACCTCCGCTCGGCTCAAAAATAGCTTTTCCTTTATAATGCAAGAGAAATAAATTCCAATAAATAAAGCTATGATCTTTGCACAATTCCTCAAAAGTCAAGGGTTTGCTCAGCCAAAACCTAGGTCCAGGGGTAGATTCCGACTACCCATAACCCCACGAGTCCATATATGTGTTTTGTTTCAAAATCCGAGTCCAATTCGACTTAAATCCCATATTTTCATTTTTCAAAACATAGACAAAATTTCTCAAACTTTCACTTTGATTCTCACAAATTTGGTGTTAAATCTAAGATATAATCATGAAATATAGTTAGAAATTGATCAAAATCACTTACCCAATGAATGTAGATGAAAATCCTCTTCAAAGTCGCCTTCTGCTGAGTCTAGGGTTCCAAAATATGAAAACTGAGACCAAAATCCTGTAACTCAACCCTTATGTTCAGCTGCAGAAGTAGCATTTACGACCCAGGGTTCGCAAATGCAACCACCGCATATGCGACCCTTTGTTCGAAAAAGAGAACGCTGCTAGGCTCCCACAGACATCGCAAAAATGACAAATCTTCACAAAAGCGAAGTATGGCCCCACCGCAAAAGCGAAAAAAAGCTCGCAAATGCGATCCTTAGCCTTTTAGCAAAAGCGATCGTTCCTCAGCCTAGGCCAATATCGCAAATGCGACCTAGAGTTCGCAAATGCGAACTCTGCAGGCTTCAGTAAATTTTGCAAAAGCGAAGAGAAACTCGCAAATGCGAGAGCAGAATACTAGAAAACACACTTCTCTCAATTTCTTCGAAACGCATCTGAAACTCACCCGTACCCTCGGGGCTCTGCACCACACATCAACATAAGTCTGGTAAAATCATTCGAACTCGCTCGTGTAATAAAAACACCCAAATGACATCTATAATCATGATTTGGATATCAAAATGCATGAAATTTTACATGAAACTCAAGAACATTCGTAAAATACAACCGCGCGTCTGATTCCTATCAAATCAACTTGGAATGACCCCAAACTTTGCAGACAAGTTTTAATTAACAAAACAGACTTATTCCAAGTCTCAAAACAAAAGTCTGAACCTAATAGCCATGAAGTCAACCTACGGTCAAACTAATCAAAATTCTAAGCCTTTAAATTGCCAACTTTCGGCAAAACTAACCAAATCAACCTAGGGACCTCCGAATTAAATTCCCGACATATGCCCAAGTCAAAAACTGCGATATGAACCTGCCAGAGTCACCAAAACACTGTTCCGGGGTCATTTTCACACTAGTCAAACTTCGGTCAACATATTCAACTTAAGTTTCTAAAATGAGAATCACTCCTCCAAATAAATCTCGAAACATCCGAAAATCAAATCTGACCATGTATGCAAGTCATAATACACAATATTAAGTCACTCAAGACCTCGAACCACTGAATGGAATGCTAAAGGTCAAAGCGACCGCTCGAGTCATTATAATACCGTCAAGGCGAACGACCTGATCCTATAAGAATGTGTCACATAATACTGTCGAGGTGAACAGCCCAATCCCATAAGAATACTGCTCAAGATTTCAGCTCGATCCCATATGAATATAAAACAATGACGGGTCACTCGCCCCACACATGAATATATGTGTGAGTTATGAAATTCAAGAAATAATGATGGGACACTCGTCAAGTATCTAAAATAGCAAGGTTTGATGGTCTATACAAGTCCAGTCTCAGACTAAAAATAATAATTAAGGCATGTGCACATGCAAGAATAACTCAATTAATACAATTAAAACATGGTGTGAGTCTAAGTCTACTCGAACATAATCAGGCATTCCAGCATACATATGGACACTCGTCACCTCATACGTGCGTATCTCCCATAACGCATAGCACAAAACTAATGTAGCACCTATGGGGTAAATTCCCCCTCACAAGGTTAGACACCAGACTTACCTCCCTGCGAACTCTATAACGGGCTCCAATGCCTCTCTAACACCTCAAACCAATGCTAAATGATCTGAAATGAGTCAAAAGAACGTGCAAACCAATTAAAATATCTCAAAGACTCGTAATTTAAGAACTAGAAACTATTCCCAACTTTATACGAAAAATCAACAAAGTCAACCCCGAGCCCACGCGCCTAGATTCCGAAAATTTTCGAAGATAAATATTACCCATAACACTATGAACTCAATTATATAATTTATTCCCAATTCCATGTCCAATTTCGTGGTAAAAACTTAAAAATAGCATTTCTAGGTTTTCTTCCAAAATTCAACAATTTCTATAAATTTCCATGTTTAAATCCATATATAATCCATGTGATTGATGATGAAAATGCCCCTTGATATATAATCCATATTTAGCTCACAATAAGTAGGAATCACTTACCTTGTGATAGATGATGAAAATGACCCTTCAATATTGCTTCCTATGTAATTAATGAGATGAAAAGAGCTAAATCCCAATTTGCATTCTTATACACTACATAGTCATTACTTTTCGCGATCGTGGAAGACGCCTCGCGATTGAGAGGGTCAAATCTACAGCTGAACAAAAATTCTCTTCCCAAACACGATATACGGTTCGCGAACGTGATGCCTTAACCGGCCTTCTCTACGCGAACGCGACCGGCCCTTCGCGAACGCGAAGGCCAACCTCCAATTCCAGCTTCTTCTTCATTGTGAATTCGACCTCACACGCCTGAGGCCCCCGGGACCCCGACCATTCTTACAAACTAGTCCCAAAACCTTAACCAAACTAATCAAAGGATCGAAAATGCCACGAATAATATCAAAACCAAGAATCGACGATCGAAATCCTTCTCTTAACTTCTAAACCTTCAAACATCGCCAAATGCGTCTGAATCAAACTTAGACATACTGGATTACGACCAAACTTCACACACAACTTCTAATCTACTAAATGAACCTATCTAAGGTCTTGGAATACCACACGGAGTCTGATAACGTTGAAGTCCACTCCAAGCAAAACATAGCAAATTTCAAAACTTTCAAAATGCAAATTTCCGATAATAAGTACCGAAATGCTCTTGGACCATCCGATACTCAACCCGAACATACGCCCAAGTCTGAAATCACCTTAAAACCTATAGGAACCTTCAAATCCTGAGTTCGAGGCCATTTACTCAAATGTACAACCTTGGTTAACTCTCTTAACTTTAAACTTCCAAATTGAGAAATATTCTTGCAAATTAACTCCCAACTTCTTGAAAATCAAAACCGACAACACGTGTAACTCATAATGCATAAAGTGAAGCTACTCAAGGTCTCAAACAACCAAACGACATGCTAGAGCCCAAAACGACCGGTCGGTCATTATATTTTCCCAACTTAAACATACATTCGTCCTCGAACGTGCCAAGAATCATTCCAAAGTTTCTAAAATCACTGTAAAACTCCTCGTGCACCTATCCGTACCACCACAAGCCATATGATCACATTGGCTCAACCCAGACTGAAGATCCTTCCTGCTACCTTAGATCACACATCTTAGAACCAAATTCCAACATCTGAAATTTCCTATAAGATTCGATTCTTGCATACATACACTGTATCAATCTCGACAAGCTGTAACAAAACATATATATACACCCAAGTCGTAACCACACAATGTACTGCATCGCTCATATGCCAATAGTAATATCATCCAACCATAATAGCTACATGTTTTCGAACCTGGTACTGGTAATATACCTCATGACATATAAAATCCTATTTGAAACCCTGCAATACTGCAACTATGAAAGATATGTATAGTAACTCATAGCTACCCACCAAACCAACAAATCATGAAGTTCCTCATCTTGACAAGAACCATTGCCGCATTTTGAACAGATTGGAGACATTCCTCCTCCAAACATACATTATACAAATCTGGCTGCACTGATTCCATGTCCAATAACCTCGTCTCACCCAATACAAGCTACTCGATCGACATGCCACATCAAACACCCTGTAAAATCTCATACGATGCCATCCATGTCCAACAAGCCACAACTCGGATACGACCCATAAGGGAAGGGAACCAAGTAACAGAACTATCTAGCATGTGTAATAGATATAACAACCAAAGAGAATACTATGAATCTATTCCAGAGATGAGAAGCAAAACACACAAAATACGTATAAGGAGTCGTAGCCAAAATCTCACCGTTGCTGTGTGCAACCCCATCCACACATGATATCGGTATGGTGTGCAACACGATCCAAACATCATACGCATGGAAGCATGCCACCCGATCCACACATAACAATTTGCATGGAAATATACATCTAGCCAAAATGCTCATTCTCACTAGACAAACGTGTATCAAGCACAAGAACGCCAAGTGCATTAACATAACCCTATGGAGACAGATAGCATAATGAGCTACAAAGGGCCAAGCACGACTAAGGTGCAATAAAACACCAGCATATCGGGAGCCATCTCGCTCATATAATACCACAGGCCTATGCAGGACCACAACACGCACGTGAAAGATCAAATTTCCTCACAACCCATACTGCATAAAAGAGTAACACATGAAATAGACGACGACAGTTATAACAACCACCACGCTCGGTAAGAATCCATTTAAGATCCAGAATGACCTATTCATGATACATACAAACAACCATAAAATCATAAACAAACTTCCATAGTCTACAACCATTGGAATAGTGTGTCTCTCAATCATAAACTATCTAATCTATGACAGTACCAAAATCTCTTTACCTGATCTCAATCTCTCCCACTTAAATGACTGACACATCATATTCACACAATTATACCATCGGATACTCCCACAACCTTCCACACCAAGTAGAACAATCTGTACACCCAAGGCTACCAACTGAGCTATTTTTGTAGTGCTAATCAAGAATGCGCAAATTAAAACAAAAATGCCTCTTCCATAAAATACACCACTCTCAGGTGACACTAAAATAGCTCCAGTATACTCTGAACAACTGAAATCTCCCCATGCTCCTTCGAGCTCATGGCATCCCTATCAAACTGAACCATAACCTTGACCCTTCAACCCTAATTCCACACTGCTCACTGCACCTATCATGCTATTATGCGAGGTACATGAATTACATGACAACTCTTGAACCACAAGTAGAATGAGCACTCCTTCGGTTAGAAACCCCTTTCCCTAAACTCATTTCAGGAGAAAAATCACAACACACAACTGACTTCCCATAACCACATAAAACACACACATCAAGTCATGGCCAAAACTATCATAACTCTTAGGGACCCATTTGCTCATGACCCAACCATTAAAAATGAGTCTTCTAAATCAACCAAATCGTGTAGACTACCAAGCCGGCAAGTTCTTGCCATAACACCTGCATAGTCTCAACACACCGAAGGAACCGGTCATGTCCCTTACCATGTTGATCTAAGCCACTGCTAAACTGACCCAGCTTCTTCAGATTTCCTCTTGACTTTCTTTCAAAATAGCACTTCTCTTCCCAGCACATAATGGATTAAAAATCAACACTCATCCCGAGTGACCCCAAATCACAAGATCACGTCGTCTCAATACCCATAAGCCTTTTTGTACCCTCTAGTGCAATAAATAGTACCTCCAATTGATACACACATTTCTATGAGACCTTCTATGAATCCAGCACTATTCCATCCATCTCTCTAACACTGGATAGCACACCCGGTAATAACATAGATGTCACATCCCAACCTCGGAAAGCACGACCGGTGCTCAACCGAGTAAACCCGATCGAGCAAACCTGTTAAATATTTTCTACCCCACTCACCCATGATCAAGAAAAAAAAGACATGATTTCATTAATTAAATAGTGGGAAGTTCATACATACAATATTAAACCGTTTCATTAGCTATTTCACATTTAAGTCTCAAAATACACATACTCTTATAATCTAAGTGGAACAAGTGATCAAATACAACATAACTTGTTTAACATTTCCAACACCCGTATACAACCCACATAGTGTCTACGGAGCCTCTAAAGATACAAAAGAGTGTAAAGAAGGTGCCGACAACAAGGCCCCCGGCTATACCTCAAAAAGTACAACAATATAAATAAAAGATATATTGCATGACCCCGGAATGAAATGGGGCTCACCGAATTCGCTGAGAAAAGGATGCAGAACCTATCTATGGTCAACACTGTCTGTTATGGAACCACCTACATCCATTTAAAGATGCAGTGCCCCCAGCAAAAGGGATGTTAGTACTGTCGAATAGTACTAGTATGTATAGCTAAACACCTTCTCAATAGAATGAATAATAATACAAGGGAAACAGTCAAGGATTCAATACGAGCTTCAAATAACATTAAAACAACAAGTCAAGGATCACATAGATTTTTAAGTCAACTCCCGCATTATTAGTGTGAATGGCTTTTAGTGCCAATATACCACAGTCCACAATACCATCGTGTTCTTACACGGAGTCCGATCTCGGCCCGATCGGCTAATCCATCTCATTTGGCACATCAACCGTATTCACTATTTCATTCACAATACCACCTTGTTATTACATAGAGTCCGATCTCAGCCTGATCGGCTAAGCCATCTCATTTGAGACATTAACCATTTCAATCGATCATCTAACTTCATATTTCTTTCCCATCTTTTCAGCACATTGGCACAAATGGCCTTATTTCATAATTCAAGTTCTTTTCCACTATCCAACGTTTTTGTTATAATCAATAACAACACGGTTTTCATTCAAGACTCTTGATTTCATATGTGAGCAATTTATAATTCAAGGCACATAGAGGCTTTTCACACAATTTGGCATAACAGTCCTTAATCGAATTTGACTTGAAGTCTAGGCATATTAGCACATATTCTAAGTCTTGAACATTTCCTCAGATAACCAGATAACATGATGAAAGAATGGGAATACATATTATACATATATTTGCAAAGTCAGCACATTCGGGATAGCAATTTCTAGGACGTTCAATTTTGGACTTACGTCGATTGCATGAATACCGTGGGTTTCAATTCTATGAAGAGGGGGTTTAGCCAACATACCTCAATTGAGCCTCTTAAAACTCTAAGACATTCCGGAATATTAGCAACTTCAATCTATTTTAGAAATATAGAAACATTGAACCCAAAATTAGGAAAACGATCATAATTCTAGCTCACTTGAGCATTCTATCAAACACTATGTGTGTATTAAGATTTCATGGCCCTTTTTATGAAAGAATCCACCATCCCACACCCCATTCTTTTATATCTTTAACTAACAACCTCCCCACATACCTTAGGAACACATGCATGTAAGGTAAGCACTCTCATCCACATGAATTACCTTATTAATGGCCCATTCTAGTTACATTTTGAAATTAATAGTTTGGGTGATAAAATCTTACCTCTTAGGAAGAAGACCTAGGTGCCTCTCTTGATAATCTTCAAGGTTTTAAGTGAGAATTAAAGAGCAATTTGATGAAGATTACTTTCTCCCTATAGGACCCTCCATCTCACTCTAAAATTATCAAAAACTAAGTTCAAAATGGCCCAAGGTAGGTGTTTTAACGGAATAGGGTCGGGTTTAAAAACCCCAAAAATAAAGCTTTTAAACAAGTTCTGTGATCGCATATGCGATTGCATAATTAATATGCGGTCTGCATATCGGCCGCATAATTTGGTCTCCAAAACTGGGCGTGACTGACTCGGTCTGCGGTCACTATGCGGCCCACCGACATATTCTGCGGTCGCATAATGCACCTCAAAATGGTTCTGCGGTCGCATAGTACACCACAGAACCTCCCTCCGAAAAATTTCAAAGCGGGATATGCGACAAGAGTGCGGCCCGCGAAGTGGTTGTGCGGTCGCATAATGGCCACAAAATTTAACATCAAAATGACCGAGAAATCTGACCCACTCTGCGACCATTTTGCGGTCCGCAGAGTGGTTCTGTTGTCGAAGAATATGCCCTAGAAATGCCTACTTCTGCCCAACATTTTCTTCTACTACTATTAACCTCTATGCCTATTTCGGCATCACGAAAATTCTGATTTTTAGAAAAAATTTTACGGGGCCTTACAATAGAAATACTCCGAGCATCTTTCACACTCTGTTGCAAAACCCAATCCTCAACCACATAACAAACCTAAAAGTCCTTAGGAACCATACCTTAAATCTCGAACCCACTAGAACCATTATTGAGAGTCGCCCACTCTAAGCCAGTCTTGGATCATATTAGCAACAACTAGTGCTCTGTTAGCACATGAATACTCTAACGAGCACACATGAATCGATAAGGAAAAATGTAGAACACATCCATCAGATTCCTTGATCGAATTACCCCTGATGTTCTCTTTCCCGGTCATAACTAACCCACCAATGTATCGAAATCCAGAAATTGCAAAAGACATATGACCTCGTGGCCCAATCACCAATGGTAGGCTCATTCACTTGACTTTAGACACAATCACATAAACTAAGAACTTACAATGACTTCGCCTTCTTAGTTACTATGATCCCACACTGTTACCCAATTGAATTTCTCATAAGTTATTGTTGCACAAATCATAGCACAACCCGAATTATTAGCCCTAATGCACACTTAACTTCATGACAGTCTCTCCATCTTCCTCAGGCAATCCAGACCCACATTGCAGTACATGCCTTCCGTTGGATATAAAGTAGAGCTCTTTATAGGAACTTCATCAGAAATCATGAAACCCTTAATCTTCTCATAGGAAATAGCCCCCACCTGTGTAACCTCATATCAACATCCCCAAATGATATTGCCATAGTTACATCCACTATGAAATCAGTTAATTCTCCTAGGTCCATACTCATCCGCCAGCCGCAAGAATCCATTCATTCCATTAACATTAACTGAAGGTCCAACAATACATTTAAAACTCGAAGCCATATTGCATCCCAAAACGATAATCAAACATTCACATTTCTCTACATTTCAAGCAAACACTTTTTGTCACATTCAAACTTCCTAAGTATAAAATCCACCTCAAGGATCATCTCTCTCGAACCATCAACACCGGAAACACTGATTCGACCCTAGAATCGCAACACACCATCATCTTCGATAACCGCTTCTTAGGTACCACTTCGTAACACCATACCCCCAAAGGCAAACAAATGAAGACCATCCTACTGACGAGACGTAATGCGTTCCAACAAGGTCAACGACACTACAACACAAACAAGAATTCCACCAAGTTTGGAGATATCAAATCTCACTACTCCATCAACCAAAGCTTGAACATCCATAGCCTAGTTGCCTCTCTTGCGCTGGAATTAAATACCGGATCTTCCAATCACGAACCTAATAATCCTCTTCCTAAAGCATTCACTGCCGCAACACATAAGTAAACACTTTCCGTTCACACCAACATTGTGTGATAACAACACGATAAATATCACAATGTACCGTGTATAGAACTGAAACCATAGGCAACACCAACACTGGCTAAAATGATCGAACTCCCTTCCACGAGTCAACGATAGTAGTATGCTCTCATAATGTAGGGAAAAATATCTTGCACCAGACCTGAAGCACCACCACGACTCCTTGATTCCAAACTGATATCAAGTGCTCAACATAGTTCTCTAATGAGTAGGAAGGAACTAAAGACATAAGCTTCAAAAAGATCAAATCATAGGACAAGGAATCCAGAAAGGGAAGTTCTCCTACAGTCCTGTAGCCTCTCAAAGATAAGTACAAATGTCTCTGTACCGATCCGCAAGACTCTAGTAGACTTTCTCATTATTTGTGAGACCTAAGTGAACCTAGTGCTCTGATACCAAGTTGTCATGACCCAATTCCCACAATAGATCATGATGGCGCCCAATATTGCCGTTAAGCAAGCCAACAATTTAATCAACACGATAATGAGTAGTTCTTATCACATATAAAATAATGATGAAATAATAAGGCAAAATTGCTCTGTTTTTATTGAAAATACTAACATTTTAATGAAAATTAGAATATGATCAAAATGCAATGTTGAATGCCATAATAGAAATACATCCATGATTAATGGTCTAAGTTCCTAAAACCCAGTGTGATAATCGCATGAGCATCTACTAGAATATACAATACTACTACAACAATTATCTAGAATAGAAATTAGAGAGAATGCAATAATGAATAGGAAAAGGACTCCCGTGTGCTGCAGATAGTAACATGGAATGCAGCTCACCACAAAGACTCCTCAGCAGCTGCGCTTATGTGCCAGTATGACCACCAAATGTACCTATCTCATTACCTACACAATTAGTGCATAAGTGTTGTATGAGCATGTAAATTAACGCGTACCTAGTAAGTATCTAGCCTAACATCGAAGAAGTAATGAGGGTGAGTCGACATCGACACTTACGAGTGGTCCAATTATCAAGTACAATGAAAGTAGACAGGTATGAAGCATAGCAAGTAAAAGCAACGAAGCAGATGTATATGTATAACATGATCCTCAACAGAAGAGTAAATAAAAAATCCTTAAATACCGAATACTATCTCGCATGGAATATATAATGATCAATACCGAATAAAATGTCACATCCCAAGTCAGAAAGAGTCATAAGTACGCTGACTCCTTATCGAATATTGTGCACGATTCTACCGAGGCGAATGGCCCGATCAGATAAGAGTGGTGGTACAATATCCTACTGTGGCATACAATCCAATCCCATAAGAATATATTACATGATACTGCCAAGGCGAATGGCCCGATCCCATAAGAGTGTGTTACAAAATACTGTCAAGGCGAATGGCTTGACCGCATAAGAGCGTGTTACATAATATTGCCGAGGCGAACGACTCAATCCCATAAGAGTGTGTTACATAATACAGCCGAGGCGAACGGCTCGATCCAAAAAGAATATTGCTGAGGCGTTCAGCCCGATCCTATAAAAATATGAAACTTTGATTGGTCACTGGCCCCACTCACGAATATACATGTGAGTTATGAAATTCAAGAAACATTTGGACGAATACGCACGACATTAGATAAATTTGTAAAAGGAAGTATACTTTTCGCGACAAATTTAGTAGCTCGTCAAGTATCTACAATAGCAAGGTTTGATACTCTATACAAGTCCAGTCTCAGACTAAAAATAATAATTAAGGCATGCAAACAAGAAACAATAACTCAATTAATACAATTAAAACATAGCGTGAGTCTAAGTCTACCCGGACATACTCAGGAATTCTAGCATACCATGGACACTCGTCACCTCATACGTGTGTAGCACCTATAATACGTAGCACATAACAAATATAGAACCTATGGGGTAAATTCTCCCTCACAAGGTTAGAAAGGAGACTTAGATCGCTCCAAAATCCGATAGTGCTCCAATGCCTCTCTATTACCTCAAACCAATGCCAAACATTCCGAAACTATTCAAAAGAACGTGCAAACGAATCAAAATATACTCAAAGACTTGTAATTTAACAATTAGAAACAATTCCCAACTCTACACGAAAAGTCAAAGAAGTTAATCCCCAAGCTCACACACCCGGATTCTGTAACTTTTCGAAGATAAATACCACCCATAAACAAACTCAATTATATAATTTATTCTCGATCCCATGTCTAATTTCGTAGTCAAAACTCAAAAAAATCATTTATAGGTTTACTTTCAAAATCCCACAATTTTACAATTTTCCATGTTTAAATCCATATATAATCCATGTATTTAGCTCACAATGAGTAGGAATCACTTACCTTGTGATAGATGAAAATGCCCCTTCAAATTCGGCTCTAATGGAAGAACTAAGATAAAAATGATCCAAGTCCTGATTTGCAATGTTATACACTGCCTAGTAGTTCCTCTTTGCGATTGCGGAAGATGACTTGCGATAGCGAAGGTAAAATCTTCTGCTGAAATAAAATCCTCTCCGTGAACGCGATATAGGATCTGCAAACGCTATGCCTTACCTGTCCTGCTCAATGCGAACATGACCGGCCTTTCGAAAACACGAAGGCCAACATCCAATCCAAACTTCTTCTTCTTCTTCGCGACTGCAACCTGACTATTGCGAACGCGAAATACCACTGCACCAGCCTCCGCGCATGCGGCTCGCCCAACGTGAAGGTGGTAAAATGGCCTCCAACCCAAATCCTTCATCGTGAATGTGTGCTACCTACTATGTTCGCGAAGAGCGACACCAGCACCAGTAACAACCATAGGCAAAACACACCGACATGGTCAGAAACAAACCCCGCAACACAACTGAGGCCCCCGGAACCCCTCCAATCTTACAAACTAGTCCTAATGCCTTGTCCAAAACTTATCCAAAGGCTCAAAACTCCACAATTAACATCAAAACTAAGAATCGATGATCGAAATCCTTTTCTTAACTNGGAATATATAATGATCAATACCGAATAAAATGTCACATCCCAAGTCAGAAAGAGTCATAAGTACGCTGACTCCTTATCGAATATTGTGCACGATTCTACCGAGGCGAATGGCCCGATCAGATAAGAGTGGTGGTACAATATCCTACTGTGGCATACAATCCAATCCCATAAGAATATATTACATGATACTGCCAAGGCGAATGGCCCGATCCCATAAGAGTGTGTTACAAAATACTGTCAAGGCGAATGGCTTGACCGCATAAGAGCGTGTTACATAATATTGCCGAGGCGAACGACTCAATCCCATAAGAGTGTGTTACAAAATACTGTCAAGGCGAATGGCTTGACCGCATAAGAGCGTGTTACATAATATTGCCGAGGCGAACGACTCAATCCCATAAGAGTGTGTTACAAAATACTGTCAAGGCGAATGGCTTGACCGCATAAGAGCGTGTTACATAATATTGCCGAGGCGAACGACTCAATCCCATAAGAGTGTGTTACAAAATACTGTCAAGGCGAATGGCTTGACCGCATAAGAGCGTGTTACATAATATTGCCGAGGCGAACGACTCAATCCCATAAGAGTGTGTTACAAAATACTGTCAAGGCGAATGGCTTGACCGCATAAGAGCGTGTTACATAATATTGCCGAGGCGAACGACTCAATCCCATAAGAGTGTGTTACAAAATACTGTCAAGGCGAATGGCTTGACCGCATAAGAGCGTGTTACATAATATTGCCGAGGCGAACGACTCAATCCCATAAGAGTGTGTTACAAAATACTGTCAAGGCGAATGGCTTGACCGCATAAGAGCGTGTTACATAATATTGCCGAGGCGAACGACTCAATCCCATAAGAGTGTGTTACAAAATACTGTCAAGGCGAATGGCTTGACCGCATAAGAGCGTGTTACATAATATTGCCGAGGCGAACGACTCAATCCCATAAGAGTGTGTTACAAAATACTGTCAAGGCGAATGGCTTGACCGCATAAGAGCGTGTTACATAATATTGCCGAGGCGAACGACTCAATCCCATAAGAGTGTGTTACATAATACAGCCGAGGCGAACGGCTCGATCCAAAAAGAATATTGCTGAGGCGTTCAGCCCGATCCTATAAAAATATGAAACTTTGATTGGTCACTGGCCCCACTCACGAATATACATGTGAGTTATGAAATTCAAGAAACATTTGGACGAATACGCACGACATTAGATAAATTTGTAAAAGGAAGTATACTTTTCGCGACAAATTTAGTAGCTCGTCAAGTATCTACAATAGCAAGGTTTGATACTCTATACAAGTCCAGTCTCAGACTAAAAATAATAATTAAGGCATGCAAACAAGAAACAATAACTCAATTAATACAATTAAAACATAGCGTGAGTCTAAGTCTACCCGGACATACTCAGGAATTCTAGCATACCATGGACACTCGTCACCTCATACGTGTGTAGCACCTATAATACGTAGCACATAACAAATATAGAACCTATGGGGTAAATTCTCCCTCACAAGGTTAGAAAGGAGACTTAGATCGCTCCAAAATCCGATAGTGCTCCAATGCCTCTCTATTACCTCAAACCAATGCCAAACATTCCGAAACTATTCAAAAGAACGTGCAAACGAATCAAAATATACTCAAAGACTTGTAATTTAACAATTAGAAACAATTCCCAACTCTACACGAAAAGTCAAAGAAGTTAATCCCCAAGCTCACACACCCGGATTCTGTAACTTTTCGAAGATAAATACCACCCATAAACAAACTCAATTATATAATTTATTCTCGATCCCATGTCTAATTTCGTAGTCAAAACTCAAAAAAATCATTTATAGGTTTACTTTCAAAATCCCACAATTTTACAATTTTCCATGTTTAAATCCATATATAATCCATGTATTTAGCTCACAATGAGTAGGAATCACTTACCTTGTGATAGATGAAAATGCCCCTTCAAATTCGGCTCTAATGGAAGAACTAAGATAAAAATGATCCAAGTCCTGATTTGCAATGTTATACACTGCCTAGTAGTTCCTCTTTGCGATTGCGGAAGATGACTTGCGATAGCGAAGGTAAAATCTTCTGCTGAAATAAAATCCTCTCCGTGAACGCGATATAGGATCTGCAAACGCTATGCCTTACCTGTCCTGCTCAATGCGAACATGACCGGCCTTTCGAAAACACGAAGGCCAACATCCAATCCAAACTTCTTCTTCTTCTTCGCGACTGCAACCTGACTATTGCGAACGCGAAATACCACTGCACCAGCCTCCGCGCATGCGGCTCGCCCAACGTGAAGGTGGTAAAATGGCCTCCAACCCAAATCCTTCATCGTGAATGTGTGCTACCTACTATGTTCGCGAAGAGCGACACCAGCACCAGTAACAACCATAGGCAAAACACACCGACATGGTCAGAAACAAACCCCGCAACACAACTGAGGCCCCCGGAACCCCTCCAATCTTACAAACTAGTCCTAATGCCTTGTCCAAAACTTATCCAAAGGCTCAAAACTCCACAATTAACATCAAAACTAAGAATCGATGATCGAAATCCTTTTCTTAACTTCCAAAGCTTCAAACCTCGTCGAATGCGTCCGAATCACACTTAGACATCCCGGATTACGACCAAACTTCACACACAAGTTCTAATCAACTAACTGAACCTTTCCAAGGTCTCTAAAATCACCTGGAGTCCGATAACACCAAAGTCTACTCCAAGTCAATCTTAGCAAATTTCAAAACTTTCAAAATGCAAAGTTCCGATAATGAGCGCTAAAACAATTTCGGACAGTCCGATACTCAATTCGAATATACTCCCAAGTATGAAATCACCATACGAACCTATAGGAACCTTCAAATCCCGATTCGGAGTTTTTTTTACTCAAAAGTCTAACCTTGGTCAACTATCCCAACTTAAAACTTCCGAATTGAGATTATTTTTCCAAATCAACTTCGAACTTTTCAAAAATCAAAACCGACTACACGTGCAAGTCATAATACATAATGTGAAGCTACTAAATGTCTCAAATCGCCAAACGACATGCTAGAGCCCAAAACGACAGGTCGGGTCATTACAGTATTTAATTATTTTTACTATTCATTTAGGTACACATTAACCATTCTTTTGTTTAAGTTTTCGTAATAGTTGTAAATATTTATTAATTATTTTTTCAGTCCCTCACTTAGTCAAATCAAGTCCAACCAGGAACCACATTTTATGAATCTTGAGGGATCCCTAACCCTTTCCCTTAGAGATAAATTGAACCCTTACCTCGAATCTCAGATTCAAAAACCATAGTCAAAGCACATATTACATAATATGTTTTGGTGTCCTGGTGTACCTTAAATACTAGCTGGTGACTCAAAACTCTAATTAACCTTGTAGAGTACCATAAGTTATAGTTTATTCTAACTAATGTAAAATAGGGTGAAACAATGAGTTTGTGCATGTTTCCTTCAGCAATAGCAGTGTTGGGAAGGTTTGAAACAAAGTTTCATGTGATATGAGGTATATTGCCAATATTGGGTTTGATAATGATGTGATCACCCAATAGGTTATTTTGAGTACTAGCTCCATGTTCTATGGTACGAGACCTCCTGTAGATATATTGGATGATATATGGTTTGCGTTCGTAGTCCGTGTCGTTTTTCGAAAAGCTTATATGTGAAATTTTAAAGAAAATATGATTGTTAGCTTTAAAAACGACTTGAGTTGACCACAGTCAACATTTTTTATAACGCCTTCGGATTGGTGTTTTGATAATTCTGGTAGATTCGTATTCCATTTTGGACTTGTACGCGTGTTTGGTTGCGGTCCCAGGTGACCCTAGGTAGTTTCGGCGCAATATGTGAAAAATTAGGAGAATGTGTTTTAAGTTAACAATCTTGAGTTTTGATGATCGATTCTTAATGTTTGATGTTATTTTAATGATTTGAGATAGCGAGCGAGTTTGTATGATGTTATTACACATGTGTTAATATTCGGATTGTAGCACGAAGGGCTCAGGTGAGTTTTAGATAGGTTGTGCAAGGTTTTGAATAGCTGATGCTTCAGCTAGTTTTTCTTGCTTGAAGATCTCGCAATTGCGAGGCACCAGCTCGCATTTGGGAGGGGGATGGACAAGGCACTTCGCATTTGCTAAGTTAGAGCCGGTTTTGTGATATAGGGGATCATAGCATTTGTGACTGTTGTGTCACCTTTATGGCACTGCACATCATAGAGAAGCTTCGCATTTACGATGGAGGAGACCTTCACAAATGCGAAGGAAATGCCGTATTTGCAATAACTGCATGGATGCGACACTTGTTGCATTTGCGATAAGTAGTTTACTTTTGCGATTTACTTGTAACTACAAACAAGAGTTCACAATTGAGACATCTGCAGCTGGATAAAATTTGTGAAAATCAAGACTTAGCTGAATATACATTAATATTTAACCCTAGACTCCAAAGAGGCAATTTTTAGAGAGTATTTTCTTTCCAATTTCATTGATTCGACTGGTTTTGAGGCTTGTTTTAAATGAAAAGTGTCATGCCCCGACCTTGGAGAGCTCGACCGACGCTCAACCGAGATATCCCAATCAAGCAAGCCTACTTGATGCCTTCTACCCGACCTTACACATGTATAAAGTGAAGATGTATACCATTCGTTACAAAATGAGAGGATTTCATGAACAACACCAATTTCATTACCATTAGTTACTTCATTTTCAATTACCAAAATACATTACACATTCTTAGTCTAGAAGTGGAAACATGTGATACATATACAATATTTCTAGTTTGACATTCCAAATCAAGGTACAACCCACACTATGTCTACAGATCCTCTAATTTATAGAAAAGACTAATATGATTGTTCTGGAAATAAGACGCCGGCTATAAATCACAACACTATCCATAAGGAACAAAAGACACAAGATCCCGATATGAAGTGGGGCTCACCAAGTCAGCTGAGAAGAGGGTGTACCGCTATCACTAATCGATGCCGCCTGCTATGGAACCACATGCATCCATTAAAGATGTAGCGCCCCTGGCAAAAGGTGCGTTATTACATCTCGAATAGTACTAATATATAAGACTAAACACCATCTAAAAGAATCGAGTAATAGTCCAAGGAGAAAGAAACATGGAATCAATAAGAGCCTCAAAAAATATTAGAGCATCAAGTTAAGAGAAAGATAACGTTTCAAGAGAATATCAATATTTTAAAGTTGGGAGATCATTAGTACCGATACACCACCATGCTTTTAGCATGGAGTCTGGTCTCGGCCCGATCGGCTAAGCCGTCTCACCCAAGAAATCCAATCATAACACCACCATGTGCGCGACATGGCATCCGATATAGGCCCAATCGGCTAAGCCGTCTCACCACAATACTGTGTGGGTCGACATCACATTCCTCTAGAAATCATCGCATCCCAATTAAGGTGAATAATCCCAACACATCAATCTTATCCCAATTAAGGGGAATAATCTCAACACATTGGTTCGGGGATTTACCTCAATCACTCCTACATAGGCACATGTAGTTTTGGGGTTAGGTTATTTTAACATACCCTTCCTAGAAGACTAACGATACTCTCAAATATTTATTTATAAAGGAGTTGAAGCTTATTTCCAAATCTTTCACACAGTCTTTTCATTTCATTGGCACTATCGGACACAAATGTAATTTTGTTCTTGGCACGTCAGCCGTATTTTATAATTCATACTCACTCCTTTTAATTCAAGCATCATCATGAATTATCAACATAAGAGCATTTGTAATCAAGATTTTAAGTATGTATATGAGCAATAGAAGTCTTAAACACATTGAGTTTTCATTCAAAGAATAAGGCATAATAAACCTTGCATTTGATACAAGAATTGAAGTCATAACATTTTGATACATAACCATACTTGAATACATTCCCCAAGGAGAGAATAACGCAATAAAAGCAATTGAAACACATTTTGGTCATACAATCTTCGACACAATCAATCCCCACTGATGGTAGGCTATAATCTCGTATTTTGGTCTCTTATTGCACTCTAATGCACTGCACTTTATTCATGTTTGAGCTTTAATTGATAGTGTTTTGCACTTATTGTGTGTTTCATGCCTTATAGAAGTGATTCCGAGCTATGTAGATGTTACGGAATGAATTCGAGTGATTTTGAGATTTGAAGTCTGAGTAAAAGCCCAATGGATTAAGCCGGTATCGGGTTCAGGGGTCGAGGACCAAGTCTGGAAGTCAAAACGCAAGAAAATTCCGTGCTCTGAGAAAATTTCACTGTCGCGGCGCATAGGACCGACCCTACTTGGTATAAATACATGGAAAAATATTATTTTCTGGACATTTTGACATATTGGAGACTAAAGGAGTCTAAGGAGGAGTTGGAGAAGAAAAAGCACAAGGAGTTCATCATTCAATCCTCACTCAAGACCCGAGTTTGGATCATTTTATGTTTTTCTTTACTTTAAACATATTTGTGATGAATTGCTCATATCTATGGAGTAGTTCCGTTTAGGGTTTGATGGATTTGGTGTATTGATGATTGTTTGTTGATTATAACTCTAATTTTATGCATTGAATCGTTTTGGATGATATGAATTCTTTCATCTATATTCACTTGTTCATGTAATCGAGAGAGGCATAACTTGTGATATCTTTGCATTATATTGTCGGTTGAGTTCATTAATTCTTCTTAGTAATTGAAAAAAGATAGTTGAATCATTGATTAAACATAGTTAGGAGGATAATCGAGAGAGGTTCTCCTAAACACCAATCCACTGCGCATTCTTGCATATCTTCATGTGCTTAAATTGGCTCATCTTGTGAGGTTCTGACTTAATCGAGAGAGGAGTTTTTGCTGAGTGTTTGAATCAATAATTGAGTGAATTCGAGAGACTCACTTAAACATTAAAAGTCAATTATCTAGAGCTAGATCTCAAACAATTATCTTGCACCTATCCTATCAACCCCTATTTTCTCCCATTGATAACTTCCTTGCTTATCTTTGTTTTGATTGTCATTAGTTAATAGCTTTAGACTCTTAGTTAATTTTAGTTAGAAATCATATAAATCTCAAGTGCTGATTTTCTTGGTTAGCAAATTAAGTAGAAACTACGAAAACACTGTTTAAATCCAATCCATGTGGGTACGATATTATATTATACTATATTCGACTAGCGAGCATAATTTAAGTGTGTGTTTCGAGCTCGTCACCCACTTCAATAGGTCACCCATATATGTTCTATAACCTCCCTACCACCTTCATTGGCACATGCATGCATAATTAACTAACTCCTATTCTCAAGAACCACTTTCCTCATTACCTATTCCCTGCCCATTTTCAAAATTGAAAGCTAGGGCTAGAACCTTACCTATTTAGTAGACAATTTTGCAAGCTTTCCTTGTGAATCCTCCAAGGCTTGAGAAAGGAATTGAAGTAGAATGTGTTGGGGATCCTCCTTATCTCTCTAGTTTGTCCCCCCTCTCTCTTAAAATATCATAATTTCCCTTCAAAAATGGTCCCTTAAGTCTATTTAATTAAAATAAGGTCGGGTAAAGATTTCCTCAAACTTTGTTTACCCTTAAAAATAGATAACAATTGAATTTATACGTAGTTTTAAGGATATGTGGATTAATTCGATACAAGTGATCAATGACGTTAAATAAGCAGACTAAAGATAAAATAAATAATCAAACCAGTTGCAATGCTATTGCACAACTTGAACTTGGGTTGGACAATGGTTTCGCCCTCGATCGGACCCTCGGTTCAGAGCCAATAGAAAATGAATAACAAACAAAATTATATGTCCTTGATATGCGTATTATAGTGTTCTCATAGAATAAAAGTCATCTCCTTTATATAGTATGAGAGTTTTATCCCTAGTACAATTCTAAAAAAGGTAAAAATCCTCTTTTTCAATAATCACTAATCTGTTGCCGATACGGGCCGAGATCCGCGCCATGATATCCGGTTGGGTGCGGATATCACGGCCATGCATTAGTCGTGTGCAACCATTTGGTAATGCTTTTCCGAGGTCTTGGAGCTTGAACCAGATCCGGGGGGCGTGATCTCGATATCTTCGGTGGTAAGCGATTTGTTCGGACCTTTGCACGAGAGGTTCCTAACTTCGATTCTGATTCCATGTAGTTATATCCTTGCTTCATTTTCCCCACCGAAAAATTAGGGTGCTCATTAGCCCATGTTTTACACGTATACAGATAGTCCCCTCATCTCTTAGAGAGTAGGTTTACCGAAATGATGAGAAACGACAGATGTTCTCCGGTTCCTTCCCTCTTACGTTACAATCGAAACGACGAAGAAGTCGAAATGTCCCATCAGTGATGTCGTTCTAACTTCGGAAACATGTCAACCACTGGCTGGTTGCCTCCGAATGCGAAGGGTCACATACTTCCCCTATAAAAGCTTCCACCATTTGTTCTTTTTCCACATTCTGATCAAGTTTCAACCTTCGAAGTTTCTAGTTATCATCAACTTTTTCAAACCTTCATATCTTCATCTTTAATCTTCAAATCTTCATAGCTGTTCTTAGGCTCTTACCCAGAGTTTCTTCAAATCTCCATACTCTGCTGTTCAGCCTTCAAACTTGTTCCTTTAAACCTTCATACTTTTTCTTTAAATTTTCAAACTTTATCCGATAGCAATGGCTAGAACTTCCAAATCAGTTCCCTAACTGGCTGCCTCCTCATCTTCCCACCCGGGCATGAATGTCGAGGTGGCTGCTTACGAGGCGGTTGTTCCCGAGGTGGCCGCTCCTGAGGTGACTGCCCCCGAACCTCCCATGAAAAGCTTTTTACTCGGGGGTTGCTCAATCACGGATGACTTCAAAGTCGAGAGGCACTTATCCAAACAGGACTGGGGCGAAGGAGCATGCAGATATATATGCTCTATTACTAAAGATGTCCTTTTCGTGGTTCGAGAAGACTGCAAATGGGAAGGCAAGGATGTAGTAGTCCTCAGGCCCGAAAATGATATTACTACCCACGTGGAGGGGTACTTAACTATTTTTACTTATTCGTTTATGCTGGGTGTCACACCTCCTTTTTCCCGAGGGGATACGGGAGTTTTTCCAATTAAAGTGACATTAATCGAAATGGGATTATTTATTTCAATTTCATAGTCTCCACTTGGAATAATTTATGGTGTCCCAAGTCATCGGTTTATTTTAAATCCCAAATCGAGGAAATTTGACTCTGTTTTAAAGTCTGCGAAACCATAAGACCGGGTAAGAAATTCTGTTAACCCGGGAGAAGGTGTTAGGCATTTTCGAATTCCGTAATTTTAGCACGGTCGCTTTTAATCATACATGGCTTAATTAATTTGTTTAACTACTCATTTTAAAATCTATGCACTTTTACCTTTTATCGCTTTTGATTATGGCGTTTTATGGATTTAATCTTTTAAACGGATTACATGTGTGTAAATCCGCCTTATTTGGTATGCTAAAAATCATGTCACGCGTACGTGTGCACAATTAATAACACTTTATTTATTATTAAAGATTGTTTGGCCAAAGTCGAACGCGTACTTCGCTTTTAATTTTGAAAAATCATAATTATATCACACAAACGTATACATAATCACGATAGATTGAAAATTGCACCTAAAGCACTCTAACGTATTATTAAGAATTATTTTCCTAAATTAGTTCTGAGGTTATTGCAAAGGCCATAGGTTATGGGATAGTTGTGGAAAATGAAGTAAATTAGTTAAAGGAGTAAATAGGCCATCATGTATCAATACTCTATAGCCCAACAACTAAAGCCCAAAAATTATTATGGTCCAAGTCTTCTTAGTTTTAAATCAAAGACCAAATATTATGTTTCAAGGCCACTGAACGGTCCACTCTCAACCCATTGCCATGTGGCCTATTATGTTAAAATGCCTTAACCCCAAATTTTGTTATATGAACTCAAACGTTATGATGCAGGACCTTAGTAAATCCACAAAGCCCACCAAATTTACAAGATTAACCACTGGCCCAATCATTAGTTGTATCAAACCACGCCACTATCCATTAGTCAGTTCCAAACCCAACTCTTATTAATTCAAATTAAAATCCATGGCCCCAATGAACTTAACACTATTGTTTCATTGATTATTCATTCAACTTTCAAGAACAAATTTAATAACAATAGACCAACGCTATATGCTCACAAAATCGACAAACTAAAAATCCAAAAATACATGTTTTAATCAAGACGACGAAACCATCAAGCTTTAAAACACAGAACGAATAAACGACAAGAAAAATGAACTAAAATAACAGTAAGCGAAAAGAAGAGCGGACCTCAAGAATGAAACTTTTCTTGTTAAAATGAATCCCCATGAATGAGTATGTTAACTAAAAACGAGCAACAGACCACATGGTTTCTTACGTATACAGCAACAAATCGGACCGCCACTGGAGCTTCAAATGAACAGAAGCTTTGAAATTTGTTTAAATATTGAATTTCTCTGAATACATCGAGGAAGAGAGTACCGATATAACTCAAACACTAGCCGAATCACCAACTAAACGGAAAGCTCGAACCGGGGACCTCGACGACAACCTCAATTCAATGCGCATGAAACCTCAATTGAAACTCCATAGCTTTTAAAACCGGATTTCCGGCCAGATCCGCCACCTTCCGTCGCAGCAGTAACAAAGAATGGGGAAGACGACGGAGGAGGAGGAGCAGTAGCCATTGTCGGTTTTTGGCTGAGCTCGCCGGCGATGAGGTGAGACAGAAAACGAGAAAGGGGGTTTTTGAGGGGAGGCGACTGTCTCCTTTTCTATGTTTTTGTGTGTATGCATCTTTAATTTTGAGGGAAAGAATGATGAAGATCTAGGGGGGGAGGGGGGGAGGCGTTGATGATGTCTCAAAACAGAAGGAGGAGGAGCTAGGTTCGGAGTGCTCCTCTGTTTTTAGGGATTAGGTCTAATATCAAAATGGGGAGTGGGTATGGGCTTGAGGGAGTTGGGCTCAAATGGCTTTGGGGTTTTGGGCTAAGGTTTTGGACTTAAAATCCAACAAATAAGAAACTTAATAATTTAAAATATACTATTAAATATAAAATTAATTTCAATTAATTAAGGCAAACTATATGAAACTATTTTTGTATTTTTCAATTTTTGTGCTTTAAAACTACAATTAAAATTAATAATAAAGTGAAACCCTATAGAAATAAACTTAAATAAATATTCTAAAAATACTAAGACTATTAAAGATAATTCTAATGTGTGGGTCAAAAATTACGTGCTTACAGCTGCCCCTCTTTGCTTAAAAATACGGAGTGTTTTTGAGCAAAGAAACAAGTAAGCGACGTAATTGATTTCTGACCCGACACTTTTTCAAATGAGATAAAGTTGGATAAAAGATTGTGACCAAGCCCTGGTATCTGAGCTGCCTACATATACTTGGCTATAAAAGAATAAGGCCACGTGTAGTTCCGAGAATGATGGAATGATGAATTGGAGAGTCAAGTGAGATTCCGTCGAGGCTCCGGTCCGTGGCCCTGTTATTACATCAAAATCTAAAGGAACTAAACAAGCCTGTCAGCTATGAGTTACAAGATTCCTATTTATAGGTCTTCTGAAGCTTGATCTTTAGTCTTGAATGGATCTTCATGCAGGCTTTTGATTTGACCCTTGATGCTTGCTAGCTGCAGGTGCTAGTTCATTCTTCTTTAGTCAGGTGGGACTTAACCTTTAAACTTTATTTTGCCTTTGTGGGCATTTAACTTTGATTTCCTTTCTTTTCAGGAGTTTTTGGTTTCGAAACATCGGCCACCATGGCCAGTCGGAGTCGACTTGATGTCCCTGCCGAGGTTGGGTGCCTTTTGAATATTAGCTTGTATCAGACAAGAGCCCTGTTAATCAATCTTGCCGTCCTTTTTTTGTCTTAGTTTCAGAACAAAATTAGGCTGAAAGTGATTCATAGAAAGGCAAACATTGAAACGGACAAATGGATTTAGATGAGAGGAAAATGAAGAAGGACTTATTTGGAATGCATGTAGAGTTCAATGAACATGACATGTCTCTTGGACTGAATGCCTGATCTGTGTAAACCGTCCAGCTTTCAGAAATTCATCACAACTTTTGCCTCGAAACCGAGAAACCTTGCCTACGACTGTGTCGATGTTGATGGTTGTGAGGATCTTCTTTTCGATCAGTGGCACCCTTTGCGGGTTTTCACCAGCTGACCTCTCCCATTTCTCTTCTCACCGGCGCCTTATAGTGCTCTTTGAAAGTTTTCACTAACAAGACTCTCTCATTTTCAATTTCTCTGCTTATCATCGCCTTATGGTGCTCTTTGCGAGTTTTCACTAAGAAGACTCTCTCATTTTTAATTTCTCTGCTTACCATCGCCTTATGGTGCCCGTGAGGGTTTTCACTGATAATACTCTCATTTTATTTCTCTCATTTGGTGGAAACAGATCCAAGTAACATTCTCGCTGATTGATCAGAAGGATTAAAAAGGATTTAGGTAAAAGGTTTTGGATCGGGTTACAACTTCGGAACCTTTCTTGCGAAACCATCGCCAAACTGTTATAACTTCTGCCCAGTTTCAACTTTGGGGAAATATGGATTTTTATTTTGGTGTGACTGAAACTCAGAAAGAGGTTGTCTATGTGTCCTTTCGGAATCAAGTCGAACGTAGTTCAAGGAACTTTATTTTTGATTTTTCTTTTGTTTTGCTTTTCTTTTTAGTTTTTTTCATCATTTTTTTTACATGACTTTCAGGTTCCAAAGAGGGTAATCAAAGAAAAGAGAATCGACTCAAAGGGTTTTCAAGGGTTGGTAGTGTTTGGGTAGCGAGGATGAAATCCTTCATTATCCCAATCGGAGAGTATTAAAACTGTGAAAAGGGTTAAGTATAATACCTTTTGACTGCATCTGCAATGACAGCTGTTTCGGGGTCATTTCCGTCAATGTCTTCCCAAGTACAATGCCCTTTTCGGCAACAGTTTTCTTATAATGTACGGATCATTCCAATTTGGATCGAACTTTCCTTTTGCTTCCTCATGATGCGGGAGAATACGCCTTAGAACGAGTTGCCCCACTTCAAAGTTTCTAGGCCGCACTTTCTTGTTGTAGGCGCGGGCCATTCTTTGTTGGTACAACTACCCGTAACAAACTGCGGCTATCCGCCTTTCATCAGTCATAGTTAATTGTTCCAGCCGGGTCTTGACCCATTCATCATCCTCGATCTCAGCTTCATCAATAATTCGAAGAGAGGAAATTTCAACTTCTGCATGTATTACAATTTCAGTGCCATAAATCAATAAGTAAGGCGTGGCCCCAACTGATGTGCGCACGGTTGTGCGATATCCCAATAATGCAAAAGGCAACTTCTCATGCCACTGTCTAGAACTTTGAATCATTTTCCTGAGGATCTTTTTGATGTTCTTGTTTGCCGCTTCAACGGCGCCATTGGCTTTGGGTCAGTAGGGGGTAGAATTACGATGCGTAATTTTAAACTGTTTGCATACCTCCCTCATCACGTGACTGTTCAGATTTGCAACATTATCTGTAATGATAGTTTTTGGAATACCAAAACGACAAATGATGTTGGAATGCACGAAGTCCACCATTGCTTTCTTAGTGACGGCTTTGAAAGTGACTGCTTCAACCCAATTTGTGAAATAATCAATGGAAACCAAGATGAATCTGTGCCCATTTCAAGATTTTGGCTCGATTGGCCCAATGAAATCCATACCCCAAGCAACGAATGGCAACAGTGATGACATAGGATGTAACTCTGAAGGCGGTGCATGAATCAGGTCACCGTATATCTGACATTTATGGCACTTCCGGACAGAACGGAAGCAATCCTTTTCCATGGTCATCCAGTAATAACCTGCCCGCAGGATTTTCTTTTCAAGTACATATCTGTTCATGTGGGGCCCGCATACCCCCGAATACACTTTGTTCATGATCTTTTCAACTTCTTTGGCATTTACACACCTCAAAAGATTCAGGTTTGGGGTTCTTTTGTACAAAACTTCTCCGCTTAAGAAGAAACTGCTGGCTAACCTTCTAATGGTTCTCTTTTGATCTCCACTGGCCTGCTCGGGATATTCCTTTGTTTTCAAAAACCTTTTGCTATCGTGATACTATGGCTGAACATTTGGTTCTATTTCAACTGCATTGCAATAATCATGTCTTTCTCGAATTTGGATCTCCAACGGGTCAGTATGGACATTGCCCGGATATGGCAGTATTGCCGCCAAGGTAGCTAGTGCATCAGCTAACTCATTGTGGAATTGAGGAATATACCTGAATTCAACGGACTTGAACCGTTTGCTAAGATCTTTCACATGTTGCATGTATGGGATAAGCTTGATATCTCGAGTTTCCCATTCACCTTGGGCTTGCCGAATGGTCAAATCAGAATCTCCCATGATTAGTAATTCTTCCACATCTAGATCAACTGCCATGTTCATGCCCATAATGCAAGCTTCATACTCGGCAGTGTTGTTTGTACAGAAGAACTGAAACCGGGTTTTGGCCGGATAGTGCTGACCGGTGGGAGAAATCAAAATTGCCCTAATCCCGACACCTTTTGCATTTACAGCTCCATCAAAGAACATTTTCCAAGCATTGGTCTCCTCTGGAATTACTTCAACTGAATTTACTTCCTCGTCTGGGAAATAAGTGCTCAAGGGTTGGTATTCATCATCAACTAGATTATCAGCTAGATGATCGGCCAAGGCTTGGGCTTTCATCACCGTGCGGGTGACATAAACAATGTCGAACTCAATGAGCAGGATTTGCCATTTTGCTAATCTTCCCGTAGGCATTGATTTTTGGAATACGTACTTCAGAGGATCCATCCTGGTTATGAGATATGTGGTATAGGCCAACAGATAATGTCTGAGCTTCTGAGCAACCCAAGTTAGGGCGCAACAAGTTCTTTCCAACAAAGTGTACTTTGCTTCATAACCGGTAAACTTCTTTCTCAAGTAGTATATGGCTTGCTCTCTCTTCCCGGTCACATCATGTTGCCCGAGGACACAGCCAAAAGAATTTTCCAAGACTGTTAAGTATAAGAACAAAGGTCTTCAAGGCTCAGGCAGAACCAATACGGGCGGATTTGACAGATATTCTTTGATTTTATCAAAAGCTTCTTGACACTCATCCGTCCATTTGATCACCGCGTCTTTCTTTAGAAACTTAAATATAGGCTCACATGTGGTAGTAAGCTGAACGATGAATCTACTGATATAATTTAGCCTTCCTAGCAGACTCATGACCTCTTTCTTGGTTTTTGGTGGTGGTAAATCCCGAATAGATTTTATCTTTGCTGGATCTAACTCAATACCCCTCCGACTGACTATAAACCCCAGAAGTTTCCCAGACGGAACTCCGAATGCGCATTTAGCTGATTCAATTTCAAATCATACCTGCACAGACGCTCAAAGAATTTTCTCAGATCTCGCACATAGTCTTCTTATGTTCTGGATTTAATGATCACATCATCCACATACACCTCAATTTCTTGGTGCATCATGTCATGGAAGATAGCAGTCATAGCTCTCATGTAAGTTGCCCCGCCGTTTTTCAGACCGAACGACATGACCCTATAACAGTAAGTGCCCCACGGTGTGTTGAAAGTTGTCCTTTCTACGTCTTCTTCATCCATCAGAACTTGGTGATACCCAGCGTAACAATCCACAAAAGACTGTATCTCATGTTTGGCACAATTGTCGACAAGAATGTGGATGTTTGGTAATGAAAAGTTATCCTTGGGGCTTGCTTTGTTCAAATCCCTATAGTCAACATACACTCGGGTTTTCCCGTATTTGTTTGGCACTAGAACCACATTAGCCAACCACGTGGTATATCTGACTACTCGGATCACACCAACTTTCAATTGTTTGGCGACTTCTTCTTTGATCGTATCACTGATGTCTGTTTTAAACTTTCTTTGCTTTTCTTGGACAGGTGGACAGCCGGGATAAGTCGGAAAATTATGTACCACTAAATCGATGCTTAGTCCGGGAATATCATCGTAGGACCATGCAAACACGTCTTTGAATTCAAACAAAAGTTAGCCCAATGCATCTCTAGTTCTTTCCTCAGCGTGAATGCTTATCATGGTTTCTCTGATCTCTTCGGAACTGCCCAAATTAACTGGATCGGTTTCATTTAAGTTTGGCTTAGGCTTAGTCTCAAATTGTTACAATTCTCGATTTATTTCCCTAAAAGCCTCATCTTCATCATATTCTGATTCTTGATTCATTATTTCAAAGTTAGACAACGTTTTAGGATCTGGGTATGAAGTCCGCAAGCATGTCATGTTATTTAAGTCCGCATTATTATAACTGAAAAGGAAAAGATAAGAAAATAGCAAAATCAGAAATAAAGAAAAAAGAGATTTATAGACGATGAAATACTGATTTCATTTCATTGAATTGAAGATAAGAGGGTTTACATTGGAATTAAAAGACAACAAAAATAAAAACATTCGAGTTACACCCTGAAATAACTCGGAATGCAGAAAGGATGGCAAGACTGGACTACCGGGATTCCCGCCTGATAGGGAACGGAGTAGCCTTCCAATTGTGAAGCTTAGCATTTGGCCCCATGTACTTCACCTCGGCAGTGCTTGTGCCTTACCCCGGTTGGGCCATGTGAACCTCATACATCATTTTTTTCATTGCCTCACAAATGTCCTAAATCTTTTCGGCCGTGAAGGCCTCTTCTTCTTCTTCTTCTTCTTCTACATACTTTGGCTTAACAAATGACTTGACGATATGCAGGACTGGCTAGGGCAGGACCCATCCATTTTTCTTACGCTCATCGGCTCATTATTGTCGGCATTGGTAGCTTGGAAACCTATGCCAAAGAACTTCTCATTGGCAGTCAAAGTGATAGACTCTGTAACGTCTTGTAGGGATACCCTGAGCCCTTTCCTAGGCTTGTACCCATGTTTGATCATTTCACTAGCAACCATGATTGATGCATTTGATAAGCAGGGTTGAGGAAAAGGGGTCCCTTCTTCGCACTGGTCGGCGACCACAATTTCAAAGGCTTGATAGACAATGTGCTCACTTTCTTCTCTAGCCTCGAGACATGGGACTGACGGGTCCTTGTAAATGGACTGTTCATCCTCCCCGTGGACGAAAATTTCTTGGTTTTCATGTTCAAACTTGACTATTTGGTGGAGAGTAGAGGGCACAACTCTTGCGGCATGGATCCATGATCTTCCTAGGAGAAAATTATATGAAGTATCCATGTCCAGAAACTGGAACATCACTTCAAAGTCCACGGAGCCAATGGTTAAAATCAAATAGATTTCCCCTATCATATCTCGCTTGACGCCATCAAAAGTGCGCACACATATATTGTTTGGTTTAATCCTTTCTGTCCCAATTTCTATCCTCTATAACGTTGAGAGAGGACAAATGTCGACTCCGGACCCACCGTCTAGCACAACCATCTTCACATAATAACCTTCATATTTGATAGTCAAGTGAAGGGATTTGTTATTGGCGGCTTCCTCAGGAGGCAAGTCATCGCGGCTGAAGGAAATCCTGTTAACTTCGAAAAATCATTCAGCCATTCTTTCCAGTTGTTCGACTGAGGTTTTAATCGGGACATAAGCCTCATTCAATGTTTTCATGAGCACATTCTGATGTTCATTTGAGCTCATCAACAAGGATAAAATTGAAACCTAGGAAGGAGTCTTCCTGAATTGATCAATTATGGCATATTCCGAAGTTTTCATTCTTCGAAAAAACTCCTCCGCTTCTTCAGCACTCATCAGCTTCTTGAGTGGAAACTGTTTCTCCTTGTTTAGCTTTGATTTGTTCAGCTCTTCTGGGTTGTGGTACTTCCCAGATTGGTTTATTTCATTTACTTCTCCCATGACTTCCTTTCCTTTGTACGCGACCACTGTCTTGTTGTAGTTCCAAGGGACGACAGTGGGGTCTCTCATGGGATTCTACGGTGCGCGGCTGATGATCACAGACCCATCTAGCCTGGGTGGATTTATTGGCCCCCATGCCACGTAAGTCCCTTTCGGTACATACAACTTTGGCACATTTAACGTGACTTACCTTTGTTCAAATCTTTTGGGAGGGTTCACATGAGTTGTTCCTTCCTTGGGGCCCTAGGAACATAGAGAATGGCGTCCTTAGCAGGCACTGCCCCTGTCTTTGTTTCCACAGCCTTTTATGCAACTTGAGGAGTTGAATTGATTTTCTTCTCATTTCTATCTGGAGCTATATCAACATTGTATTGGAATTGCCTAACGAAATCCCGGGCCAAGTCGTCCCATATATTCCAGTGGGTAGTATCTTGATCCATATACCACTCAGAAGCGATTCCAGTGAGGCTTTCTCCAAAATAAGCCATTAGCAGCTCCTCTTTTCCACCAGCACCCCTCAGCTGGTTACAATATCATTTCAGATGAGTGACCGGGTCTCCGTGCCCGTCGTACTTTTCAAATTTTGGCATCTTGAAGCTAGCCGACAAGTGAACATGGGGAAACATACACAGGTCGGAGTATGAGACACTCTTTTGGCCACTTAGGCCTTGCATGTTTTTCAGACTTTGCTCCAGGCTCTCCATCTTCTGAGCCATTTTCTCTTGATCGGGATTCTTGACAATCTTTTTTTGCCCCACCGAGAAATCACACTGCGGAGGTTGAGTAAAGGAGTACGGGGTCACATATGTTATTTCTGGTTGAAACCGTGGACCCTGAAAGGTGAACATTGGAGGCTCAACATACGGCCATGGTATTGTTGGTTATGTTGTGGTGCAGATTGGTGCTGCAGAGAACATTGCTGGTGGCGCTCTTGAATCTGGCGCCTGGGGTGAAACACAAAAGGCATGCCAGAACCGTTAAACGGCATTGGAGGGTACCCGCATGGGATGAACAGGTTGGTCACGGGGGCGTTGGTAGCCTCATATAACCTGGCGATCAACTTAGAGAACCCAGGGATTGCAGTTGGTGGTTCCCTACCATTAGACCAGGCGTCCCACATTTCCAATATGCGGAGACACAACATCCTATTCTCTTCAGCAGCTGCTGATTCTGGTTGTGGAATAGCCGACACTGGGCGCCTTTGGATCTTGTGAAGTAAGGATGGAAAACTAGATTACCAACAAAACCAACCACCTGAACAGAATCTGGCTAATTTGCACACCCAATAAACTTCCATAATATAATATATTTATAAGAGTTATGTATTTTTCCCTAACATAATTGAACATCTTATAATGCAAAAGAATAGAGAAGAAAGTGTTGGGGAAAGAATAAAAAGCAAAAAGATAACCCACAAAATAAATAGAAATAGAAAAGGAAAAAAAAGGGGCGGGTGGTAAGATAAGGAAAACAAATTCGAAAGGCTAAAGCCTATCGTCTCGGGTGTTAAACCCTAAACCTCTTCTGAGCAACTCTACAATCAGATGTTCAAGTTAAAAGGAGGCAATTCAATCCTTCCCAAAATCCCATTTGATATCATCAAAATGGTTCAAATTCACATCTCCAATTTCCATACCAAGAACCCACTTTCCAGTCCAGCAATCCAATTCATTCTTGAAGAAGGCGAAGAATTCGAATCCCGACAACCCACAAACCGAGAACTGACGTCTAAGCATAATGAAGAAGCTAAGTTTTCCAGTGATGGGATTCAGATTTCTCATCCTTGGCCTGAATGGGGGGACTTGATGCAGAAGTTGTTGAAATGTGGATACTTTGAGGGAATCGGAAACCCTTTTGGAAATGCTGAAGAAATGGGTCCTAAAGATGCAAACCGGATTAGAACTGCTTGTTTGAATTTTGCTCGAGACCGGTTTGATCTTATAAAGTCTGAATTTATAGTCTGTTTTGCCTACATGAAATTACTGTTTTAGTAAATTTATTGCTCGTCTTATATTAGGTTTAGAGCTTTTGTCATGGTTTTTTGTTGATTTGTTGAAACTATTGATTTCTGTATTTCAATTCTAGCATTGCTGTTTTTGTATTTTAGCTTCATAAAATGGTTGGGCATCTGAGTTTGGTATCCGATCTTTTGACTATATAGCCACTCTATAAAATGGAAGTCATGTCAGCAGCTTTAGGGGAGAGGCCTATCTTAACTGATGTATAATAATATGTAACTTATGTAAGCTGATTCTGAGGGATTTTCCCCTTGAATGAGTTATTTACTTCATTATTTATGCTTGAAGATCGAGCCTGAGCCGCTATGGATGTAAACTTTTAGCTTATAGAATGATAGGAATGTCAGCTATGTTTCTGCTGCACTCCCTCAGATTGGAAATGTAAAGAGCGTTCAATTTATGTTCCTTGTTTCTCTTTTACTCTGTCAACCCAAGTATTACAAATCTTTCTAACAATTCTATATATTGTCCCCTTTTGTTCTGTGTTAAATAGAACCTTATTTTTTTTTACCTTTTATTTGTTACTACTTATTATTAGAATGTACTTAATGGAGAAGCATGGTCAGTGAGACGTTGAATTCATATAGCCGATCTCAACTTGCTTTGAGATTGAGGCATAGTTGTTTTTGTTGTTGTTGTTGGTGTCAACTTAAGATGAGCTTTTCCATAAATGCTACTGGTGCTTCAATATATGAAGAAATAGTTTGTGATCCGATCTTTTTGAATACTGTGAAGACCTAAGTTTTAAGTATCAAGCAAGTAGAAGCCATGGAGGATTAGGATTTGGACGAAAACAGCGGCGAGTTATCAATCTGCCAGCGTCACATTCTCATAACCATGCTTCAAGTATTCAGCAGCTTGTAATTGTATGACACTGTCAAATATTTATTATACATAACACCTACTGCCTCAGAGCACCTTATAGAAAGCAGTGTTAGTTTATATATAGAGGGTAGTATGTTAGCTTTGTACCCATTATTAAATCCCCAAAATACCCATGCTAGCACATTAAAACAACATAATGAGATGGACTGTTTTGTCTTTTCACCAAAAGTTAAACCCAACTTAAACCCAATATATATATATATATATATATAAATAGTTATTTTGGGAATTAGAATTTTGTCAAGCTTGTTGCTGTTCTGACTAATACAGCCATGGTAACAGATATTTGTCGCGGCAATATATTGGGGTGATAGCTGGCTGTGGCTGTCCAAGCATTGATAGAAAAGTTGTCAACTCTGGAAAGCGCCTTAGGGCATCGTTAGGCATCGAGGAAGGAAATGTATGTACTTAATTGCTGTTGTAATGCTTAACCTAGCTAAGACATCTCCATCAGAGTTTTTGCAGTATGATGACTAGCATCCATCTGTCTATACTTGTAACAAGATGCATTTAGTAGGTTTGCAGTTTCTGCATATTGAGGGGAAGTTGTGAGAGGGCATATGTCAGGGCACGTGAAGATCAAGGTGGTCGAACTGTTGATGTTATGCGTCTTTTATTGACTTATGGACTTGATCCAATTACTGGTGCTGTGGAGAAAAAAAGAGTTAAGGAATCAGCAAGAAGGCTGCTGAAAGAAATTATGCGTTTCAGTTCAGAGGAACTCAAACAGAAGTCCACAAACCCTTGGAATCCATCTGTACAAGGTGATCACCAAGAAGGTCAGATCATTGTTCCAACAAAACATGGTGATTGGATTTGTCCCAAGTAAGTCTAGTGAAATTTGAATGCATTTAAGATTTAAAACTTCCATGTCGTACCAATCCTAAACTTTTCATATATCCTCTTGGTTTTGTTTCTAGATGCAACTTCTTGAATTTTTCCAGAAATGTCAAGTGTTTACGGTGTAATGGCTTATTTCGCGAAAGACTTAGCAAGCTAAGGGAGGAGCAGGATAATTTTCCATTAAAGAAAGGCGACTGGATTTGTTACAAGTAGGAATGTTCTTGGATAACTTTGTACAGTAAATAGGTTTATATCCTAGTTTTGCTAGTGTCATTTTGACTTCCAATCACTTGCAGATGCCATTTTATGAACTTTGCAAAGAACACAAGGTGTTTGCAGTGCAAAGAAAAGCCACCTAAACGGCAGCTTAATCATGGAGAGTGGGAGTGCGACTCGTAAGCACTTAAAAACATTTTTTTTTTGGTCAATGGTAAGTATCAGTATAATGTGTTTTTGTATCCTCCTTTTTGATTTTAACTCTCTCTGCTCTGTCTCTATTTCCTTGTGCTTTTTCCCTTGGTTAGGTGCAACTACATCAATTTCAAAAGAAACATGGTGTGCTTGAAATGTGATCACAGACGGCCAAAAGCATCGACTAGTGGTGCAAGTGCTTCCTCTCAATCTGCAAAACAAAATAGAAGCATTAGTCGAACACGGCCTTATTTTGGTGAACTGAATCAAGAAACAAATGAGGGCGTAGATGAATGGGAATTTGTTGAAAGTGACGATGAAGATCATTTTAGCTCAATGTCAGGGAATCAGGAAGCAAGATTCATCGATTTTCCCGTTTTAGGGGGGAATAGTGAAATGTCTCGAGATGCAAAGAAGCAAGAAAAATGGAAGATGCAGATGGCTGCGAAGAGAAGAATTCAGGTCTGATGAATTCAGGTCTTCTTTTACACCTGATAGAAAGTATTTTCAATATAGTGACGATGAGGAAATGGCCGAGTGGCTTGAATTGCAGGATTGTATCAGAGCCTGTAAACTCTGACCAGTTGTAAGTGTTGGAGTACATTATGAAATCTGTGTGCATTATCCAATGTAGCTGCACACTGCTGTTGTCTGTATCACTAAAAGCTGTGGAAATGCAAAAATAGCTACCGAAAGGCATATAAATGAAGAGGGGCCGCTAATTAACTGATTGAGTATGTGGCGTCCGCTACTATTGAACATGGTGAAGCATACATTAGCGAAATAGTTACAGTTGTATATTCTAGTGTGTTAAAAGGCGTTTTTGAGGCGTGCCCTGGCGCGAGGTGAACCAAAAATGCCCTGAGGCGATGGTGTGGGGCGAAAGTCTCGAGGCGTACGCCCAGCAATTCGGGGCGTACACCCGGGCGTTTGAGACGCGTTTTTGTAGTGAGGCGTAAGCCCCAAAGACTTTTTCAAATTAAAACAAAATATATTGAACAAGTCCATATAATACCCAAATTCTCAAAAGTCAGCTTGTAATTACTCAAGTTTTAAAAAGGAATTGAAATGTATTAAATTTAAAACTCAAGACCTTTTTTATTGAATTGAAGCCTTAATTTATGATTTTTTTCAATTCTTTATCTTGTCCACTGGTCTGTTAGTATCTCCCAAAAGCAATGAATATTCAATTTTTTTTTTACAAATACAAAAAAAACTTTATTCTTCTTCATAGCAGCAAGTTCATCGTTCAAATTGTAGGTTGGTCATCCTTTTTGTTCCTCCATATAATTTTTTTTATTCTTTTAGACTCAAGCTATTTGTGTTTGTAAGTAGCGTATCGTAGATTGTTTTGATTAGTTTTTTGTGGGGATGGAACACATCTATATATATATTTTTTCACATATTTATAGTTTTCTTTAATTTTTATATAATTTTACTTGTTTATAAATTATTTACTGTAATTATATTATTTTATAAAATATTAAAAATTAAATACCCATGGGGCTTACGCCCCGTGCCTTCGCTGAAGCATATGTGAAACGCCCCGCCTTACGCCCACGCCTTTTAAAACACTAGTATATTCTATGAAATATTTTACTCCTCGTCTCATTTGATTGTCGATGTGTAGAAAAGTTTAGCGCATACCAAAAGTACTTATAGAAATTGGGGTCTTAAAATTGACGAGCGTAAAATCGAGGTATAAAGACAATGTCCGTGCTCGTCAAAAATAGTACAGAAAAATGTCAATCCCACGAGGAATATGATACTATTCTACTATTTATGCTTGCGTAATTACTGTTTGTTAATTCAGAATGATTTCGAAAAGTTGTTTAAACTAATGACTAATAAAGACGTTATAAAAAAGACTTGAAGCACATGAAGAAATTATTGATTGAAGTTCAAGAGAAGAAACAAGTTGGCTCTAGAGTTACCCTATTGTTGTGCTATGATTCCTGTTTACCGTGACCTAGTCGATATCATTAAAAGTGGAAGCCCAGAATTAAAAAATTGAATTACATAAATGTCCTTCTAAATCACTTAAATATACTATATTATTACTTATTTAATTTAACAATAATATATTAACATAAAATAATAAAAAATAGCAAAGAAGAAAATTGAAGATTTGAGAGGTCGTGTTCCTTTTGTTTTGTGACCAACCTTACTTTTGAATTCATTTCAACCGTTGGTTACCTTTTTTTGTTGTTGTTAAATCGTCCATCTTAATCACCACAAAAATACCAAAAATAGGAGATATAACTCTATGCACCTACTTAGAATGCAACAACCTTTATTATATGGAGAAAGTAGGATTTCAGTGTAAGCTTATAAAAAAACCTATGATGAGAGGTAATCTCTCTCTCCCTCTCCTATAGAAAATATATCATCATAGAACATCAAAAGTAAACACTCTATACATGTTCCTATCCAAAAAAAAAGGAATTTTTAGCACTGCTCATTCTGAAAGAAGTAAGGTTCATTCTATCCATGTTTAGATTACTCTTAGCTTCTCTACGGAGCTGGTGGCTATTTGTAATCTAAGTCAGATTATTGTATTGTAGACCCGGTAACGATCCAGTCGATCATTTGTATGTATTTGAGCCCCGTTCCCCTATTTAATGTTTTTTGTATGTGTGTTTATTGTTTTGTGACGAGGAGGTTGGGTTGTTTGCTTTGGGAAGTTTTGAGTGTGCATTTGGACACTTAGTCTCATTTTGGAAGCTTAAATTGCTAGAGCTGACCAAGATTTGTCCTTTGTGTAAACAACCTCGGATCGGAGATTTGGTGATTCCAATAGATTTGTATGGTGATATTGTACTTAGGTGTATGTTCGGATTTGAATTTGGAGGTCCCTAGAAGATTTTGGGAAAAATGACACTGTATAGCCGCTCTCAAAATAATAGCCGAAAATATATATATTATTTATATATGTTTTGTATATAGCTACATTTTGTATGTTATATACAAAAATTATACAAATTTTATACACTTTTTCGGCTATCGAATATAAATAGTTTCTGGCGCGGACTAAAAGTGTATGAAGCCCAAGATTTTGAGCCTATTTGCCGAAAGTTGGCGATTGGAAGAATTTGAGTGTTCTTAAATTTGACCGATAGTTGACTTTAATGTTATCGGGCTCTCAATGTTGTTTCAAAACTTGGAATGGTTTGTTTTGTTGTTTGAAACTTGTGTGCAAAGTTTGGGTGTAATCCGGATTGGTTAGGCTTGAATCGAATGCGTGGTTAGAAGTTTGGAAGTTCTTGAATTTAAGAGAAGTTCAACTTGTGATTTGAGCACTGATTCTGTCACGACCCAAGA